>JARGCV010000024.1:20230000-20572500 GCA_034064705.1 Bothrops alternatus | reverse complement strand
GGACCCGGAGGAGGCCGACCCTGTGCGCTCTCACTGGTTGTAGGGAAGTATGTGGCAGAAGATGGTCCCGTAAGTATCCTGGTCCAAAGCCATATAGGGCTTTATAGGTAATGACCAGCACTTTGAATTGCGCTCGGAGACCAATAGGCAACCAATGCAGCGTACGGAGGGTTGGCGAAATGTGGGCACAACGTGGAAGGCCCACAATTGCTCGCGCAGCTGCATTTTGCACTAATTGTAGTCTCCGAACACTCTTCAAGGGCAGCCCCATGTAGAGAGCGTTGCAGTAGTCGATCCTCGAGGTGACAAGGGCATGTGTGACTGTGAGGAGAGACTCCCGAACCAAATAAGGACGCAACTGGTGCACCAGGCGAACCTGGGCAAATGACCCCCTCGCCACAGCCGATAAATGATGTTCCAATGTCAGCTGTGGATCGAGGAGGACTCCCAAGTTGCGAACCTTCTCCGAGGGGTTTATAGATTCACCCCCCAGGGTAATGGAAGGACAGATTGAAGCGTCCTTGGGAGACATAACCCACAGCCACTCTCTTGTCAGGGTTGAGCCTTAATCTGTTAACGCCCATCCAGACCCTCACAGCCTCCAGCAACCGGCACATCACCTCAACCGCTTTACTGATTTGGGCAGGAGTGGAAATGTACAGCTGAGTATCATCAGCGTACTGATGGTATCTCACTCCATGCCGATGGATGATCTCTCCCAGTGGCTTCATGTAAATGTTAAAAAGTAGGGGGGAGAGAACCGACCCCTGAGGCACCCCACACGGGAGTAACCTATAGAGGTGGACCTCTGACCCCCCACAAACACCGACTGCGACCGACCAGAGAGATAGGAGGAGAACCACCGTAACACTGTGCCCCCCACTCCCAATCCCTCCAGCCGGCGCAGAAGGATACCATGGTCGATGGTATCGAACGCTGCTGAGAGGTCAAGAAGCACCAGGAAAGAGGACTGGCCTCTATCCCGGGCACGCCAGAGATCATCCATCAGAGCGACCAAAGCAGTTTTGGTGGAGTAGCCGGGCCTGAACCTCGACTGCAGAGGCCCCAGATAATCGGCTTCCTCCAGAGACCGCTGGAGCTGGAGTGCCACCACCTTCTCAACAACCTTCCCCACAAAGGGGAGGTTGGAGACCGGACGATAGTTGGTCAGAATTGCTGGATCCAGGGAAGGCTTCTTGAGGAGGGGGCGCACAAGTGCCTCCTTTAAGGGAGCCAGAAAGGACCCCTCCCTCAAAGAAGTGTTGACAATCTCCTGGATCCAGGTACGTGTCACCTCCCTGCTGGCAAAAACCAGCCAGGAGGGACACGGGTCCAACAAACAGGTGGCGGAACTCACAGCTCCAATGGCCCTGTCCACTTCATCAGGCGTAACAGTCTCAAACTCGCCCCAGATGATCGGACAAGAACATGCCCCTGTCCCCTCGACTGAATCGTTATCAGTCGACTCTGCTTCACAATTGGAGTCTAGGTCGGCCCGGATCTGAGCTACTTTGTCTGCGAAACAGTTGTTAAAATCCTTGGCACTACCCTGCAAGGGAGGCCCCGGACCCCTCGGGTTAAGAAGGGACCGGGTCACCCTAAACAGGGCGGCCGGGCGAGATTCCGCAGACGCGATCAAGGCAGAAAGATACAAAGATCTTGCCGCTTTAATCGCCTTCAAATAGGCTCTAATAAATGAGCTCAATCTGGTTCGATCAGATCCGGACCTACTTTGTCTCCATCGCTTCTCTAGACATCTCTTATGGCGCTTCATCCCCCTGAGCTCCTTGGTAAACCAAGGAGACATCCTGGGGCCAGCACCACGGAGAGGTAGCAGAGGCGCAATCCGGTCAATAGCCCCCTTCGCGGCCGTATTCCATGCCGCTACCAAGGACTCCGCTGAATTGTGAATGAACGAGCTCGGTAATTCCCCAAGCGCCGTCTGAAAACCAATTGGATCCATCAGGCGTCTGGGGCAGAACCACCTAATCGGTTCCGCCTCCCTGCAGGAAAGGATTGGGGCCCTAAAATTCAGTTGTAGCAGAAAATGATTGGTCCATGACAAAGGCATGACATCTAAGTCCCTTAAAGCCAGATCAATACCCAACTGCTCCGAAAGGAAAATCATATCCGGTGTGTGCCCTCCCTCATGCGTCGGTCCCTGCACTACTTGAGTCAGGTCCATGGTTGTCATGGTGGCCATGAACTCCTGTGCCAACCCCGAGGAATCGCCAAACGACGGCAGATTAAAGACTATAAGTCTGGGGAACGCCACCGCCAGCCCAGCAATTTCCTCAAGTAGCACATTATAACCTGATAACCTGGTGGGCACATACCCGAGAGGGGAACTCCCCCCTCAGGACCCAACCAGGTCTCAGTCACGCACGCCAGGTCGGTCTCCTCATCCATGAGAAGATCATGAATGAGGGGAGCCTTATTATTAACCGACCTGGCGTTGAGCAGCAACAGTCTGAGCCCAGGGCCCGAGCTACGCTCATCACCAGGATCATGGGGTGAGCTAGATTTTTCAGAAGGGCCAGAACAAGGAACTGCTACGAGACAGCACGACCGAGTTCCCCGAGTGCGGCCTACCCTCCTGCTCCTGCCTTATCTGCCTCTTCCCTGAATGACCGGTATACTCCAACTCTCAGTGACTCCAGAGTCCGCATCCACCCAGTCCCCAGCCTCCCTCAAGCTCGGCAGGCCTGTCCATTCATCTATCACACATTCCTCATACATAACCTCATCCCATGCACACATCTCTGACCCACCCAAATTTAATCAACTAAAAAACCATCCATCCATTCAACCCGATTCACTCCACAATCAATCAATCCCCCCACATCATTCATAACATCCAGAAGAATAAAATTAAAACAGTATTAAATAGATTTAACTTATTTAAAATTTAGACAATAATTAAAACAATTCAAAAAACATAGTAATAAAAAACAGGCGCGCCAGATGTTAATCCTGCCGCAATAATTATAGCTATGCCTGTATTAGTCTCTCCTAAGATAAAAACCTGTGGTAGGAGCAAGGGGCTGAATTTGAAGCCCAACAGGACAGAATGACACTGGGTTTGGTGTTCTTTGATCCATGCAGAATTCCCATGCCTAGTCTTAAATGGGATTGCACCGCTCCAGCCTGGTGCAATACATGTAGGTCTTTTGGTTTCTCTCACTCCATGTTGTATTAGAAACATATTTTTATCTTTTGGGAATCTTGGTGATCACAGTACAGCTCTATTCCTGTAATCATTCCAGCAATGATCTTTTCAGAAGTTTCATTTAGTAATTATTTCCCCTTTTCTCATTTCATTTTGTCCTTTTATTTCTCTTATCATTCCCGGTGGAATGCAGGTAAGCAGCTTTTATTTATTTTCTTTCATTCCTTTGTTCATATTCTTCTTCCGTCTGAAGAAGTACCTCTTCTTCAGATGAAAGAAATACCTCCTTTTCCCTCCTTCAACAAAAGCATCTCAAGGATTGCCGGGAATGCAAGGAAATGGAGGACATGAAGGAGGAGTAACAAAGAATGACTAGGGAAGCTGAATTGTATCTGTTCACATTGTACCAATTAGCAAAAATGTTTTTATTTAACCATAACGTTTGTGTATAAATTTGCCAGCTGCTAATTTGAATGAGTGATATCTTTTTTCATTGTTGCTTTATTTTATTAGCAGTAAGCCTGACCATCATTTCTCAATGGAATATGATCTATTCTAGACTGAGCAATCTCACAATAGCACTTTGCAAATGGTTTAATGATGGAACTTGAATTGCAACAGCTAAGAAGGTAGGTTGAATTTTTGGTTCACTACCCAGTGAATGCTCAGGTCCAGAAAAAACACAGCGAAAGTAAGCTCTTGCCTCCTAGCTAGAGAGCAAGTGCAGGTGCAAGCCATTCCTTCAAGAATCCAAGGGCAGAAAACCAAAGAACCCTGTCCAGGGTCATAGTTCTTAGAAACAAAAAGCAGAGCTAGATGGTGGACAGCTGGTTTCTGTGGTCTGTGTTAATTGAGGATTCAAACTCCAACATTCTACAAGCTAGTCTAAGTCTGAGAATGAAACAAGTCTATGGAAATGCATGTCAATTCTTGGAAAGTTATTTCAATGGTCCTGGAGGCAGCTCCTAAGCAGCCCCAACTGCATGTGTGGCTATAGTAAGGGCACTATCTTTGCTTCCTGAAAAGTCTTTACTATGGGCTTTGAAATTTCTGCATATCCTGGGGCTAAGTGCCCTGCCAGGATCAGGCTCCTCATTATCTGAGTCTGTCCTCACCTGCTCCCTGCTCTGCTTTGGTGACTGGTTCTCTGATCATAGTGTCCTATACTGATTCATAGGAGTCAGGTAAACCATAAAAAAGGAAAGTATGAATTCAGTAATTAATAACCATTGGTCTGCTGAAAAAGATATATCCTTAACTGAGATAACTACAAGCCTCCAGATAGTTGCTTTCTGAAGTCTGTCAACCTCAAACATGCAAATTAATGTGTAACAAATGAAATATGATTCTTGACACTGTATCATCTAACTTTTCTCTGGAATGGATATCAACATTATTTCCACCCTTTGTGACATTACTGCTCTGTCCAGTTAAAACAGAGAGCGATTTCAACATCTAGTCTGTAATTCATCTCTAAAAGATAAACTGTGATGAAGATTATAAAAGAAATTATTTCTGCCTTATAGAAAATTAAGGTAAGTATGGAAATAAAAGGAAGGAGGCACCAAACCAAAGTATAAAATTGAGTTAAGTTTTTATTTTGCTTTTATCTTGTTTGTGATATTCATACAGTTGAGATAGACATCTTCATTTCATTTTATTTATTGAGGATTTTTTAATATATTTTAAGTTTTTCACTTTAGATCTGTATTCATTATTTACATATTTTATTTGTGCTCATTTAAGATGAGAAAGTGATATTGAAAAAACTTTTGTCTCAAGGGGTGTATCTTAAATAGTTATACTGTAAAGAGACTCAGATTAAAAAAGGGAAGTGACAGATTTGAAAAATTGCAACTGTATATCAATATGTTGCAAGAAGCACATATTCTACCTAATGAATTGTTCTCATTGAGGCCTAGGAGATAGATTGGATAAACTACAGGTACATTAGTAGATACTCAAAGGACATGGATTTGTTATTCTTAATAGCAATTTTACAACTGATGTGGAATATGAACACTGTGCCAGTGAAGGACAATTCAATGCCTGCCTGCTTATCTTCTCACCCCTATGGATGGTATATTGTGCAAATTCCTGTACACCAGGGGTGTCAAACTCAATTTCACTGAGGGCTGCATCAGCATTGTGGTTGGCTTCAGGGGGTGCAGGGGTGTGTGGCCAGGGTGTGTGTGGCCTACTGGGTGGGCGTGGATGGAGTGGGCATGGCCAGCTCTACATCGTTCATGTCAAGGGTGTCTGTGGGAGCCTGGGCAGGAGTGGGACAGATCTGAGGGTCTCTGGCAGAAGGGGGTGGGACCGGGGCAAGCGCCAAGGCATGGTCCATTTCTTCATTCCTCACAAAGGGTGACACCTCCCCAGCATGCACCCAGGGGGCAGGGCCAACGCTGCAGGGGCTGGTCCCTTGCTGTTTCCAGACAGCCTTGTGGAGCTAAAACTGAATGCATTTCAACATAGATGGCCACTACAAAATTGTGGCCAAGGCAGTGGGGGCTGTTCCCTCACTGTTTCCAGGATGGCTTCGTGGGCCACATGAGACCACTTCGCGGGCCGCATCCGGCCCCCGGACCTTGTGTTTGATATGTCTGCTTTACACAATGCCAGCTACTTGGTTGTGCTGTTCAGTGTAGCCTGTTCCTGCTTGAATCATATATATATAAAACATTCCCTTCTCACCTCTATCTGGAATTTGAGGATTCTGCACAGTATTTTAGCTGTTCTTCACACTGTACTTTTCTGGACAGAGAGCTCTTATGTTGTTCCTGGGATCTGTGAGAACCACTCTCCCATCTTAGCAGTCACAGTCCTGAGTGCTGGGACTACTTTGATTCAGCCACGACATACTTCCACAACAAGAGACTTTGATAGTTTAAACTATGTTCTAGGAACATTAATTCTGAAATTTAAAGATTGCAAACCAGCCAGTTCTATATAGTATCTGAATATTTCTCTTCTAACGAATTTTCCTTTTGTGGAATTTAGCAAGAAGAAAATTCTTCCTCCTCCTCCTCCTAAATCAGGTTTCTACTAAAACATTAATTCTCCAGGATATATTTAAAACATCTAGCCAAGTCACTTCCCAGAGCAATAAACAAACAAACAAATAAATGTGAAGATTTTAATTTTATATACTTGGAAAAGACAAATATTCAATTTTGTTATAAGCTAGAATCCTCATTGATCAGGCATGTCCAACACATGGCCCATGCAGGCCACGCCCACCCCGACGCCGCAAGGGCAAAAAAATCTCGATACATCACAATATGGCCCGTGATGTGATCGGGCTTGACACCCCTGTCATAGATGAATCATATCAAGTATTTACAGCACAAAGCTTTCATTAGGGCTACTACAATTGACTAAATTGTGGCTAATACATTTCACATCAGGTGGGAAAGCTTGCAAGTTACTGGATCATTTTTTTAACAAATAAAAAAACAATTACATTTGATATCAGGAGTTCAAGTCAATAATGAATAGTTAATTACTGAGTCAATTATACATTTTATACTTTTTATACTCATTTATGTAGAGAGTTGTGCTATGGAACAGAAAATTATTAATTCCTTGGGAAATACTGAAATGGAACTGATTTACTAGGAAGATAACAATACATTGAACATTAATTCACATGATAAGAAATTGTTTTACATGACAAGAATCTATGAAAATGGGAAACACTGAACCTGGTGGATCTGGAGAGCAGAACATTCAAAGACCTGCTAACACCAATATAATTAGACATCTATAATGCAATCTGCTAATGTCAAGCACCAGGGAAATCAGGAGATCCAAGCAGTTCAAATGGGTATAAAGATTTATTACAAATTTAAGCTTGCAATAAACTGTAATTCACGGTGGGATGGACCTAGATCTCTTGTAGATGGACCTAGATCTCTTGTGGATGTGAAGGGACTCATGACTGATGATGCGTTTGACCCCTCCCTCGGGCTCAGTCTGGTCATCTCCTATATCATATTTCTTTTATATTTCTATGAGTTATAGTAATCTTAAAGCCTGACAAAGTTCCAACTAGATGTGCAAGTTATAGACTAGAATCCTTGCTCAATATACTGTAGATTGTAAAATATTAACTTCATCCTAAATCAAAGATTACAGATTTAATACATTCATCTCAATCTAGATAAAATAAGCAAGCATTTGACAATATCTGCTTTGTGATTGATATTCTGGATACCATGGAAGAAAAATTAGAATCAGTTCTAAATTTGCTGGATGCTAAAAAGACCTCTGATATGGTTCACCCTAAATTTATGGAAGGTGCTCTAAAAAGATATAATATTCTACCTTCTTTGTTCACTGTTTTCAATTTGGTAGCTTTGCAGCAGGAAGTCAGCCCAGCCTAACAGTGCAATGCTAAGGGGCTTCTTGATGGACCACAAGTCTGGAGTGACAAGAAGCCCATTTGCACATGCTGCTTGATCAGGCTGGACTTTGCCCCAGAGCCATGGCTAGCCAAGAAGCCCTAAGCTGCAGCCTATTTTTTCATCAACCTCCCTGCATTCGCATGCTGCACACACACATACCTCACACTCTTTTTCCTGGCCTGCCTGAGCTTCAGCCCCTCTGCAGCATCCTTCAACTCATGCATGGCCTACACCAGGCTGACCAGGATCTTCTCAGCCTCCCCCCCCGCAGCACCCCTACACTTGTTACATAGGACTCTCTCCACTTCCCATGCATCTGGAGCTAAGAATGCAACCAGGACTGCTGGGATTGCCATTGCTAAGTGCCATGGTCACTTGACATCATGCTTTAATATCACATCGTTTAGCAATGGAGATTCCAGTCTCAACTGTGGTAGTAAATCAAGGACTACCTGTATTTCATAACAACTTACTTTGATAAAATATGTATTTATAAAAGCAAGTGTTAATGTATTAACATAACAATGTAAACAATCAGACTTCTGGTTTGACATCGCGACCGCCGCAACTGCTGGAAGGCGAGCTCCATCTTCCGCGTTCGATTTTGCATCGCTGGGGAACCCTGGAAAGGTCAAAAGTTGCCCTGTAGGGGCGACAAGCAAGGATTGTGGGAGGGCGGTAGCCCTTCTGTTTGATCAGGGGCAACCCTCCAAACCGGTGGACGAAAGACCGGCCATAGAAATATGGCCAGTCACTAGGCTGCAGACAGCTGAAGTCAAATTTACCACCAAGCACTTCTAAAAAAGCGTGGATGAGACTGGGTGAGATCTGAACCTCTCTTCAATCCTAACTATCTTTTCTACCTGTATAAGCTGCCCAAAGTATTTTTCCCCCTGTGGAGAGAGGGAAGGGAAATCCTATCCCACCCTCTAAGAGCAGCGGCGACTGACTATTCAGGGGAGTTTAAAATGCTGAAAGAATAACCTTATTTTAAGTGGATTTATATGTTTCTAAAATTTGGGTACCAAAAGATTTCTTATCCCTATTGAAGATTTGGATTTTTACTTACAAAAAAGAAGTAAAATTGGAAAAAGAATTATAAAAAATTTGGACTTAAAAAAACTTTAAATGGCATTGGTGACATCTTGTGGCTAAATCTGATACTATAACCTGTTACTGTCTAAAAGAGACTTGGCTTGAAGTCCAAACTACAGATAAGACTCCTTCAACCTTGGCAGATATCAACTGTGAGAAGCTCAGCTGTGTTTTATACCCAATGGTAAAATTATTTTCATCCCCTGATTGTAAAGCTTTTAATTTAATACACCCACTAAGAGAATATGGATGAAGATCAGGAACAGATTCTTTCTATGTTGAAAGCAATTCATGGAACTATTCTTACAGCTTCTGACAAAATAAGATGCTATAGAAAAGAACAAGATGTCAGCCTATATATTTGTTCTGTCTGGCCCCTCTCAGCTCATTAAAATCCACATAAATATGTCTTTAAGAGGTTTATTTAACACATTTCAAAAGGATTCACTTCAAAGCACGCTGCTGGCATTTTGCTGGCAGGAACGGCCAAGTCTCATTTATTTACATTTAGATTAAAACATGCTCTTCCTACACCTTCCAATTAACTCACTCTTTCTTTATCACATTGTCCAATACCTCATTATTCTTCCGTAGATTTCCAAAACATCAGAAGACTGAATTCAAACGCACTGCTCCAGATATCAGGCTACTACTTGATTAACGTTGCTCGTGACAAAGGCGTAGTCTCTCTTTTCTTTACTAATATAGTTTCCGATACGTCACTTCCCCCCATTACTTCCTTTTTCCACTTAACTGACACCTTCGCTTATCAAACCTTCGGAATCTCGGATCAAGCCATCTATCTTCTTGATCCAAATCTGACCCCTCACTTTGCGAATCTGACCCAGACTGCCTGTAAATCTCCTCCCTGTCTGTCTCAGCTGCCGGGAGGGGAAAATACCCAGAGGGGCCTGGCTGCTCTTCCTCGGCTGCCGGGAGGGGAAAACACCCAGAGGGGTCTGGCTGCTCATCCTCATCCTCTGACACTTCCCAAGCTGGTCTAGGGACACTCACAACAATATTCAAACCCTAACTTTGATTACAATTAAAGAATCGACTATTGTGCAGAACACAATAGAAGAAGTGGAACAATCAAATACTATGATAGAGGATTCAATGGACCAACAAACACAGTTAATGGAAAACCCACAAAAGGGACTGATGACACTGAAAATGGAAAATACTTTCTATATAAACCAGAAGAAATCTGAGGAGCAAGAAGAACAGACCGAAGGGAAGATAAACATTTCAGGACAACTACGAGAGATAGAGAGACAATTTGGTAGTCCTTCCAAAAGAATGGTGATTGGATAGTCTCTCTTATTTCAAATAATGTATACAATAACAGAGGGAGATCTATTTGATGATTAAAAGCATGGACATGGAAGGTGAGTTGGCAAAGAAAGAAAGCTAGAATAAGGCTGAAGAAAATTGGGATTTGGATTTATTAGTGAGGATGTTATGTTATTAATTAAAATAGAATATACTCAAACAGACAAGATGTGTACTTTGAATACTAGATTATGCTATGAATTGAGATAAAGAAAACTTTGGTCATTTAAAACTTGGAAGTATAAATATCAAAAGTTAAATTTGAATATTGATGGGAAATTAAAAATTGGGGAAAATAAATAAATAGGATATTGTGTATAAAGATTGAATGTAAAAGTGATTAAGATATATATAAGCTAATTTTTTTATAAATGTAATAAACATGTCTTTACGTAGTTGATAAAATAAGAACTGTATTAGTTTAAATATGAGATAGTAGATATTAAGAGAAAAAGAGAGAAGTATTTGATGTTGAAATAAGGAAAATTTTGGTCATTAAATTTAAGACATTTGGAAATTAGTAGAAAATAAGAATTTTATACTGTATTATCAATTAGATGATGTAAGATGGTGAGAAATAGAATATATTCAAATAGATAGGACATGTATTTTGAACATTAGATTTTGTGATGAATTGTGGCAAAGGAAACTTTGGTTACCTAAAACTTGGAAATTATAAATATTAAATGTTAAATTTAAATATTGATGGGAAACTAAAAACTAAATTTAAATATTGATGGGAAATTAAAAATTGGGAAAAACTAATTACAGGATATTGATTGTCTATAAAGATTGAATGTTAAAGCAATTAGGATATGTATAAGCTAAAAACTATTGATAAAAGTAACAATGTGATTTTTACTTAATTGATATAATAAGAATTGTATTAGCTTAAACATGAGACAGTAAATACTAAGGGGAAAAGAGAGGAAATATATAATATGGTAGTTTGAGATTTGTACTAAAGACACTTGTATGTTATTGAAGTATTGATTAACCCAGCTGCCATGTTGCTTTTTAAATACTTAAATGTAAAATGTTAAAATGTTAAAAAAACAACAACAATGCAAACAATCAGACTATACTACTTTAAAACATTGAAGAAAAAATAGATTACAAAATACTAATTGCCAGACAGGATGTGCTGTGACTAGACAAGCTTAAAGTACAAGGTAAACATCTTGTTTGTATCCTGAAGCTCTTTTCCTGCTTGCCTTGCCCTACGCCTTACTCTATCAGTAGGATCCCTTCTGATCTGCTTTAAAAGAAGGCTATTGCAATATATTGATCTTCTTTACAGAATAATAAATTTCCAGACAACAGAATGCAAACTGGGCAGAACTGTTTAATTACATCTGTGCTGAAAGAAAATCATTGATCAGTAGTAGTATGGGAAAATAAACTGTTCCCCCTCAAAAAAAAGATTAAAGTCAATGAAATAACCAACCATGTGCCCCATTTGGGACTTCTCTTAGGTTAGTGCTTACGGACAAGTAAAAGGGGCTATACTGACACATGCTGCTTACCATCATCTTCCTGAAGCTCTCCTTTGCCGTTTTCATGCTCTGAGCATAGTTTTTGATTACTCTAATTAAATTTAATACTGCCAACAGATCTTCCTATTGATCCCTAAAATCTTTTTATAAGTAGAAAATTAAAAGCATGAGTGAGGGCTCTAGAGACAAACAGGTAGTTTTAATGATTTCATCATACCAATTTTCTCCAATGTTTCTTGCTGTTGGATATTAACATCACAGGTGAATTATTATTTTTAGAATGTCAGAAAATGCTAAAAATTGAGATTTGCCAACATATGGAGGATTACATAGTACCTACTCCTTTATGAAGTCCTTAGCATTAGTATTATGAAGTCTCTTCCAACTTGTATTAGCATCATATATACAATAATGTCTTCTTATATTATAAGCAAATACTTAAAACAAAATGTTTTTCTTTCAGTTATATTTCAAGTTATAATCCATAGACTAGTTCAGCAAATTCTATTCAACAATGAAGCTGTGCATTTTGGAATAACATTTCACAAATATTTGATTTTTTTTCAAAAGCACATATATTTATATTAATTTAATGAATCAAAGCAGTGTGTTTATCTTTAATTTTTCCAATAAGGATGAACTAGCTGTGTAAAATCCAATCTATAACTAAATAAACCATTACAGAGAAGAAATTGCTTTTTGCAACTTTTCACAATTTCTGTATTTTTGTGTAAATCTGAAATATTAAGGAAAATCAAGGATAAGATATTAAATTAAATGCATCATTTAGATAACTTTAAAACGGTTTACTTTTACAATGAAAAAGGATGGGAAACATCAACCTCATTGTTTCAAGTATTACATGCTTCACCACTCCATTAAAGAATATAATTTAATCAGTTTGTATTTTCTTAGGGAAATCTCATTCAGAGAAATTTTACTGCCATCTATCTAAATAGTAAATAATTATTATTGTCTCAAAATGAGTTTTCCTTTGCCAAGGGCAAATCCACTGCTGTTACTGTTCAGCTCTGTCAGAGAAAACAAGTTAAAAAGGTTATAAAGATACCATTAACAGCATGGGACTGCCTCGTCAGGACTCAAAAGTGCTTAGTAATTGAGGCTTTTATTCATAGTGTATTAAGATCCATATAAATAGCACAGTTAATATGATGCTTTAGGCTTTATTTTGCTGCAATCTGGTAATAATCACCTACAACAGCTGAATTTAGCAAATTTATCTGCTGGAGAGTACAGCTCATTTTATCAGGTTTTTTAAAAAAAAAAAACCTAAGGACTTTAAAGTAACAATAGCATATGGCTTAAAGGCATATTTTAGATTTGACCAAGGCAAAATATGGAAAAGTTTAAAAAACTGTAGCTAATTTGTCTAAGTAGCAAATATCTCCTGTGGAATTATCATGGAGTGAGGAGGGGGACGACAAATATATTTTCCTTATTGATACACTTTATTGTTTTTAGGGGCAGTGTAGTCAACAATAATTGACACTGATATTGTAAAAAATATAAACACATAGCAAAATGGGATTTTATCACACAAGCTGCAGGCATAGATCTATAGCAATTATAATTAAGTTCTTGATCATTATGACAAACAGAAATCTACACAGATATGTGAATGCTCTCAATTAAACAAAACCACTCTATTACTTAAAGTGTATAAGGCCAGAAGTGTGTTGGTAACAAACAAAGCCAACCTTTTATATGTGAATGTAACAACTACTTAGTTCTATCTCGCAATGCATCCTTAATTTAAATCTACAGTTAAGGATGCCTCTTACATATCATGCAAAAACAGGAAGCTTTGAATAGAAAAGTGAAAATATATTATCAAAAAAGAAGACAAAGAGAACAAAGATTTGCACAACATTTTACTACTTGTAATAACATACACACATATATACAAAACATAGGTGTTGAGTGAAAAATAATATCTGCACACCATAACAGAAATATTTAATACATGAAACAGGAATTCTTTTGTCACTTGCACTTAGTTGTCTGCATAATCACAATTCACTACATAATTTTGCCAACAATGGACTTGTTTCTTAAAGCTATAACAAAATAATTCCACAACTTTGCTCTTCAAACAACTTTCCTCGGATTCAAACAGATACCCACAAAACTATTCTCTTAATTTTAGGAAAGCGTAGAAATTGCCTGGTACTAATTCTGAACTGCATAGAAGATCAGTAAGATAGTGAGATATAACTTCTTGAGTGCCATGTGAGGTCTAACACTGTCATGCTATAGCAAAAGTTTCTTTTTGTTCCAAATGATTAATTGTTGTTTCAAAGTTGTGAGTGTTGCAGTGAGTGTTATCTAACTTGGTAGTGGGTGACTGTACAAAAGAATCCATATGGATAAGATCACCTGCATTCCCAAAATCTGTAAATGTGAGTTTTCCTATTAAAAGCCTTGGTTTGATTTGGGATAGGGGGGTGGGCGGTTGGTGAACCTTGGTGATTATATTCCTTAGACTTATGATTTGTTTCTGAGACATAATGACAAACCCATTGCTGTGGGAAAATACCTCACCTTAATTCTCATAATTGGACAACACTTTCTGGCAAATTTCAGTTGTTGAAATTTTAATCTCTGCTGTAAACATGCAAGGAACTTATTTTGCACAAATTTTCCAGCACTGAAGCACATTAATACTGTAACCCACATGTTCCTTTGAAATGCCAGTAAGTTCTTTCTGAATAATTCACCAGCTGTCCATTTATGAATGTTTTGGAGAACATAAGGAGTCCCATTTTGGGCACGGTTTTCATTACAATGAAGAGCACTACTGTAGGTTGATTTCTATCATATCTAATTTGGAGATTGTTAACCCATATTCAGGTAACCCATGACTAATAACCGGTTGTTTAAATTGTGATGGTCTTGGAAAGGGTGCTTTACAGCTCATAAATACTTCTGGCCATTTTAAAATGTCACACAACCCACCCCCCGCTGTGACATTTGGGCACTTGCACACTTTAGGAACTTGGCAACGGCTCACATTTACAACTGGTTGCAATGCCCCATGATCATGTGATGCAATTTGTGATAATTTTTGCCAGTTTCCAACCAAAAAATAACCTTCTGGGAGAATGGATTCAGACTTACAACCACATGATTCACTTTGCTAACAACATAAATATGGTCATAAAATTAGTTTTGGTCATATGGGTGCCTTGCTTTACAGCAGGCATGTCAAACTCGTGACGTCACGTGACATCACGTGATGTATTGTGAATTTTTCCCCATTGCTGGCAAGGGGGTGGGCGCAGTTTCAGTTTGATGCATCTGGCCCGCAGGCCAGCAGTTTGACATGCCTGCTTTACAATCATCATAACTTACAACTGAAATTCCGATCCCAATTGCAGTAGTAAACTGTGCACATTCTCTGAGTTCCTTGGAAAAATACTGTATTGGAATTGTATTGCATCCAGTTAAGCAGTATAACCTTACATACATGCAAAAACCTAACATATATGTAAAAATAATTATTTTTATTATTACCATCAATCATGAAAAATATACTTCATAACCCAAAAAAGGAATGACCTATATTGTTTATTATTTTTCTCACTCAAAACCAACAAATGGTTTTCTGTTTAGGAGCAATGTTAATTCTCCTCCCCCTATATTTTTCTGTGCATGTTGAATGTCATTGGAAAGCACAGGGCAGATTGCATGCCCTCTACTTTTGATCATCAGATTGGCTGGCCAGAATGAGGAACTAGATAGATTTTTGGTCTGATCCACTAAGGCTCTTTTGTTTTTAAGCTAAAATTTAAAAAAAAACAATCCCAAAATGTATCTTGCTAAATATTGACAACAATGTGTTAAAAATATTGTGCTTGTCTGTGAAAAGGACATTGACAATATTAATTCTATTAATTTAATAAGAAATACTAGTTCTCTTTTTATGTAATTCTTTATAAAAATATACATTATTATCTAGTATTGGTTAAAATAAGAATAATTAAAACCCAATTAGTAATATGAGCATTTTAGAAAAAGTATATTAAAATGTGAAGTATTATATTTAAAATTATATTCTTATAATCAGCTATAAATCTCCAGGGAGATAAACGCATTTTATCAGGGATGAAAATCTTCACTGTGTTAAAATGAGAATAAAAATTATTACAATCTTATAATTTGGCTTGCAGCATGCAGCATTAATCAGAAATCATAATAAATCCACATGCTCCTTAGACAGCACATTTGTCAAACAGTTTTGTAAAATAATGACATTGACAAATGGGTTTTAACTTAGAAAGGTCAATCATAAACTCATCAAATGCTTCATTTAATTTCTTAATTTAGACAAACATAATTTGTTTATGGGAAAGATATCAGGTGTTCATGAATGAATAATGGCTAGGAAACCAAACTCCATTAATCAGCTCATGATTACAGATGACTCCAAAACTGTTTATTCTAATTTCATTCATTTGGATTAAAGAAAATATGAGCAAATGAAACTATTTAGAAAAATGGCATACACTTCTTTATTTAATAAAGTGGCAATAAATACTATTTCAGTAACTAATACAATTGCTTGAGGGTGAAGGCTTGTTCTCCAAGCTTGTGGGTCGGTTTCCGAATGTTTCGTTACTAGGTTAGGTAACATCTTCAGTGGAGTTTAGGGGATGTCAGTGTCAGTGTTCTTCTGTTTATAAGGGCTTCGTCGGGTCTTGTGATAGGTCTTGTGACAAGTCATGTGTGGATGTGTCAAGTGAGGGTCTTGTGGTGGGACTTGTGATAGGTCAGGTATGAGTCACCAGTGAGAGTCTTGTGATGGGTAGGTTACATCAGATGTGGGTCATTGGGAGGAGAAGTGCTGCTTGGGGGGGCTTGCATGGGTTGGTCGAGGGTCGATGCTGTCTGTGGTTGGTTGAGGGGTTTATAGGCTGGTCGAAGGTCAACATATCTGTTGATGGAATTGTCCACACCAACCCACACCTAACCCATCACAAGACCCTGACCTGATGGGACCCTCACCTCATGTGACCTCACCATCACAAGACCTACTGACCACACAAAGCCCTTATAAACAGAAGAATACTGACATTGACATCCCCTAAACTCCACTGAAGATGTTACCTAGCCTGGTAATGAAATGTTTGGAAACCGACCTACAAGCTCGGTGAAAGAACCTTTACTCTCATCCTACATCTGAGCTACAGATATTTGGCATAACTGCTTGAGTTAAAAGGTTCTTTTGTCAAACTGAGAAATTAGTATAGATTGCTGATCATGAAAATGCATAAACATAAAACAAAAGCTGTGAAAATCATAAGAGTGTAAAAGTGTATATTTCAAATATATATCCCAAATATAATTGGAAAGTTTTCAGTAAAACCATTTGACCCAGAACTACTAGTTGGAGATCATTTTAGACACTATAAAATTGGTTTCCAAGTAACCAATTTGCTGGTTTAAAACATGACCCAGTCATGAAGTTTTTAAAAGAATACTCATAGGACATATGGATCTGTTAAGAAAGATTTGACTGTTAAGCTTTAAATTTTAATTCATACTCATTTCTTAATAAAAATGCTTTAGAATATTTAAAGCTCATATCATATAAGCAAGTGGAAGACCTGTTGATCTCCAGATGAAAGTCCTAATATTGTTTATTATTGGCTATGTGTATTGAGATTGATCAGAGTTTGAATCAAACAACATCTGCAGGCCAACATTACAGGAGTCCATAAATTATGTCCAGGCCCATTAATCAAACATTTCTAGCAGTCATCAAGAACACAATAACACTCCCTCTAAACACATGCTGTGTTTTACCTTTTCTATCCAACTAGTATAAACTAGCCTTTCTCATGTCTGGTTTTGGTGATGGTTTTGCTATCAATATGTTTAATTTTGAGCTTCCTCTGGTTTTCATTTTTCTCTTGTTAGGATAACTGTATATCCACCAACTTAATATTGTCCTTTTGGATCTCTCTGGGTGTCATCTAGAAATACTAGACTTTAGTTCACATCCTACAATGATACATCTTGCAGTTCTTTTTAATTTGCATATAAATGTGTGGTTGAGAGTGTTACTTTTTGAGTATAATGCCCTCTATTTTAAGAGCCTAAAGTCTGATTTGTTATTAACCTTACCAGCAGTTCAAAACCTTCTCTAAAATAATGAAGAGTCTGGTACTACTAAAAGAGGAGTCCATGAATTTACTGTAGTGTTTCTGAAAGGTTGTATGTTGGTAACCACAGTAATAGAGATTTTTCTATGAGCAATATAATCAATCAGCTGTTGCCTTCAACTCTATAGGCCATGAGTGTCAAACTCGTGATATCATGTTACGTGTCATGACGTATCACGACTTTTTCCCCATTGCCGGCACAGTTTGACACCCTGTTATAGGCCATGAGAGCAGTCAGGAGACACCAGCAAATCCCTTACTGTTACCCTAATTGACTATATACTTGAAAACATGGGCTAACTGATTTGGTTTGCTTCTTTAAAAGTTTCACTTAACTGAACTTGGTTCATGGTGACTTCATAGAGACATCCATGGAATCTTCTTGGTAGCAGTACATAATTTATTTGTACTTCTTTCTTTCAACTTCCAAACCAGTATGCATTCCAGTGCTGGCTAGGGGTCTCCCATCCAAGTACTAATCAGACCCAACTTTGTTTCTCTTCCAAGAGCAAACATGGATGGCCAGCTGCAGTTTCTAGAAAAATGTGTATAACTTCATTGGAAAGAAATATGTTTTTGGTATGACAAAGAACCAAAAATGGTGCACTGGAATATCTGCAAGAAATACCACTTGCCTACAAGCAAGAATTGGTAGGAATAGAAAATGAAGAAGTTCAAGTGCTCTGGAACTATAGAATTCAAACTAACCTGTATCCACCATAACGAATCCTGGACTTAACAATTGTGATAAGACAAAAAAGCTGGAGCTTTTTTGTCACATATATGTGGAGCTCACTTGAATACCTTGACAAAATCCCCATCAGTCAATTACAAAAGGCAGCTTTCCTTGGAACAGCTTACATCTTGTGACAATACCTTTAATTTAAATTAATGCTTTAAATTAATACTTAATTTTGTTATGAGTTACACTATGACAATAAAGATATTCTATTCTATTAATATTATTAAACAATGTCTGCCCATCCCAGGTCCTTGGGAAGAACTTGATAAGTGGACAAAAATACCAAATCCAGTCTAAACTTCTATTTGAATGGGTGATCAACCATAGTAATTTGGTTGGTTGTCTGGCTGGCAGGGATGGAGTTATATGGATTATGAGTGGAGAGGAAATTGTTGTGGAGAGGAGGTGGTGGCAGAACAGGAGATTGCTAGTCTAAGACTGCAAACTGTTCCCCAAATTATGATTTTGCCTTCGTAGGAGGGAAAAAAATCCTTTCCCCTCAAGCAAAGATTGATGTGGGGTAAAAGAAGACACTTTGTTTGTGTATATGAGTCTATATGTATTGGAGGCTTGGATGAAAATGATGCATATGTGAGAAAACTGAGAATGTGTGTTTTGTATACTTTATCTGTTTATCCTCATGACCAAAATGGCTACTGTATATATGAAAGGGTGTCCTGGCAATTAAAGTATTTTTATCTACCAAAATGTTGCCTAATTCATTTCTTTTCTATCATTTTTCTTTCTGAAAAAGGAATATTTGATTGATCATCTGGGTGGGCTCTTTCTCGTAAGAAAGTTTATTTTCTTCATTTTCCAGCTACAAAATTGGTTCCCTAAAAAAAAAAAAAGTATTTTCTTTTCCTCTCCAGCACTGTTCTTCTGAAATCAGTACCTACTGCTTCTCATTTTTCATTCTAAGAATCTGTTCTCACCAAATATGTCAGTAATATCTACCACTTCTTCAAATTGCAAAAAAGAAAAGAAAAGAAAAAGAAATGTTGGAATGTTTACTGTTAGTTGACTGATTACACTGAAGAAGAAAAGTTAAGGTTCTTCTGCAGAGTCTTCTCTGTGACTTTATGTAGCCTAACTTGGAATTATTTTTTTTATTCCTCCTTCCAAATGGGAAGAAACATAGATTTTTACATATAATCACTTTTATTATTTATTTCTTTTGGAATGAAGGAGACAGCATATTGTCTTTTACTTATAGTTTTGAGAACAAATATTACTGGGTTTTTTTTATAGAGGTTATCAAGGAAGAAGAAAACTTTTAATAACTTTTAGGAAACAACATGAAAACTGTACAGGCAACAACATAACCTTTTTTAAAACTCTGTTATAATTATATTTTATTACAGGGTAAACTAGTCCACCTTCAGGTTCTTTCTGTCAGGATTGACCTGGTTCATGAGAAATGGTAGTACTAAGGAGGCAGCAATCTAGGATATTTTACAGCCCACATGCAGGAACTTACCATGTTCAGACTTAAGGTCATTGCAAAAGGTGGGCTATCTCTACATTTGACCTTCAGTGGGATGTGCAAGGAGTATGCTTGGAAGGGCAGAAAGGAAATGGCACAAATAAATGTAAGGAATCTGTTTTAGGAAAGGACGATGTGGGTATATGTATGGCAGACAAGATACAAATGGACATTTCGTCCTTATCTCTAAATAAGTTATCAGTTGCTAGGGAATCTTGGACAAAGAAGAACAGAAAACTCAAGAGATTTCACCTTATATATTAAATGAAGACTGGAAGATAAAAGATGCATGATGAATATAATCAATAAACATTTACTAAAACGAATCAAATTTAAATAACACAAGAGTTAATTAAAAGGTTCTTCAAACTCTCCACCTATGCTTTCCCCACCCTTTTAAATACAATATTTTAGAATAATGAATTAGATTCTTGTTTGGCATTATTTATAAAACTTGGGAAATATGGTTATTATTTATTTATTTATAAAATTCATAGGCTGCCCATATTACCTCAGGGTTAAGCTATACATCAGCTCAGATGAAGAAATACTGGTTGTTTTTCACCTGTTAGATATTTTGGTTAAGGTGCCAGGTTGGAAAACAAAAGACTTTGAGCTCTAATCCTGCTTTGGGTACAAAATATGGCTGGGTAACTTTGGGCCAGTCACTGTCCTATCAGCCCAGCCTGACAAGATTGTTGTTGAGGGAAAAATAAGAGAAAGAAAAAATATTATCTTTGTTTGCTGCTTTGAGTTATTTATAAAAAAGAATATAAATATAAACAAACAAATAAATAAGAAACTATTAGGTCAACTACTGTTGGGAAACTGCCAGCTGGATGAGGAGGGTGGATCAAGCGAGGAATTAACCTATGGGACCTTATCTGTTTTCTTCCCAAGAGAAGGCAAGAAATCTGGGGAGATTTCCTGTATTATAGGCAGAATGCAATAAAGTAGGAATCCCCAACCCCTGGTCCGGTGCTGGGCTGTGGCCCGGTGGAAACCAGGCCATGCAAGTGGTGGGCGAGCATGTGAGCTTGCAACGCTGCATTTGTGTAAGTGGTGCAACCCTCCCCTCTCCCCCCCACAGGCCACCACATTGGTCCATAGAGCCAGAAAGATTGGGGACTGCTACCCTAAAGTAGTTAACTTGAACACTAAACATGTGGATCTGGTTGCTTGCACCTGATAGCTAAATCCCAAATAGGCAAAATGTTTATTTTTTGGAAGCCATTATGTCTTAAAAGGGAGACAGGGGAGATAAAAATGTTTCTTATTTCACATGAATCCCACTACTATGCAACAAACTCCATACTCACACTAATGATATTCCCTATGTCTGCAAGCAAACAAGCAAGTTCAGAGAGCACCAAGAATGTCACAGTTCAACTCTGATCTATGATATTCTCTTCTAAGACATCCAAAATATATTGCCAGTTTCTTGTTCCAGCAATTTTTTAGTATCACTAAAAAAAATCACTGGAAATTAGAAGGAAGATTTTAAAATCTCAATACATATAAAAACTTTTAAATATAAACTAAGGACTTGATAGAATATTATTAATATTATTGATATAGGTTTTATATTATATTATTTTCATAATGTAAATTACTGAAAGAAGTGCACACACTCCATTTGTGGTAATTTTACCTTCCAAAGAAAACCTAAGAGGTAGCCCTATGAATGTAAATAGAGCTAATATTAAAGACAATATTATAGAAATATAAGCAATCTCATACTACTCTTTTTTAAATTAATCATTTCTTATATATACACTATTTAAATAGACATTTGTAATATTTTATTTCTTCCCAGCTGATCTTTAAACTGGCTTTGCACAGTTACTAAGCACTGAGCTAAAAGACTGCCCTATTTAACTAAACAATTTTCATTAAAGAAACAAAAAAGGAAAGATCTGTAAAGTAATGAATGATCCTATTAGTTCCACCAGACTAAAATCATATATTCTATGTATGTGGTCTCCTCAGCCACATCTGTCATGAAACATCTTAGTCCCACACACTGTATACCACTTATCATATAAGACTGAGCAAATACAGATTTATCATACTCTAATGAAATGTTGAAGAAAATCATAGGAAAAATGTTCTGCATTTGCAACATCTAATATTAATATATTTGTGTTTTACTATCCAATTCATTCACAGAGAATTTTTAAAAAAATAATTGTGATGCACAACTAAGTGAACTGGCTGTATAATCAGAACATAATGAGTTAAACAGCTAAACATTCAGATAAACTGTCAAACAACTCCATTATATATAAAACATAAATAATTCTTCCATCAGTTTTTATCACATATTGCTAATGTCATATTAACAACTCTATTTTGAAGTCTGCTTTAAGCCATCAACAATTCTATCTTTAAAATATTGTAGTTTGCATGTTTTTTTAGAAACAGGTTTGAAATGCAGATTCTACATGCAGATCAGACAGTCATTTCAACTCAGGACTTTGAACGCACACATCAATCAACTTCTGCAATTGTTTTTATAAGTAGAAAAGAATCTTTGCAGCATAGAAAATTTTAGACAATATTTTTATATGATTAACAGAAACTAATTATTTGGAAATATTCACATATAATATATTTGTAAAGTATACATTTTTAAAATTCATTTAAAATATGGATTATTCAAATATGTTTTGAACTAGCAGCATTTCTACTGGGATGAAGTATTTAATATTATGAATATTGTCTTGTCAGTATTTGAGACAAGAAGAATATATTTAATGTACAAACAACCATGAAACCTTTTACTGTTCTCCATCATTCAATAATTAATGCTGGAAAAGAAATCACAGACACCCAAGTGATTTGGCAACTGTAAGTGACAGAAGCCATGCTAAATCCTCTGTTTACACTGGGGATTAGTTGAGTAGACTATGAGCAGCAAACTGAGCTGTCCATGGTCAAGGGAACCAGTTTCTTGTCAGCCTATAGGGCACAAGGACAAAACACGGTCCTGGTATGAAGTGACCCATAAATATATTCCAGCGAAGGATTTATACAAAGCCAGTCTGCCTCACAGAAACTCCATATGACCATTAACCGGGCTGCAAGGCCTACCAGGAGGCCTAATTATAGGCCTACAGAGCCCAATAACAAAAGCTGAAGAGGTTTAGCCTAGGGATGATCTGCTTTATACTGACTTGAGAGAGTCCATATAGAGTGACAAAAAGAAAGAGGTTTAGCTTTAAAATTCTCCCAAGAGAGACAGCATTGTAACTAAGCCTGGAAAGCCCACATGCAACATACTTTAGATAGGCTTAAACATACCACCCTCTCAGAATTAACATTCAGGAACTGCCTGCTTAACATCTGCTCAAAGAGAGCACATTGCTGTGATATTGTTAAACTGTATTAAAATAATGCAATATTTATTCTATTGAAAAAATAAGTAAATAAAGTCACTCAAATATGTCATGATTAGTGATAAAAAGGAAGTTCTTAAGGATATAAAACTGCTTCCTTTAAACAAATTATTTGGTTAGTTATTTCTCTAGCTATATAAAGAAATATTTAATCTATAAATAAAATGAAAACTATGAAGAACATTAAAAATGTTAAGAATGATGTAATCTATACAAATATGTAATATAATTTATATAAAAAACTTTTTGAAGGCAAAAGTTCAGTGAAATATATAATTGCTACATAAATATATTTTAACAGTCCTTTTGAATTCAAAATAAAGAAATACTAGACATAATATTGTTTATATATTTTAAAATATGCTTTAAAATATATTCTTAAACAATGATTTTTAAAAATGTATTACTATTAATTAACATATTACTATTTACTTCAGTAAGGTTCTTGATCTTTCCAAAATGCTAATAAAAAGGGAGCAAGTTATATATATTAGAGACACAAGTTTAGTTTTTACCATTAATGAAAATATAGCAACGCTCTACATGAATATACAAATATACTTCATAAATAAAAATATAAATAAATATTACAGTGTTAAAAGAATCTGAAATAATCTTTAGAAACTACGTATCTGATCCAAATGGATAAAACTCATGGAATCTATAATATTTTGAAAAACAGGATATCTTAAACTATCATTTCATCCTGAGGTTCAAGTTAAAAATGAATCTAAAACAAAAAAAGTCTTGACACTGGATGGAGCAAACAAAACTTTAGCATAAAATTGGAATTTTATTCCAATTTGGAATAGGTTAGATAAATAAAGCAAACAATATATTATAGATTTGATAAAGAGTTTTCCTCTGTACTAATTTTAGGATATTTTGGCACTGTCTTTTTTTCAAATGCATTCTTACACCTGTCTCGATATCGAAAGGCAGTAATTAATATACCAGGGCTGACTTATTAATTATATAACAATAACAAACATAAGTAATGTTGCTGTTGAAGTAAACATTAACCTATCTTACTTTATTTTTTTAATTAATATTTTCATTGCCTTACTTACCAGCAGCTTCAAGGACCAATTGTAGTCTAGCTTTGGCTTGTTCAGCAGCAGACTGGGAAAAAAAGAGAAAACAATACAGATGATAAATAATGTATTTGTGCAATAATTAAATGTTGAAATCTGGGTGGATTGATGTCAACACACAGTTCTCATATTTATTATGGATTAATAGGGATATATGATGTTCCTCTTTATTCAGATTCTGGGATCAGATTTTCTGACAATTTTTTTTTTGTTTTCAGAACTTGAATTTAAAAAAAAATATCCTAAAACATAAAATATACAGAGAACATCATCATGAACGTGTTTTGCATATAAAAATATAAAAATATAAATACAAAAAAGGAATTTATCTTATATTGTGACTGATAAAAATAATAGAAATTACTTTTCTACAGTGCTCTAATAAAAGCATACATATTAGTTTATAAAACTGGTTCAGGTCCAAAAAAATACAATGTTTACGTAATACTGTATGCATGAAACTGGGATAAATATCTATGTTTTTTATAAGTGTATAACATTATAACCAAGAAAGAAAAGAAAATATAAATTTAAAAAATGTATAATTTTTAAAATGTTCAGAACAAATTTATCCTTTTCTGGTGCACTCAATGGACTTATTTGTTAAATGTAATGAAGAGATTGGACAATCATTTGTCTTAAATGTTATATGATTTCCTGCTTGAACAGGAGGTTGGACTAAAAGATCTCCAAGGAGCCTTCCAACTATTATTTTGTTAAATCAGCTTTTATTGGAGTCTATAAAAATAGGTATCTTAATAATAAAGGTATATTGTTAAATAGGTAATAGAAATTGGTCATCTATGCAGAAACTTTACTCCTCTTCTTAATGAAGGAAGTAGATTACTGGGCAATGTTTATTTGGGTAGCTCCAAAACCTTGCTCAGCCCTGAAAATCATGCTTGTTATCATGGGAAGTTAGATACATCCCTACTGTAAATTTTTTTAACTAATCATAGAGTATACTTGCCAGGTTTTTTTTTATGCTAAAACATTTGAGCACTAAAATGTAAAACTACAAGGCTCTTTGTAAAGAATAAGTAGAACCGTACACTGGACTTTTTAAATAGATCTTTCCAAAAGCATATTTGACAGCTATGTGCCTCTTTGATTCTTATATAATTTCCAAAAACTGAATCTTCTATATGCTGGATCTAAATCCTCAGTTAGATATAAACATGCTACATATTTTCATAAATTCATCAGAAAATTACAAATAATTTCAAATATTGATTGATAGGTTTCTATATTATTAAAAAGAGAAAATAAGTTTGACTGGCATTTTTTTTCTCAGTCACTAAACATTTGTAAAATATTACCAATAGTCTCACAGTTTTAAAAAGGAATGTGCATAGTAATGTCCAATTTTTAATAAATGCATAACAGTGCTATAAAGTTGAGTTCTATGCATTTTGTACACAGCTACTAAAACTTTGTTGAGCAGTGGAGACATTGGTTCTACCTCATTTTATTTTTTTTGCAACTATCTCCAAGTCAGATATTTGCTGAAGAGCACACTAGGTAATATATCTACATCTGTTTTGACAAAGACAAGTTGTAAAAAACATGTTTGTTTCCACTTTTTCCACTATGAAATTGTATTTAAATCATATCCTTTCTACGAATTGAATAATAGCATTCAGCGTGTACTATTATACTACTTATTCTAAGACTGAAAATAAGGGGACCAAATATTAAGCCCCTTGTTTGCTATAGTGAGATACTAAAAACAAAATACAGTAAAACATTTTGAGTTTTGTTCTTTTGGAACATCCAGAACACTTTGCTAGAAACCTGTAAGATTATTTTCTTCAAAATTCAGAATAAAATATACATCTCTAATCATTTCATGTATACTCAAAAACTCAAAAATATATAGAATTTGTAAACATTGGCTTCCAGGACACAGTGTTGATGATGAGGATGGATGTAAACTCTCCTGATTATGCACTTTATCAATAAGATACATATGAGGAGAAAGTCTCAGTGGGATAGTCACAAGCTACACCATTTTTTTCTCATTCATAAACAGCTTCTAGTCTTATTTGGTTTTTTTTAATCAGTACATATACATAGTCATGGCAGGCTGGAGCTTTTCTTGAAAAGCATAATTCATGTATATACATAAAAATACCATCCTGTTGATAAAAATTATAACTACTTCTTTAAAGTTAAGGTAGATATGAAAATTAAGCTTTTCTATTCACTCAGTTGCTCCTTAGATTATAAAGTTGTAAAGTTAAAGACTACTGCATTTATTCAAAAGAGGACAAATGGATATGTAGAAATACAGGGAGTTCTCAATTAATGAAAGCAATTGGAACTGGCAATTCCATTGCTAAACAATACGGTTGTTAAGTATAACATCACTTGACCATGCCTGACTTACAGGTTCAGTTCTGCTCCAGTCATTAAATGACACTTGGTCATTAAGTCAAATGTCCTGTGACCATGATTTGGAAATTATTTGGAAATTACTGTTGGCTCCATTGATTTTCCTTGTTGGAAGCTGAATATAAGATTGCAAATGGCGATCATTGTGTGCCTGTTGTAAAATGCCAAAATCACAATCACTTGATCATGGGAATGCTGCAACAGCTATAAATTCAAGGATCACTCATGAACCTACTTTTTCAGGATAGTTCTGTTCTACTGCTGAACAAGGTAGTTATAAACAAAGGACTACTTGTACTTATAATCAACATGAGGTTAAGATAAAGCAGTGGCTCCCAACCTTTTGGGCACCAGGGACTGGATCTGTGTAGAGAGGTTTTTCTGTGGATTGGAAGAGGCGTGGTTTCGTGGATCCTATGGACGGTGCTTTACTTGTTTGTGTAGGAAAGTAAAGGGTAAGGAATTAATTTAATATGAGGTGACATTTTAATTTATCTTTGGCATGTAAGATATGCAAATAAATGAAATATTAACTTGGGTAAATTAGAGTTTAATAAAATGAAGCAGTTTTTCTTATATAATCCAATAGTAAGTATATAATCCATTTCAAATCATTCAAAAGCTTTCATATTTGAAATACGAAAGTAACATGACATATAAACTAAAATCCAAATAGTTGCTCTAAAATCATTTGTGATTTAAATTATTATTGTTACTATTATATTAGTTTTATCATTTGTTTGCTGTAACTATAGTTTTTTGTTTATTATTTTGTCTGTAAAAAACAAATCCGTTTTACATTACACTGTGACTACTCATTTATATTACAATTAATAATATGTAATCAATTTTCCAGGTATTAACTATCAAAGAAAAGTATTTAGAAAAAATAAGTCAAGAGATTGCAATGTCTCTACCATTTAACATACTATAAAACTGATAAAAAAATAAGGCAAGATATGATTATATTTTTGGGAACACAATTTAAAATTTCAATAAAGCAAAGCATGACAACAAAGTACCTTATCAAAGTACTTTTTCTCAGATAAAAAAATAATTATGAGAAAGTTAATTTTAGTATCAAAATATTTCTAATATTTTATAGTGCAAAAGAAAATTTGAAAATCCATACATTGTAGCAACTGAAGAAGCACACCAGTACAGTATTTCATCTGCTTAATCTCTTAATCTCTCCCACTGGTAACCCTAGATAAGTATAGCAGTTAAGTCTATGTGCCAGCTACACTTATAGCAATCAATCTCATCTCTTTCAACCTTGCATATTTGACACCTTCCCATAAGAATCCCTGAAGTAAGTACCGGTAGTCCTCGACTTACAACTTGTGTTAGTGATTGTTCGTAGTTACAACAACACTGGAAAAAAAGTGACTTATGACTGTTTTTCACACCTACAACCATTGCAGAATCCCCAAGGTAACCTGATCAAAATTTGGACACTTGGTGACTGGCTCATACTTATGACAGCTACAGTGTCCCAAGGTTATGTGATCATTTTTTGAGACCTTCTGACAAGCAAAGTCAATGGAGAAGCCAGATTCATTTTACAACCAAGTTACTAACTTAACAACTGTAGTGATTCACTTAGCAACAATGGCAAGGAAGGTCATAAAATGGGGCAAAATGCACTTAAGTGTCTCGCTTAGCAACCGAATTTTTGATCTCAATTTTGATCGTAAGTCAAGGGCTACCTGTACTTGCCCTGGGAGGGGACTGAGATGGCACGGCTCCAGGTTATTTGAGGGACCATCTCACCTCACTGGGACTGGCCTCGTGCTGGCAGAGAAGGCATGCTGCAAGTCCCATCAGCCCAATTATTCCCGCTCGCGGCGTCCAGGAGGAGGGCCTTCTCTGCTGTGGCTCCTGCTCTCTGGAACATCTTGCCCCCTGACATGAGGTTGGCCCCATCCTTCCTATCTTTTTGTAAGGACCTTGATGTGGCTCTTGGGACCCCAGAACAATGGAGGTGGTTGATTGTGTGATAACAGATCCCACCTCCCCGCACTCCACCCCTGCCTTCCCCATGTGTCCTTGGTTTTAAAATCTGATTTCAACTTTTTATGTTTTTGCTTTATGTATATGTGTTGTGGGTGTCTCTAGACCGGCTGGGGACATTTCAGAGGATGACGAAGAACAGCCGGGCCCCTCTGGGTATTTTCCCCTCCCGGCAGCTGACACTGACAGGGAGGAGATTTACAGGCAGTCTGGGTCAGATTCTCAAAGTGAGGGGTCAGATTTGGAACAGGAAGATAGATGGATTGATCCGAGATTCCGAAGGTTTGATAGGCGGAGGTGTCAGTTACGTGGAAAAAGGAAGTGACGTATTGAAAACTATATTAGAAGGTGAAGGCGGGACTAATTCTTTGTCACGAGCAACGTTTATATCAAGAGGCAGTCTGATGCATCACCGAGTTAGTTTGAACTCAGTTTTCTGTGGTTTTTTGGAATGTACGGAAGATTAATGATGTCTTGGACAACTTAAGAGATAAAGAGTGAGTTATTTGGAAGGTGGGAGAGCATGTTTAAGCTGAATGTAAATAAGTTTGACTCAGCCGTTCCGCAAACGGACTGCCAGCATTTTGCTTTGAAGTGAATTTATTGAACTGTGTTAAATAAAACTCTTAAAGAAATATTAATGTGGATTTAATTAAGCTGTGAAGGGCAAGACACAACAATATGTAACTGTAAGCTGCCCAGAGTTACCCTATGATAAGATGGGCAGCCAATAAAAGTTATAAACAAGCAAGCTAGCAGCAAGCAAGCAAGCAAGCATTAAACAAATTCTCCATAAGAGGCTTTTGCCTAGCTATTTTTAGATTATGGACAAAACTTTCAACAAATATTTCCTGAAATACTAACATAGCTAATTTATTTAAGAATGAAAAAAAAATTAGCCCATTACAGAACTTTCTTTAAATTCTCCTCCTAGCCTCAGGCTGCACCACAATAACAATGCTTTTGATAAGTGCAAGGCAGTAAGCAGGCACTTGAGCATTCCAATGGTGGGAAGTAGTTAGGAGGCAAATAAAAGCCGTAAGTGTGAAACTGAGTAGACGGAAGCACAACCGCGATCATATGATTTCCCACTTAGTGACTGCTTTGCTTAGTGGTCAAGTAACCAGTTCAAATTAAGGTCATTAAACAAAGGACTATCTATATAATCTTCAATCCAAAAGAACACTATACATGCCCTACAACAGCGGTTCTCAACCTGTGGGTCGTGACCCTTTTGGGGGTCGCACGAGCCTTTCACAGGGGTCGCCTAAGACCATCTGAAAACACATATTTCTGATGGTTTTAGGCAGGGCTTGTCAACCGCCTTCTCTCCCTCCCCCCCTCCGCTCCACCTCACTTGTTTGTGGAAAATATGCTGCTTGGCGGCAGTCTGCACGAACTCTACCAAATGTGCCCTGCAGGGGGGCGCATGAAGAGCACAGGTGCAGAGCAAGGTCCCGCCCTCCCCAGGGACTCATTGTGCAGCAACCGGATTGACTTCTTCTCGTGCATGCAGGTCAGCGAAGGGGAGGCTGCCGTAGCACCCAACTCCTGCGCCCGTCAACTGGCGACCCCCGAACTTGCGCTTGTCAGCCGGGAGGTCTAGCGACGGCCGCCGATCTCTTTTGCCACCCCGCCTGTTCTCAACTCCTCCTCCGCCCATTCATGTTGAGCCCGCAGAGGCTTGACAGGGAGAGAGGGAGGGAAGGAGGAACTCCTTCCTTCGCCTCCCTTTGTCCCTCCTTCCCTCCCTCTCTCCCCTTGTCCCTCCCTCCCTCCCTTCCTTTCCTTCGCCTCCCTCTTTGTCCCTCCTTCCCTCCCTCTTTCCCCTTGTCCCTTCCGTCCTTCCTTCCTTCCCTCTTGTCCAGGATCGGGCCGAACCCTACAGCTGATCCGCACTTCTGCAAAGCAGCCAAGAAGCAGGTCAGCTGTAGCTGCTCTCCTTGGCTCCTGCCTAGCAAACTTGCTCAAGCTTTGCTAGAAAACATGCTGCTTGCTAATTTAGCAGAAGCGTGAATCAGCTGTAGCCATGCTTGCTAACTTAGCAAGCGGCATATTTTCTGGCAAAGCTGAGCAAGTGAGCTGGGCGGAGCTCTCCTCTGCCTCTGGCAGCCTGTCCCCCTCCCCTTGTCCCTTCCTGGGCACGGAGGGGGGGAGGAAGGGACGAAGAGGGAGGGAAGTAAGGGACAATGAGAGAGGGAAGGAAGGAAGGAAGGAACAATGGAAGGGAGGGAAGGAAGGGACAAAGAGGGAAGAAAGGAAGGAAGGAGACAATGTAACACTCTGAATGTTCTGAGCCATTGTGACATTTCGAATCCGCGAGCGTGAAAGTACCAACCCACAAAGCTGCAAGCGCGCAGCAGGGATGGAAAGGGGAACCCCTCGCTCTTCCAACTCTCGCGCTGCTTAAGGCTTCGCGTACGACGAGCCACCGAGGCCAATTTCTTCTGTGAGAAGAGAACGCTTTCCCTCTGCTCCCCCCCACCTGAACTCTCCTCCTTGAAAGGGGCGGGGCTGAGAGACAGGAGCTCCTTGAGCGCCACGGCGGGTGGTTCTTAGGGAAGTTACCCTCCTCTGACAGTTTTGAAATAAATAATAAAATATACTAAGGGCAATTTGGGATTCATTTCACTCCAAATACAAAGCTGGGAGATGTAGAGAATTATCGGAAAGTTGTCATTTCTACAACTAAATCTTTTTCGAATAACCAGGAAGAAGACGATCCTAAATTGTCATAGAATAGAATAGAATAGAATAGAAAATAGACCAGATCAGAGTAGAGTAGAGTAGAATAGAATATAGACCAGACCAGACCAGACCAGACCAGACCAGAGTAGAGTAGAGTAGAATAGAGTAGAGTAGAATAGACAATATGGAAGAGAGAATAGAATAGACAATATGGAATAGAGTAGAGTAGAATAGAATAGAGTAGAGTAGAGTAGAATAGAATAGAATTTAATTATGTTTAATTTGTAACAATGAAAATACATTCTGCATATCAGATATTTACAATTCATAACAGTAGCAAAATTACAGTTATAAAGTAGCAACAAAAATAATTTTATGGTTAGGGGTCACCACAACATGAGCAACTGTATTAAAGGGTCGCGGCATTAGGAGGGTTGAGAACCACTGCCCTACAATTCTTTCAGCTTTTTTAGCTCTTTTATTTTCTTAACTTAGTATCCCTAACTCTTTAATTTTGTGACTCCCAATTCTTTGCTCAATCATAATATGGTACAATGTTCTTATTTTTACATAACCTGAAATATAGCAGCACAATTCATTGCAGATAAACTATGAAGCCCATATGATTGGTTTTACCATTATGTAATTGCCAATTCTAGCACCGATACAGATATTCCCTATGACAATCTATCCCTAATCTGGTGTTTCAGGTCTCCCAAAGGTGCACTCATTGCTGCAGTAAGTGATTCCATCCACCTTATCGCTGATGTTCTCTCGTCTTCCTTTTTTCCAATCATCTGGGAAAACTATCCCCAGTTAAGTTAAATCTTCATAATATGGCTGAAGTATGCTTATTTCAGCCTGGCCATTTGCACCTCAGATGATAAGTCAGGGTTGATTTGCTCAGTTTAAATTGATTTGGGTTTTTTTCTCAGCATAAACTACAGCATTCTTAGGATTCTTTTACAAAACTAAAGTTCAAATGCATAAATTCTCTTCTTATCCTGTTTATTCAAAGTCCAATTTCACTTCCATGCAGTGTCATAGAGATTACCATGAAATTGATCTAACAAGTTTATATAAATTTCAGCATGCATTCTTCTCCCCAACTCAAGTCATGTAAATTTCAGTTACCTGGATTACAATCATTCATTCAGCGTCCATTCAAAATTATGGTAGCTCTGAAGAGATTTACAACAATCTCTTGGCAATTTATTCACATTTACAATGGACTGTCAAGCCCACCACGATCATGTGATCACCATTTGTAATCTTCCCTGCCAGTTTCCTCACAAAGTCAACAGGGAAGATTGCAACTGCTTCCTTTTTCAGCACAAGGCACTGGTTCCTGTGTCCTTCTGGGGTTAGAAAGCTCTATCAGCTTTTTTTCTCGGGTGAAGCATGCTGCTTCCCCTCCTTGCCTTGGCTAGAAAGTCTTTTTAACTTTCTAGTACATGGTGGTGATGGGGGGGGGTAGCTTGCAAGTTGGAGAAAGGAATCTGAGCTGGTTCTGCATACGTTTAACAACTCACACAATGGTTTAGTGGTCACACCTGGGAAGTTTTGGATAGCGAGGTGATCCCATCAGCACCTCTCTTAACAACTGCAATGATTTATGACTATAATGTGCAAGCTTCATTACGGTCATAAGTTGAGGACTATAAAAATCATTAAATAAAATGCATGCAATTTACATTCATGTATGAAATGGTTTACCAGTTTCATTCTTATAAAACAATGAGCTTTGATTAAAGTAAGTTAATATCGCTGCTAAAAAAAAAAGAACAGCAGACAAGAGGAAAACACTAAACAAAGAACCATCTGCAGCCAATACTATTTGTTGACTTATATGTCGTTTATGAAGTTTAGAGTGTTAGATTCAAACCGGCCCAATCTGTGCAGTATTCAGATTTTAAAAATCTTTTGAAAGCCATTCAAGGATATTTCTTATCCTGTTGGCGGAGAAAGCTGTATCAACAGATTCTGATTAAGTACAATCTTCATCCTAGCAACATTTCACTCTAGAATTTAAGGATTCTTAATCTCAGTTTGCATTCTAGATTTGTTTCTAATGAGCATAATAATTCATTTCAGTTATAATGAAGACTATCATAATATTGTGGAACTGCATGACATTTGCATAGTAACTTCATAGAAATGGTTTAAACTGAGGCTAGTAGTATAAATTATGTAATATTCATTCATTATATTATTTGTGTGATAGTTGTGTTGATGCAAATGATGCAAATGACATAGACTGTCATGAAAGCACGATAGAGCTATTCAAGAACTGCTAATAGATTTATTTGATGATTGCTATATTTTCATTTGAGTTAATTAAAGAATAAAAATGTGTGCATGTCTGTGTGTATTTGAGACAGTTCTCAAAACCTCCATCAATATCATAAACTCTCTCTCTCTCTCTCTCTCTCTCACACACACACACACACAAACAGAATATGAAATCAGCAACATTTTACACATTCTCATACTTCAGAGAGCGCTAACAGTATTTCACTAGTTGAAAGCACTTCATCTTCATGTCTCTATAAGGCAAGATTGGTGCATAATATTGTAATTTATATTGCCTAAATGTTATTTTGGGAGCATTGCATCATTTCTCAAACTTCGTGACCTTTACAATTTTCTAAACTTTTATTTCCCTCATTATTCTGAACAGATTTCATTACATATTTTGAATGTAAACAACCCTGAATAATGATGGGGATCCATTTCGTATGTACAGCTCTGACAATTGTGCATGAAACCGAGATGGAAACCCAGTGCATTAATTTACCTCTCATCTTCAGTAACTGCACTCCCATAAAAAGTTTTATACTCAACTCACATAAATCATGGAGAAGAAAAATGAGAAAATCTGGTGGCTAACTCATCTTCTACCATTCTGCGAAAATGAAATTCACTGAAATACCTATCAAAACTGCAATCATAAAGAGATAATGTCTTCTTAGGTCTATCTGCACTTTCCGATTTAATTTCCTCCATGCCCTTGACATCCACAGATACCATTAAGATTAAGCGCATATAGTAACTGAGCAGTTTTCAGATTTTGATATATGGGGCCTAGGCACTAAATGTAATATCATCATTTGAAAATTAATGCAATATTTCTTTTGTTAGTTTTTTGACTAGGAAAGCAGGATGAATACTTTGGTTTCTCTCAAGTAATTTCCCCATCAGAATGACATGCAATTATGAATAGCTATGCACTTGGTCAGAGGTCAGTCAAATTACTACATCATTTAATGAGTAGAGAGATCAAAATGGAGCACACTGTTGCTGCTGAGAGACGCCTTGCAGCCTGCTACATCAAATGTGATAGAATCATTAGAGTAATAAGCATGAAAATCTGTTTGCAGATTAACCTGTGGTTTCATGCTGCTTTCATCTAATGGGGCACTGTGGAAATCTTGTCAGCTTTTCATCAGCTATGATCAAATTACTGAAATTGCGTACAAACCACTGGCACAATTGGAAACAACATCCATAAGTACAGGGTTTTTTATGTAGATGCCAAAGAAAATAACCATCTTTGTATTTTATAGTTTTATTTACTTCATCTGATCATTCTAAGAATCTGTGCTATAAACATCTACATACGTGTGCAAATTGTAATGTAATACCACTCTAATTTATAAAATAAAAGTAGCCCGGAAAAATGAAAATATGCTATTCTTACTACTACTAATCTAAACACTGTTAGAATAAAAAGATAAGCTGATGATTGGAAACTATGTATTATTTGTAAAAAAAAAAAATTCAAAGTTTTATTTTAAAATAAAAACAATAAAGAAATCAATCTTTTTCACATTTCAACATCTATTTTAAATACATGTATAAATACAAATAGAAATGTAATTTTATACAAAATTTTAATAAATTTTCATTCTCTATTTAAATATGTTTATAGTTAATTTTCCTATATCATAATAACATCTTTAGTAATTAGATATTGGAAAATATTATATAAAACTGCCTAGTAAATAATATTAGAAATAAAGTATTTTAAAATTAGGACTGAAAGCCTGCCTCATAATAAATATTTATTATGATAAAATATATTTGCATGATACAAAACAATAAGCACTGGTCATTTTGATAGACTGAAGTGAATGGTACAGTAAAATAAGTTAACAATTAGACAGAAAGTATTTTTCTGTATTTATAGTGAATAAAGTGATACTCTACAAAGCTTTCACTGAAAATGTCTGTCAGAAAATGTAAACATGGACACTGATGATGAAAGTGATGTGTCAGAACTATGTTTTCAATGAGGTAGTTTAGACTAACCTTTAATTCTGAAAACAATGAAAGGGAAGTCAACATTGCACCTTCAAACCCACTGAGATCAGACTGGTTCCAAACCTGCTGGCTTTTTGAAGATCCGGAATACATGGCTACATTTCTGGGTTTCCAGGACACTGAGTGTATGCTTAATAGTAATAATAATAATAATAATAATAATAATAATAATAATAACAACAACAACAACAACAACAACAACTTTATTGTCATTGTGTGTGTATACGCAGTACACACATACAACGAAATTTACATGACACCCAAAGACCAGGTCCCACACACATAATCCTCAACACACTCCCACCCAACAGACCAAGTAATACTGTCCATCAGTTCACTGATGGTGGCCCTTTAGTTCATTATTAAGTGCAATTATAGCTCTGGGATAAAAACTATTCAGAAAACGGGTGGCCCGAGTTTTAAATGTTCTATATCTTCTGCCAGAAGGGAACAGTCCAAAGAGATTGTAAGCAGGATGGGAAGAATCTCTGAGAATGTTATGCAACTTGATCCTGAGAATTGGTTTTATTGAAATATTTGAATTATATTTGTATTGATGGTTGTTTTTTCTTGGCTTGGAATTGTCTATTCATTTAGGGATCAATTTGTTTTGCTGATTTTTTAAAATCATTAATTGTTGCTAGCTTCTCTCTTGTTTGAGATGGATGGCCATATAAATTGAATAAATTGTTATATCAATTATGGTAGATGAATCTCACACTAACTGCCAATTAAAATTTGGTGACAATTCTTCTGCAGTAAGGTATGGATAGTCATCAAATGATATCTGTGGTATGACCCTAATTGGGCCTTTGCACTTGCAAATGAACCTTAAATCACATAATTAAAACATGACCATTTTCAAATTCTTCAAGGGAAACAAGGGGAGCTGACAGCAAGTATGACAGCAACTCACTATCCATTATCCAATATCAAAAAAACGAACAAAGTTATATCTTTACAGGCAGTCCTTGGCTTACAGCCATTTGCTTAGCAACTGTTCAAAGTTACAAAAGCACTGCAAAAAAGTGACATAAACCGATCATCACACTTACAATTGTCACAGCATCCCATACAGTCATATTTAGCTATTATTTTAATATAGTAAACGTTCATATTGGCAATTGGCATGTATTTAGGCAGATGCAACATTCTGGGATCATGTGATTGCCATTTGCAACTTTCCCAGCAAGCTTCCTACAAACAAAGTCAGTGGTAGAAGCCAAATTCGTTTAACAATAGTAGCAATGTGCTTAGCAACCATGGCAAATAAGGTTGTAAAATGAGGCATGATTCACTTAACAACTTTCGGTGTGCACATGTGTCACCTCTCCTGTGTGAATTGCGTTGGTTGCCGATTTGCTTCCAGGTGCAATTCAATTGTTTGTCACTTTTAAAGCCCTTCATGGCTTGAGACGAAGGTTATCTGAGGAACAGCTCTCTCGCTGGTCACATCCACCTGACCCACTAGAGCAGGGAGGCAAGGAATGTTGCAGGTTCTGTCCCCTAAGGAGATACATCTGGCAGGACCTGAAAGAAGGGCCTTCTCCATGGTAGCTCCCTCTCTTTGAAACATTAGAAATTAGAGCGGCCCCCTCTTTGTCACTTTTTCATAATGCCCTGAAGACATGTTTTACCAACAAGCCTGGAGAACCCAGGGTGGGATGGAGCCCATCAAATGGCTTATTTGACTGTGTGTTGTTGACGGGGTGGGTGGGAGGAGGGGTTGTTTCCCCCACCCCATACTGTGTTTTATTGTTTGTAAGTTGCCTAGAATTATTGTGAGTAGGCGGCTATATAAATTTTCTAAATAAATAAATCGCCATGCTTAACAACAAAAATTTGGGTCCCAATTGTTGTCGTAAGTTAAGGGCTATCTGTATAAGGTTTCATCATCCTAGGTGAATCAGGAACTATCTGAAATGTGTGCAACTACTAAAAGACAGCGTATATTCATATGGTCAATAGACTATATTATCAAAGAAATTAGTCCTGAGAAAGAAAATAAAAAGTATGTACTGTAAAAACTATTATTTCATGGCTATATTCATAAAATCAAATATATCTCCCATGTATCACCTGAAAGAGGTGGGCTGCCTGCCTGAATTGGTAATAAGAAACTTTGAGCTACAAAATGGGATCAATGCTAACATATTGCAAGCATGGAACACTTCTTTTCCAGCATTCTGTGTTGCTGCTGTTATAGTTGTCACCACATCCAATAGTCAGCATTTAATAGTCATTGTTCAGAGAATTTGGTCTCCTCGGGTTTTTGATTTTTTATTTGGCTAGACGTAGGTCTAGGAAGACTTAAGAAAATATGTCAACTTATTTAGAAACCGCATAAAGCAGAACAATACTGTTTAAAATTAAATATTAGGAAAATGTTTAATTCCCCCTATATTGCAATATACACATTTAATACATAAACAACACTGGTGGCAGTTGTACACCACTGCTAATAAATACTTTTGTTACAGAAATACATATTTGCACTTTACAGAGTTACCAAATACATTGCAACATAAAATACAGCCTTTTTTGTACCAGTGACTAACGTAAATGTGCAATTTACTCAGTATGTTATTTTTTTCTGATAACATAATAGTCTCTGAACAACAACAAAAAAGAACAAGAACTTGTTGGAAATATATTTTTATATTAAAAACAGTTATATTTAACAGTGTGTATAAACTATAGTACAATATCCTTAAGTTCACAAGCTAGCAAAATAATATTTGAGATCATCCAATGTAGATTGGAAATCTACATGGAAAAACAGATGCCAGATGTTCAAGGTGGCTGTTAGAAAGGTCAAGGAATAAGAGATATTTTTGCTAATGCTTGCTGGATAATTGAGAAAACCAAAAGAAGTCTGCATGTGGTTCAGTGAGTGACATAGAAGGTACAGAGGATGGCCTTGAGAGACAGATGGAAGATTCATTACTAGGGCAATAAGCAGATAAACATGACTTGAGCCCAGACCCAAAAAGAGATTTATGAAAATGCCTTCTTTCCTCCCCTCCCCTGAAGATTAAAGAGTGAGAACAGGAAGCATATTCCAACTTGCAAGATTCTTTTACAGTATGCACAGTATCTATTGTATATAAAAATAGCTTTACAACCACACAGTGTCTGTTTCTTAGTCTGGTCCACCAGGGCTGACATGTATTGTAAATTCTTCAACTGAACTGATCATTTCAATGGGGGAATGTTCTTAGCAAAATGGAAATCCAAGAACATTTCATTGTCTTCATGCAAACCTTACAGGCTAGTAAGTTAGAGTCTGAAAGGAACATGGCAAAACAGACAGGCTCCAGGGCAGAAAAGGAATGAAACAAGACTGTATATTTTCTCCTTATACAGGTAATTCTCAACTTACAACAGTTTGTTTAGTGACCATTCGAAGTTACAACTACACTGGAAAAAAGTGACTTCTGGTTGTTTTTCACACTTACAACTGTTGCAGCATGCCCACAGTCATGTGATCAAAATTCAGGTGCTTGGCAACTGACTCATATTTATGATGGTTGCAGTGTCCCGGGGTCATGTGATCACCTTTTGCAACCTACTGACAAGCAAAGTCAATGGGGAAGCCAGATTCATTTAACAACTGTGTTACCAACTTAACAATTGCAACGATCCACTTAACAACTAAGGCATGAAAGGTCATAAAGTGAGGCAAAACTCATTTAACAAATGTCTCACTTACCAACAGAAATTCTGGGCTCAATTGTGATCATATGTCAAGGACTACCAGTATATGCAACACTGGAAGTTTTTAAGAAGAGACTGGACAGCCATTTGTCTGAAATGGTGTAGAGTTCCTGCCTGAGCAGGGGGTTGGACTCAATGACCTCCAAGGACCCTTCCAACATTATTATTATTATTATTATTATTATTATTATTATTATTATTATTATTATTATTATTATTATTATTATTATATCTACCATGAGTTACTTTTATGCTATTTGGGGTTCAAAATTGTATTATAACTTCACTGATTCCCCTTCCATATATTTTTCCCAAATTGTTTCTTCACTCAGTGTAACATTTAAAATATTTGAGTATGATGACTCAAAGTATTTATTTACCTTCATTTGAAGCTAATAACCACCCAATTGCAATGGACTTTACAAAGCATGCCAAAAGCAGGAATTTCAAGGCATAATTTGGCCTACCAGACAAAACATCCAGATTAAGCATGTATAAATGAAGCTGAGTCTCAGCTGAAGCATAAGGCACAAATGGAACAAGTGGAACCACACTTACTAAAGATGCAGAAACTAGGTTATTAGGAACATGGCTTAACTTTTAGCTGTATTCCCCAATGACATCATCTAGTCTACATCTGAAAAGCAGAAGAATCCAGCCACTGGGCTTTTTTCCTGTTGTTATACAATAATAAACTTGTTATGTTTAAGATGTAACTGTGATGTTCTTTATCCTGTCAAATATGCTTAAAGAAATATTATTTCTTTTCTGAAAGCAGACTCATAGGGAATTATCAGAAGCTACCTTTGGTTTCCACACATTTCAGGAAGCACAACTCTGTATGTTTCCTAAATCTATGACACAACTAGTTTTATCAGTACAAAAAAAATAGACTGAAATAAAACATGTAAGCTTGAACTTCAAAAGAAAAAAAGAGAGTAGAATAAGATGTAAATACATTATTTCCTTTATAAAAAATAAAATCTGTAAAATTCTAATTGTGAATACACATGGCATTTTTTACTTAAGCATATTTACAATCACATATGAAATGTAGTGTAAGACTGTCATGAGTACATAAATTGAGCAATCCTAACTCTTCAAATAGCAATGATTATAAATAACTTTACTGGGAAAAATACATGAAACATACTGCTCAGGAAGAGCTTTTAGCAATCCCTGTTGGTTTTTATTGATTGACATATTACAAGGAGAATATCTGCATTGCTGAAAGGCAGCAACTATCCACAAACCAATGATGGGCTAACAAGCTATTAATGACAGTCTGCAACCCAACCCTTAAAATGGTCAGAATTCTTTCTTTGACCACAAGGACAAGTCGGTCATTATTGTAAGGCTTAAAGAGATCAAACATTCCAATCTTTAACAAAGGTTTAACAAAAATAAGGTTATGCATGTTCAGCATTGACATTCCAACATTTACATACATGCTCAAACATTAACATTCCTGCCGATCTTAAAGTAAAAGATAATACACAGACAGACAATCGTACCACAGACCAGGAAAAAAAACCCCAGAAGTAGGACTATGGGCAATCCTTGACTTATGACAGTTCATTCAGTGACTGTTTGAAATTACCACAGTGCTGAACAAAGGGAATTATGACCCCCTGACTGAAAGTATGACTGAAGCAACACCCCAACAATCACATAATCAAAATTCAGATACTTGGCAAAGAGAGGATCTGAGCCTCCTGGGCATAGTGAAAAGGCCTGGGCCTTCTAGATTGTAGCAGATTTCTACACACCAGTGGGCACTGAGCCTCCCAAGGTTTCTCTCACTCACTGAGGCAACCCCAGGCAACTGCTCAACAACCAAGAGTCTGTCCCAGACTACCTGTAACTCACAGAACAGAATAGCCCGCAAAATGTAATAAGGATAAAACCATCATTGTCATCAACCCAGCAGACAAAGGTCGAACCAACCCAATACAGAAACTAGACAACCTAATTAAGAGAAACTTTAACAACCTAACCAAGAAAACTAAAAGTTAAAAAGAAAAAAAGAATGGTAATGTATGAAGGCAGTGGATCCATCCTCCCACAAATCTATGGACAGCCAAAAATACACAAGCCAATTGTCCAATTATATCATTACCAGGACCCCAACATATAACATAGTCAAAGAACTTAACCAAAAAAGCTTGGACACTTCCAGAAGGAATAAGAGGACCTCTTGTAGAGAACAGGTACTCAGATTCAAAATTTGGAAGAAGTTATTAAAAGTGTTCCTCTTATAATATGAACACAATGTTAACAGATTTCTGGATGGATAAAACACTTCCTGAACTATTAAAGAAATCTTTATCAAATTCCTCAGGTGATCAGTAGGAATTTGTCTATCTCCAGATGCAATACACCGAGACAGCAGATCTACTGTTGTTATCATGACAAGCAATGAAACTATCCAAATTTATGAACTGTAGCTGCCACAGCACCGAGTAGATGGCAGATATTATTGCAAGAATTCGTGTAATGAAATAAATTGATGGGAACAAACAGAACAATACAGGTAGTATACTGTTCATCTATGACAATTTGAGGCTATTATGGCACTGAATGAATGATGATTACAATCAGTTCTCGGAGTTTTACTTGTCCAAGTACTTCCATAGGCAGGTAATCACGATCTGGATGCTTGGCAACTGGTTTGCACTTACAATGGACTGCAGACCCCAGTGTCACATGATAGCTATTTGCAACTTTCCTGCTGGCTTCCCCTGAAAATCAATGCAGAAGCCAAGAAGGAAAGTTGTAAGTTGCTGAGTAAGTCATCACCATCTATGTATTTCCCCCCAGCCCCATTGTATTATGCATCTCCATGCATTCCCCCTCATGTTGCATCTTCAAACACTTTCCAACCCATGCCACCTCTCTGATGCACTCTCACATATCATCCCCATATGGTTTCTCTTGTGTACCTCCTCACAAATCCTCACTACGCTTCTCCCTTATTCCCCTGCACATTTGACAGCAGCTACCTAAATGCTTGCCAGCCTGGGACTCTCAACTTCCTGCCAGCTTCTCCATTGACGTTGATTGTGGGAAGACAGCAGGAAGTTGCCTCACCTAACAACCATGGTATTCAGCTATCAATGGCAACTGAGACTGCAAAGATTGCCATCGCTATGAAAATATTGCTTGGTGATAAAAATTCTGGTCCCAGTTGCTGTTGTTAAGTTAAGGACTAACTGTATACATAACCATCTGCAAACAAATGAATAATCATGCAGCCCTAGATATATTACTGATCAACTGCCATATTGTTCACTAACAATTTCTATAGACTGAAGAAGTCTACCTGAGAAGTTTCCACCAAGAGGAAGTACATCAAAATATCTACATCTTTTGAGCACTCACTCGTGTGTGCAAATCAATACTAGATTCAATTTATTGGTGAAAGTACTAGGAGCTAATTTAACAGAGATATCATCAGGATGTCTTAAGGCTGATTTAGCCAGCTTTTCTGGAAAATGGAGCTGACAGACTCAAACTGCTACAGCAGGAAGCTACAGTAGGAAGCTTAGAAGTACTAGTCTAATAAGAATTTCAGGGAGCCCCATAAAAAAGAGTTTGAGTGATATTCCAAGATACTGGGAAGTCTAAGAAAGTCCCAATACTTACAAGGAGCATTGCATATATATGTTCAGAGGTAAGAAAATATGTCTGTGCATATACTGAAGACACAAATTGTTATTACTGTTGCTATTTTTTATTTTGGTCAACTCAAGACAGCAAACATATCTAATACTCTTGCCTTTTTTTCTCAGCAAGACCTAGAAGTTGGCTGCAATACATACTTAACATGAACCAGTTATCTCACAGGTTTTTGGAAAGGAAAATGCTGTTCTTCCGATTACAATCATATCTTCTTCTCCTACTATGTATCCAGATCATCTACAATGACCCACCTACTTTCCCTAGATTATTTCATAAATGGAACTCTGTGTGAAGTTATTTGGATTGGGATCATTTCTAAAATTAAACAGATCTATTAACCTGACTGCACTGTGTTTACTGTTAAGCATTTCATGCATCAGAGTCTGGTTTGGAGGCATCGCTGCTTCAGACAGGAAGGCGATGCAGAGAGTGGTGAAAATGGTCAAAAAGATCATTGGCAGTTCGCTCCCTCCCATCCAGGACATAGCGCAGAAGCGCTGCTTGAGCAGGGTCCGTAAGATTATCTGGGACACTACACATCTTCTTCACGACCTGTTTTCCTTGTTACCTTCTGGGAGGAGGCTTTGTGGTATCTGAAGCAGAACATCCAGATTCAGCCAGAGTTTCATTCCATACAGCATTAACCTTGTGAACTCTCAAGCTTCCTCCTTCCATTATATATTCAAGATGGACAATATTTAATATTTATTGCTATGTATGTGTAGGGATGTGGGTCTATACATATGTTGTTCATAGTATCTTTAGGTGTATGTCATGTATGTGTTTCACTTTGAGAGCGGGCAACTAAATTTCATTTTTGATGTGTGCCACTGTGCCCACAGTATAAAAATGACAATAAAGGTTATCTTATCTTATCTTGTCTTAACACATCATTTAAATGATGAGTAATTCATGCTATATTGAGAAAGCCCATATTGCATTTAAAAACTATCAAATTAATGAAATGTATAAGCAATACATGAATGTGTGTTTCAAAACAGAAGTTTGTTATTTTCACATCTAGATATGCCAGAAAAATCACAATGAAGAACAACTTTTAGTTTATAATTAAGGCAATCATCAATCCAAAGATTATAACCCTTTTTATTTCATCTCCACATCAAAAAATTTAAAAAATTTAAAATCCCTTGAAACATAAGATAAATGAAAATGTAAGTGCTTCACACATAATAACAGTAAGCTGACCCTCTGGGAAATAGTTGGCTTTCTCAATTCAAGTTATTCAAAGCTCATTCAGAACTGTTCATTTAGAATGCAGATATCAAAGTTGATGCAAATATTCAAGAGAAAATTAGAGCTTACCAGATGTTCTAATCCAGTTTTGATGTTTCCAGCATCTCTGCAATAGAAGAACAAAAATTCTAAACAATTATTAATCATTGGTATACAATTATTCATGTTGAACTTCAAAAGTTATAATGATCTGTCCTTTTGTTTAGTTTGTTTTAATATCTGAAGCTATATAATTGAATAAAATCTAAATGCATCCTCTAGTATAATTCCAAAATGTCTTTACCATAAATCTAAAACATAAAATGAATATGAATATATAACAGAATAAGAATAAGTGAATGCATATGATTGCTGATAGTTGCTAAATTTTAAATCACTTTATTAAAACCAGAATGTACATACCATTTATAAAAAGAAATGTTTTCAATTATGTGCAAAAGCTCAAATTCTCCAACTGAGAAATATTCAACTGTTTATTCTCCCAGGAATAAGAAAATTGTTTCTATGTAAAAAACTATGATATTAACATCTAAACAAAGTTGACTGATAGCACATGATTAAAAAATTCAGCTGATTCATCTAACTTCAGAATGATGCAGATTTAGGGGAAACAATACACAGTACACAACAAACAAAAATAAAAAGTTGTAGTCAATTTGTTCAATATTCCTTGATCAATTCCCAGGGCACTAAATCTATTGAGAAAGAAGATGATGATGACTCAGATTTTGTGTCAGTAGATCCAATATAAATCATTGATAACTTAAATCATAGCTAATTTGCATCACTGTTTCATATCTATCTCTAATCATCCTGCAAATCAGCAATCTCTTCAGGATCATAATGCCCATGAATAAATTTATAACACAAAAACTCATATACTGCCAAAAATCCTTGTTTATAATAAGCAAAAATTCATTTGTATTTCTGGCAATAAAAAATACACTTATGATAAACCAGTGCTTTTATTTCTCTATCATCACATGCATTAAACATTTTAGCAATTCAGGGGCCAAATTATTTTAGAATTTAAATTTATTTTTCATGCAATGAAAATAGACTTCAACTAATCTTTTATTTTTTATTTTTTTATTGGTTTGTGGTTTTTCAAACAGAATATTATCAGATTGCAATTTTTTTATATTATTTCCTTACTATTCAGATTTTTTTTAAAATATGAATTACATTCATCTTTGTATTTTTTTCTAATAAACAAAACTATAATCTAGGTTATTTAATATAAGCCTTTCTTAAAGGTGCATTATAAAATAAAGGAAATTCAGAAATTATATATTGGTTTGACTTTAGTGCAGGAAAGGAGGCTGGTTCAAAAAAAATGTTTATTTTTTTTTCACTTTTCAACAGGTGATTTTGTGGAACTATAAAATAATAAAACAAGACTATGCGCAAAACATATCCTACTTTTAATCAAAATGATATTGTGTAAGTTAGAGAAAAAGAATAGTTTCCTGGACTGGAAATTAGACTACTAACCAACTGCCTGTAGGCATTAATGTGGTAACACACACATTGTGATATTGTTAATGCAAACTCTGCCCCTTTCATACTTGTGTATGATATTAAACCTAGTATCGATGATGTTATCTAGTTGGGTAATGAAACATCTGCAAGAAAACAACCAGATTCAGCGAGCACCAAGGACTCTCATTTCAACCCTGAGCTACAAATATTTTCTTCTATTGGTATCAATCAACCATGTAAGACAGTGGTTCTCAACCTTGGGGTCGCGACCCCATTTGGGGTCGCGAGACCATTTCGCGGGGGTCTCCGGGCACTGCCGGCCGCCATTTTGTTTTTTTTATTTTTATTTTTTTAATTTTTTTTTTAATTTTTTTTAATATTTTTTAATTTTTTTATTTTTTGGCGCGCGCACGCCGCGCACGCTCAGATCCGCCCATCGCGCCGGAAATTTTTTTTAAAAAAATTTAAAAAAATAAAAAAAAATTAAAAAAAAAAAATAAAATAAAAACAAAATGGCAGCCCGCGACGGGCGGATGTGCGCATGCGTGGCGCGTGCGATGGGCCAATCCGCGCATGCACAGATCCGCCCGTCGCGGCCACCATTTTGTTTTTTGTTTTAAAAAAAATAAAAAAAACAAAATGGTGGCCCGCGACGGGCAGATGCGCGCATGCGTGGCGCGTGCGACGGGCTGATCCACGCATGTGCAGATCCGCCCGTCCCGGCCGCCATTTTTTTTTAAAATTTTTTTAAAAAAATTTGCGCGCGCACACGCACACACCCCCGGGTCGGGGTCACGGCGCGCATGTGCTGGGCAAGTGGGGTCTCAACCTCAGAAAGGTTGAGAACCACTGGTGTAAGAACTCAGTCACAGTAAGGAAGCTCTCCAAAGAGACTTTCCTGACACTTTTTATAATCTTTTCCAAAATTTTATGAATGTTATCATTAAATTTTTGACATTCAGAATCATTAGATCAGTTTTAAAACTTTAAAACTTACATTTTTCTGTGGTTTATAATACTGTATTTCATATTTTTATTGTAATCTATCCAGAGCATTACATGGCCAATATAAATATACTATTTGAATCAATAACTGACCTAAAGTGACTTACCAGATGCTCAGCTGGTTTGATGGATCTCTGTCTCTAAGTGATAATTTGGTCTACACATGTATCAAGTAAATAAGTTTTGGATGCAGTCAAAGGACAATTCTGAGTAAAAGCTATAAAAATGAAGAATTTCTACATAAAAGTTGTATTATGGTAGGAAGAATTTCCAGAGATAGCATTGAAATATTTATTGTAAAATGGTGAGCAACTAGGTGTTGACAGAGTATTTAGGGATTTATAGCCATAATAAATTACCATAGCAAAATTCTTGCATTTAGGTATTTTTAATGTTCACATTACTAATAACAATTATAAAACTAATTATATACAACATCTCTAAATATTAATTGCTTAAACCATGAATGCATTTTGAAAATCTATTTTCAATCATTTCCATATATATCTTACTCATATTTTTTCAGATTTGAAATGTGCTAAACATTTATTCCTGTTAAGCTATGTTTAAAAAAAATAATCCCACACAGAAAAAAATAGTCTCATGAAACATGTAGAATAATAATCAAAATTTGCTACACCACATCATACATTATTAAAAGAAAACTAAAATCCTCTATTTATATTGGAGCTGAAGGTCATAATGAACTTAATTGCTAGGAAGCAGAACCCAGGTCACTGACACACAAAGCTTCTTGCTAATGGTATCAAATTTGTTCTCTTTAGTGGTCTGTCTCCTATGCTGTGCTTGTCACAACTTCATCAATATTTGCACAACTGTTTCTGCTCTGTGCTGAAAGCAGACTTAATTCAATTATAGATCTTAAAACTGATAAAATGGTCCTGAAGTGGAAACGGGAAAGATATTATTGGCAAATGAATAAAGATCTATATTGAACTAACACACGAGAGTATAGAAGATTTTTTTTAAAAAATCATTCCCCGTCTTAAGTCTTCTGGGAACAGTGAGTTTTCCTTTCCCTCATGCAGCACATTGATTTCTGAATTAGACTGCAATATTAAATAATTAATATACTTGCCATGATTGATGTTTTGCATTAGTTGAATATTAGGTTATCAATCAAAATCCACTTGGTTTAATGTAATAATATTGAAAAAGTGTCACTGTCTGTTCATCCAATTTGTAGTTGAAGGAGCACAGATAGTAATATTGGAATAACAGAAGGTTCTGAGGCAGGAAGTGCTCTAGATGAACATACTGTATATAAGGCCAACATTAGGAAACTAACAGTGACTTTGGGCCAGTTATTCTCTCTCAGCCCAACTCATTTCAAAGGGTCATTGTTGAGGGGATTACACTGAGGAAAGACTATTGTTTGCTGCATTGAGTTTATAAAAAATAATACAGGGGGATTAAAAATGTAAAACAAAATCTATATCTTAACTATTTCATGGCACTCATCATTTTCAGTACAATTTTCTTTCAACTCTGAGATTTATCATGCAGTAAGTTCTTGTCATATGGGTAGTCCTTACTTAATGACTCTTCACTTAGCAACTGTCCCAAGTTACAACTGATCCAAAAAAGATATTTACAACCCAGATTCGAAGCTGATGGCTGCCCCCCCAATAGTAATTTATTATTTTATTTAAAATACAATTAAATGAAAGAATTAACTCAGTAATAATAAATATAAGGAAAAAAGGAAAGGGCTCCATTTGCCAAAACTGGAGTTATACATAATAAATAATTTATGTCAATAAAATAATCATTATTATCCAAGAACAAATAGAAGTATTTTCTGCTTCTGATGAAGTAGCACAGGTAGTTCTTACTTAATGACCATTCATTAAGTAACCGTTCAAAGTTATAACAGTGCTGAACGAATGGCAGTTATGACTGGTCCTTGAAGTCATGTCTATTGCAATGCTCCCATGGTCATGTGACTAAGTTCTTGAAATTTAGCAGCCCACCCACATTTTTGACTACATGTGTTTCAACTCTCCCACCTGCCTATCTCCCCCATCTCTGCCCTTTTGGCCACCCTGCATTCCACCACCTCCATACCTCTAATTCCTTGCTGACCTTCATAGTCTTCTTCCTTCTGCTGCTGATGAGGTTTGTCTGGCCAAGGCAGCTGCTGCCCAATATGAAGCCTTGGGGGCAGGGGGGAGGAAGCAGAGGTGAGCACAGCAGGGTTGCAAACCCTTATCTCCTGAAGACGTTTGTCGACTCAACCAGCTGCATTATATATCATTTCTGAAATATTTAAATTCTATGTTAATTTCATTGTTTCTATCTTAATTTTCTATCCTTTTTAATTGGGAAGCCTATTAGAATATATATACTTTTCTGTGACAACCTACCATTGAGGAAGGTGCTTGGGAGTGCATGAGTAAGGAAATGTCCCTGAAACGATGACCCAACAGGTCATGTGTTGTCTATTATGCTCTAAAGTTCAAGATTCTTTTCAAATTTATAATGAAAATAAATAAATTTAATAGATTTTTGAAATTTTCAAATGGGTGTATATAGGTAATGCTTGCTTAACAACAAAAATTTGGACTGGAATTTCCCTTGCTAAGCAATGCAGTCGTAAAGCACAATGTTACATGACTGCATTGCTTAGTGACAAATTATGAATAGGCCTATATCTATATGGAGGTATCAGAAGCTATGAAAATATTATTATTATTATTATTATTATTATTATTATTATTATTATTATTATTATTATTATTATTATTATTATTATTATTATTATTATTATTTCTATACCGCCCCCCTCCCGAAGGACTCGGGGCGGTGTACAGCCCAATTAAAAACATCAACATACAAAAAATAAAATGATTAAAAATGGATTAAACAATTTGGCCCAGAAACATTTAAAACCCCTGAAACATTTAAAACTCATTAAAACAATGGTGCATTTCTTATTAAAACTGGCAAGGCACCAGGATCAGATGGACTACCTCAGGGGTGTCAAACTCAATTTCAATGAGGGCCGCATCAGCGTTGCGGTTGTCCTCGGGGGCCTGGGTAGGTGTGGCCAGAGTGGGCGCAGCCTACTCGGTGGGCATGGCTGGAGTGGGTGTGTCTACTGGGTGGGCATGGCCAGCTCTACATCGTTCACGTCAAGGGTGCCTTTGGGGACCTGGGCAGGAGTGGGACAGATCTGAGGGTCTCTGGCAGAAGGGGGTGGGACCAGGGCAAGTGCCAAGGCATGGTCCACTGGAAGAGCCTGCCGAAACCTCTCTCCCGGAGCCCATTAAGCCGGATATGTGAAGTAGGCAAGGGCCATTTGCTTGCCACTTCCAGGCAATGGTGCATTTCTTCATTCCTCACAAAGGGTGACACCTCCCCAGCATGCACCCAGGGGATGGGGCCGATGCGGCAGGGGCTGGTTCCTCGCATTTTCCAGATGGCCTTGTGGAGCTAAGACTGAATGTGTTTCAGCATAGATGGCCACCACAAAATTGTACATTGGCCTATTTCCAGGATGGCTTCGTGGGCCACATGAACCCATGTCACGGGCTGCATCCAGCCCCGGGCCTTGTGTTTGACATGTCTGGACTACCTGGTTCTTATTATAAATGTTTTAAAGATTTACTTTTGCAAAAACTTCAGAAAATGACGAGTTCTGTTTTACAAGGAGATGCAATGTCAGAATCTTGGGAAAAGACTAATATTGCATTGTTACCAAAGTGAAGACAGGATCTAACTTATACTGTAAATTATGGATCAATTTCTTTATTGAACAATGATTATAAGTTGGCATCATTAATTTTGGCAGGTACAGTAAAAGTTTTTACAAGAATTATTCATGAAGATCAATGTGGATTTTTATATAAAGACAATTTAAAATGTTAGAACTGTATTGAATATAATAGAATATTTACAACATAATGGTAAACAAACCACATTAATTTTTTTTAGATGCTGACAATTTAAACTGGTCCTTGCTTAAAGTTCTAGAAAATACGGATTTTGGTGAGAATTTTCTTCACGGAATCAAGTCAATATACACATCTTTAAAGGCTCAAATTATAGTCAATGAAGATTTGAGTAAATCATGTAATATTCCAAAGGGAACAAGAAGAGGTTATCCTCTGTTCCTTTTTTGTTTATTTTGTTTCTTGAAGTTTTGAATAGAGATATTAGTCAAGATGAAGATAACAGGTCTAAAAATTAAAAATGAGACCTTTAAATGGAGAGCTTTTGCTAATAATTCGCTTTTGATTTTGCGGGCTTTAAGATTAATAAACAAAAAAGGAGTATGGCAAAAGAAAGCAAGGACTATATCAGAAATAATAGATGCCTTGGATTCAATCCCAAAACATCTGGAGCACTGCTTGAATACCATCGAAATTGACAAAATCACCATCAAAATCATAATCGCAAAGGATAACTTTACTTGGAATAGCTTACATCTTGCAACTACATCTTTAACACCATTAAAAGCAACATCTATCCTTAGGAAGGATTTGACAAGTGGATAAAAATGCCAAATCCAGTCTAAACATCTGATTGACTATGTGATCAACTATAACACTTTAAACACGTATGCCACCAAATTCTCAACAACTCTGGGCAGTTTATAAGAATCAAATGAATTACAATAATATTAATAAAAGATAAAAGATAAAAATTGCAAATATACTGAAGCAAGTGGTCTTAGGACCTCACTAAAGGCGAGTGAGAAGAGTCAGGTCTACTGTCTATTGTTGGATTCCAGAGAGCTGCTAGTATGACTTTTTCTTCCATTGTTGCCCTGGAGCTATATGGAATACGTAGATGTGCCTGGTGAATGATTTGATCATACCGAAGCACCCTCTCCATCTTTGAAAAGATTGTTCATTATGGTTGTTGTGTTTGCTTCTATAATTTTTATTAAGGATTTCCACAAAACTAAAAGTTAAACATGAAATAATATAGAGTAAGATTAGAAAAAAGAAAAATGTGAATGCAATACAAACAGAAAAAGAAAATATGCATAAAGAAATGACTATCGATCTTCTTTACAGCAGTTAAAAACTTGTTTTCTTTCTTCCTTTATTAAAATTACATCTCTTTCCATATTCAACCCTCTTTAATCAGTAAATACATAAATCATTGTTTCATTTTCTATTTTCAAAAAGCAAACAGTCCATAAGAGGTTTCCCATCTTTAATAAAAGTACTTGTTTTGTCTTATCCCTGATCAAACAGCTCACTTTTATCATTTCTTCAAATTCCATAATTTTCACAATCCATTCCTCCATTGTAGATATTTCAGTATTTTCCAACTTTATATATATAATAGTCTCACTGCAGTTATCCTATACAAACCAAATCTTCCATAAGTCTTTTCTAATTGGCTATCCATTAGTCCCATATACCAATGTTACAGCATTTTATAAAAATTATCTTTAAAATTGCAATATAATGTGATTTTTGGTCCTTTTAACTACATTCTTCCCCATTGGTCTATGTGTATATTGTAACCAAAATTCTTAACCCATCTTATCATGCATTCTTTAATTTGTTCTCCTTTCATTTCAAATCTGTGCAAAAGTTTATGTGTTTTAGCAATATATGTTCATCACTTGTATATAATTCAATTTTGAATTCCGTTTAAAAATTTTCAGTTCCAATTACTTCTTTATGTTAAATCTCTTTCTCAATTGTGAAAATTGTAAATCTTTGAAAACTAAATCTCTCTATAGTCAACTGTTTTCTTCAACAATTCAATTAACAATTCCACAAACACTTCATTTTAAATTCTCCATAGATTAACCATCTCTCTTTGCTCATTAGTTAGTGTTTTTGGACTTTCTGCTGGTGTCTCAATATAGCTGTATACTGTTTTATGGTATTTTGTACTATTTTATTATTCATACTAATATTTCAACTGATAGTAGAGAGACCAGATAAGCCTTGTTATTGGCAACGATGAAAGCACAATACATACATACAACTCCAGAGAGCATTCTTGGCCTCACACATTGCTTCTACCACTTAACCTAACTATTTAAGGAAGGATTTACTGCTTTCCGTATCAAACTCCAAACCTCAAATTCTGGACAATATCTGACAAATATTCTGGTAAATGTAAAGGTTTGTGAATAAAAAAGTTTATTATAATTAGACTGTTTTGAATTTCACTAAGCCTTGGGAAGCACTCTTTTAATTCTCATTCCTTTATTTTATTTCTAAGAATTTCAATGTTGTAAAGACTGTTTCTGAAGTTCACTTAATTATAATAAAATGTCAAATTATTTATTGGAATCAAATTGTTAAAATGCAAAATCTACAAAAATTAAAGGAACATTTTAAAAAACAGAATGTTTTATTCTCAATATAATGTAAATAGGTAACAAAAGGTTTATATATAATTAATAATAAAACTTACATTATAGAAATAAATTATGTGTAAAATGTCTTATTTATTACATTTAAGTTACTAACAAAATTAAGTGAATTAGAATACTTTTATACATGTGCTTAGCAATCATTTTATTTGACAAAATACAATATATGTTCATTGTCAAATAAATATGTCTATAAACAAAAGAGCTGTGAGAAATAACCTGTGGGCTTTCTACTATTAAATTATCTATCAGACATAAATAGTACACATACTATCATTAGTGATCTTCATTCAAAACTGACAATTTAAGAGCAGAGAAATGATTTATTGATTTTCCATTTTCCCATTTTCCTTTTATATTTACATTTATATTATAAATATAAAAACTGTAAAATGAATGAGACTTCATTCTAAAAGTAGCAGTAAGTAAAAACATAAAATTAAAAACTTCTTTACAAAGAATAAACTCCTAGAGAAAAGATGCAAATAAAATTACTGTCATCATCTTTTATTTTTTATTTGCAAGTATAAAACTGAAAAGAAACAAAAGCAGGGAACCCAGCATCTGTCATATCAGAATATAAAAAGATGATCCTGGCACAAAATGAAAAAGCTGTAATTCATTTGCAAATCAATCCTGCCAATTCTATTTCAAGCTGGCGGTAACTGTCAAGAGTTAACAAGATAATCACTTTCAATCCTGCTTTCAATGGTACATTACACTGTTACTCCATTCAATAAGTCTGTTCTTTGGGGCACCAGATGAATGGTTTTCATTTCTAACCTGCACAAAAACTTGCCAAAAACAAAAAATCCACAGGGCTTAGAGAAAAAAATCCCTTTCTGAGCATTTATTTGCCAGGATTTCCTTTTAAGCAAAATAAGATATTTGGACACAATGGTGTCCATTCATTTCTTATATTCCTTCAGGTCCTCAGTCTGTTATTTTAACAGTATTTGGCAAAGAAGGATGAACAAGGCATTTTTAAAAAATGTACTAGACAAATATGTCTAGAAAACTTTCTATATCTAGCTACCTTGTAATGCAATGAAATACCTAAAGAAATAAATCCTTCTTAACATTTAACTTTAAATAAAGCACAGAGTCATAACAGTCACCAAGAAAATAAAAAAACCCTATAGTCACTAAGAAAAAAATCTATTGCTTATTGTATATCAATACACTTCACCAAATGAAATGTTTTAATTTATAAAACACATGAAATAAAGATATTAGGACGAATTACTACGTTATCCTTATGGAAGAAGTATATTAGTTATCTTACTTTTCTCCTTGTTAACAGTATTTGTACATTTGGTGTAATTATTAACATTTGGAGCATTACTAAGATATTTTAGTAAGTTCACTGTCTTAGATTACTAAGATATACTAAGAATTTTCAGTTGCTTGAAAATTTAATTAGTTATTCAGATAAACACCTACTGAATACAAATTCCTTAAATATTAGATAAAAAATGGGCCTTCCGGTGGCTCCGCCGGCGTCGCTAGAGTCTCCTCTGTGAGGCTCCGTTCCCTGGGTATGTAAAGCCGCAAGAAATAGCGAACATCAGCTGTTTTTTGCGGTGAAAAATCCCCTCTTCGGGCGAAGAAGAGGTGTAGAGCATCGGGAGTAAAGGGTTGAGCTCCTCTAATATCCCTGGAAAAAGCTTTCAGGGATTAAGAGTGCGAGCTCCCCATAACTCCTGAAGACGCTCCTGCTCAGAGACGCTTCTGTCATCAGACAGAAAAAGACGCCGCGACCGCCTCTGCTTTTAAAAATAGAACACAAGAGAGACTGTTTGCAGACTGAGTGAATACAGGAGTTTTTATTGGATTGCAAGTATTTTTTATTGTTTTTCTGGCTATATATTTCTAACTGTTACATTCAACATAATGCATTCAAGATGGCGTATAGCTTTCACTACTTTCACTGCTAAAGGAAAGTGCTTGAAAGTGAAAGTGAATTCTCCATTTTTTTCTTTGTTCTCGTAAGCAAAGCTAGAGAGACGGTTGTAGAAATTGGACTAAAGCCAGAGCGATTGTTTTAAAATTTAAAATGGAGTGGAATTTACGTTTTAATGTCACACCTATTTTGGATCGCATTGATGAATTTAAAGAAGGATTGCAATCTTGAGGGAGACTAGTGCAGAAATATTGAAATTAATTGGACTCTTTTTTCCAAATGGAATTGATTTGCAACCGACTGTTGAACATTTCGTACAACGGTCCAAGCGTGAAGAGGACAGTGTTGAGAATGAAGAGAATAATGGGAAATGGATCTTGCTTGATAAACAGTTCATTTACGGACTGGAGGAAGAGGATTTGTTTCAAGACAGGAGGGGATGGCTATTCCTCTCAGACAAGCAGCAAGAAGAAGATTTAATTGAGAAAAAAGAGAAATTGATCCAGTTTAAGAAGCAATTTATCTATGGTGCTGAGGACCAGGAAAAGCAAAGACAGAGATTTGAAATGTTACCTCAACGAAAGTCTATGGTCAAGAGAAACAGAGGACTAATGCAAAGGTTAAGATGGTTTATATGGATTCAAATGATATTGCAAGTAAAAAAGAGAGACTTATTATTTGGAAGGGAGGCCTCGTTATGGAGATCTACCTGGCAGAAGAAAAAACCAAGAGTACGATTGAAGAAGTGAAATTTAAAATTGTATGCAAGGAATTATGGGTAATTCAAGACTATGGACTGACTCAAGGACTAAGATTATGAGTAAGATGTAAGAGAAGATGATTAATGGAAGATATAATATTAAGATTATGAGTAAGACGTAAAAGAAGATGATTAATGGAAGATATAATTAAATTGAAGAAGAATGTACTTGCTTTGAAATGATTTAGGTTTGACATTAGATTGATTGATTGATGGGATAGATAAGCATTATGCGATTTGATAAGGTTGAAGGAATTTAAGTTAGAAATGGACTAAATAGATTGTATTTGTTATTTAGGTTTATTTGACATATGAGAAAGCCCAGAAGTCGATTGAAGAGTGGAAGTGATGGATTGATTGTTAGATTGATGGTTTAGATATGTAAATGAAAATTAATACTCTTAACAAGATGATTTGTCTGTTTTGTTTAGTGGATTGAAATGATTTAAGGTTCGATATTAGATGGACTGATTGAGGGATTAGATATGTATTAGAATTGATAAGGTTGAATAAATGTTAAGTAGAGATTGTATTTAGTATATAGTTTAAAATTCTTGTTAGGATTATATAATAACTTTGTTTGAAGTAGTGGGTTTTCTTTTGTTTTACCCTGTACTCACTCTGGGAAGTCGGGGGGGAGGGAGGGTTTATAATTTTATATACTATGTTTTCTCAACTGCAATTGGGGTTGATGCAAGAATATGTAATTATTGTTATTAAGGGGTTGCTCGGGTGGCCTCTGGGCACCACATCTGATGGAAAGAGGAAGGAGGAGTGAAGGTTGATGTAAGTAGAAAGTTGATAAGAAGGGGGAAGAGTAGGGATAGTTGGGTGGAGTAGAAGAAGGGAGATAGAGAAGGAGGGAGGAGAGTAGGTAGTTAGTTGGTAAGTGAGGGGGGAAGGTTAGGGTTAGGGGGATGTGGTGGTGGGGGTACCGAGCAGTAATGTTAATTGTTTGGTAAATGTGGTCTATGATTATTTTCAGTTGAGTTATTATTAATTGCGATTATGTTTATTGTTTATTTCAACACTATGATTTGATTTGAGCATTTTTCTTTTTCTGTTAAAAATTAAAAAATCAATTAAAAAAAATATTAGATAAAAATTGCTAGACTGACAAAAGCCAGTCCTACTGAATCTTCAAATTCCTGCTGCCCTCAGTGCTATTTCAAAAGATTTTTCAACCATCAGGAGGGGCTTACAGGGACATAGGGAACTAGAAGGGCATGCTGTGAGCCTCCCTGAGTTCTTTGGAATAGGGCGGCATAGAAATTAAATAAATAATAAATAATAATAATAATAAGGAGGATGAACTAGGAAATGACAGATATAATAACAACAACAACTGTTAAGTTTTTACTGGTTCCAGACTGTGACTCAAATTGAAGATAATAATAATAATAATAATAATAATAATAACAACAACAACAAAGTAAACAAGAGAAACCTGTTGAAAACAAGATTGAAAGCAGAATATCAAAAGTAAACAATTGAGCATTGCGTTTTTAAAAAGAAGTCTATCACAGTCAATACCTGAAGCATTGAAGGAAAGGTAGATACAAAGCTAACATGGAGTTGTGTTGAGATCAGGAGTGCTGAAGAAATAAACCGAAGGCTTCATTTTGGCTGCCCAAGAAAAGCCCTGCAGACCAATACCATGAAAGCAAAAATTCAACATGTCAGCAATAACAACAAATGTCACTTATGCAACCTTTATCAGTGGCTGCAGCAAAATCTCACAGACTAATTATCTACAATGTCATGATCGAGTTGCCAAAATTATACATTGGAAGCTTTACCAGAAGTTTGGGTTTGAATGCAGAAAAAATTATTGGGAACACTAAATTGACCAATTCATGAAAATGAGCAAGTCAAGATCCTGTGGGATTTTTGGCCCACAACACACCTGACATCATTATTGTAGAAAAGAAAAAAGCCTGGTTCATTGATATTGTAATACCAGGTGATTTGCAATTGAAGCTGAGCAACTATGGAGGAAGAAATCAATGGTTGTACCAATAGTAATATCTTTGGAGCAATACCCAAAGGACTGCCAAGATACATGGAAATTTTGAACTTATTAGAACTGAATATCCTGACTTTGCAAAAACAAAACAAAACAAAAAAAAACCCGACTTGGAACTGTCCATATACTCAGACATTGTAATAGCTTTTAGGTCTTTGGTTAGAACTTGAACTGTTAAGTTTTATAAAGAAAGAAATTTTATTGGTTTTTTTCATTTTTACATAAAAGTGCTTAAGAAACAACGTGGTGATTGGGCTATCAATTATCCAAGAACAAAATCATACAGATATCACACAGATTAATTCCTTAAAAGTTCCCTCTCTATTTCCCACATATTATTTTACCAATTAAAATTATTACATTTATTAAAAAAAGCTCAATCAATCCATTTGGTCATCAATCACATTTCAATTATAAGAATCCAAGTCCTGTTTTTAAGCTTTACTGTTTTAGAAATTACCGTATTCCAATTAAACTTATATAGACTTATTAACACTTCGGACATCCCTCATTTCTCTTTTCCCTATCATGATGGTTCTATCTAAAATAAATATATTATCCCAAAAAGTAACATCCTTACATTTTTTTAAATATAGCCTATTGCTTAAACTAATATATCATTTATTAATACTATTATTTCTCTTATCACAAATACCTCCTCTTCTCCCTCTATTACAAAATAGTTATCTTGGTTAAAATAAAGATATCAGTCCAAAGAATTACATTTTTGTCTATTTTAAATATATATTCTATCAATCAATTAAGTAAAATTTACCCCTCCAACTACTTATCATCTCTAATACCAAGTATTGTTACAAAAAATATCCTTTTACAGAATCACCTATTTCATTTGTTATTAAAACAATCCAAGTGTCAACAACCTTTTTAACCCATTCAGTGAAATTTTAAACCACATTTTTAAACCTAACTCTAGCTTTCTTTCTATGCCAAACTGGTTTCCAAGATAAAGCCTCAGCATCATCAAACCTCAACATTTGAGTAAAGCTATTTCTCAATACATCAAAATAGTCAAAGTTCTCTTCTTTTTCTTCCAATATCGTTTGAATAGTATAGTCAATTTTATTCCTTATTAAAGTTGCTAGTTGATTGTCCACATTGTCCCAATTTTCAATAACTTGAACCTGAATGTCAAGCTCTGTTATTTTTGGGAGATCAAATAATAATGGTATTCTTTGATCATCAATGTTCTCCATAGGTCGTAAGAGGATTGTGTAGAATTAATTTGCTCAGTAGTTTCTACTGTAAGTTCATAATTGAATTGTAAGTGCAGTTCCTCTGTCTCGTTCAGTTGTACATCTTGCTGAGTGGGAACCTCTCTAGGGTTGCTCTGTTCTTCCTCCATTATTCTTTGGACTGTAGTTTGAACTGATGGTTGAAAGTCAATTTGTGGTTCTCTAGTATTATCTTTGATTTTTCTCCAAGATTTGATATAAGCTTTCATATAGTTTGTAGTTTCCAAAATCTTTTCCAATATAAGTTCATAGTCGAGCTGTGGATAAGCTTCTTCCATTTGGCGAAATAGACTTTGATCAAGAATAGTCTTTAATCTTTTAGTGGAGGCTATATAAAGGTCAACAAATATCCACTTCCAAAGGTCAAATTCATCTTCAAATAGAAGAAAAAAAAAGATAAAATAAAATACAGTTGTAATGGCACTTTTCGCCACAAGATGTCCTCAGTGGACTGTAAACTCTTTCTTCCAAATAGATAAAAATTTATCTCTTTTGGGAAACATAAAAAGCAAAAGCAGATATCTCCAGTATAATAGATAAATTTAAAAAATATAGCGTTTCTTTTTTATTTTTTTTCAGGGCCCCTAGGTATCCAAAAAAAGAAAAGAAAAAAAATGAAGTAGTCAATAAAACTTTAACTATTTTAATTCTTTTAAAACTTTCTTTCCCAAGTACACAGAAGCTGCTCTCTTAAGACAGGGAAGTGATCAAAAACTTTTTACAGGCAAATAGTCAGGACAGAGAGAGGGAGGAAAGGTCTCACCCGGATTCACCACAGTGGTTCTTTATGCTTAGATGATTTTCTGACTTCGGCTGGTGCAGCAAAGTGATCGGCCATTTTACTGGCTGATCTTCTCCGTCGGCTCTACGGAGTTAGCTCGGACTGTAGGGGGAGCCACTGCTCCACTGCAGCCAAGTAAAAGCCTCCTCGATGGTAGTCGCCCCTCCACAGCGATTTAAGACCCACATAAGGGTCTACCAGCGGAGGGAAAACAGCCGACAAAGAGAGAGATCTCTTTGTATGGTTGAATGTGCTGTGATCCGGAAGCCTGGACTTGAACTGTTAAGTTTTTATCAGTCCCAAACAGTGAATGGAATTGAAGACTAAATCATCAACAACAATAGTAATAATAATAATTAGTAGTAATATATTTTCATTCAGACACTATCTTATTTTATAAGTACATAAAAATCTTATAAATAAAAAATAAATCAGATTATATAGGATTTTTATTCTTTTTACAATAATTAGCATATTATTTTTGAATAATAAAATATCTTCCGTTGTTCAAGTAAACATTTGTTTCTGCTATTTTAATGGCTTTAAAAGAAAAGTTAGAAGAGGTCAAATTTTGGGGACAGGAAACCATTATGAAAAATACCTAGGGGCTAGCAATACATGGTTGAAAGCATAAAGTGATACAATCATGATTCAGATGAACCCAAAAGAATAATATTTCTGGTATATAAGCCAAAATAGTAGCAAGGATGAAAAAGAATGAGGGAAACACAAATAGTCTAATAAGAGGCAAAGACGCTTAAATGAGAGAACAACGCTGAAGTCACTACAGACCATGAAAAGATGTCGTATAAATTTCTATGATATGCATTCAATGAAAATTCATGGTGATAGGTTTGCCAATAGACAAAAATATAAAATTAATAGATTATTGTCTCCTTTAGATTAGCTGTATTTTTTTCTTCCTTTTATGGCCTTACTCCTCAAAATGATGCCTGCTCCTTGGCGGTTTATCTCTATCCATTAAAAGCTGGTATTTGAGTAGTGTTGGTGAGAAAAAATGATACATAAAAATCTTTCTTTTAAACTGAAAAGTTTAAATATGAAAGATAAAATAGCTGGGCTATTGAATCCTTTTCTTGGTTTTGTTGTTAACTAGTGAAGTTTCTTGGTTAGGGTGTGTATTCATTTTGGATGGTTTTTATTGTTTAAAATGATTGTTTTTTTTAAACTGTAGTACAGGTAGTCCTCAATTTGCAACCATTTGTTTAGTGACTATTTAAAATTACAATGACCCTGAAAAAAAAGTGACCTAGAACCAATCTTTGCACTTACAACCAACACAGCATCCTCATGGTCATGTAATCAAATTTGCCAATAGACAAAAATATAAAATTAATAGGTTATTTTTTGTATTTTTTTCCTTCCTTTTATGGCCTTTCTCCTCAAAGAGGAGACGACTGACATATATTTATGACAACTGAAGAATCCTGGGGCCACATGATATCCATTTGTGACTTTCCCAGACAGCTTCTGACAAGCAAAGTCAATTGAGAAAACTTGATTACCAGTAACTCTCAGCCTCTCTGGTACCACTGAGAATTTTGTTACTATACTTGAAAAAGCATGAAACTAGTGGCCTTTAATAATGTTGACAATATTCAATTATATCACAAAAACAGATTAGAAACACAAGTTAAGATAGGCAAGTAAATGGTAAGTGAGCACCTGTCGACCCTAGACGAATTCAAATCACCAGGATAGATGGACTACACCCCAAGGTTCTGAAGGAACTGGCAGATGTGATCTCAGAACCACTGAACTATATCTTTCAAAGATCCGGGACTACTGGGGAACTACCAGAGAACTGGAAAAGAGCTGATATAGTTCCCATCTTCAAAAAAGGGGAAAAAATGGATCCAGGAAACTACAGACCTATCAGCCTGACCTCAATACCTGGAAAAGATAAAAGATTCTGGAAAAGATAATCAAGCAACGAATCAGTGAACACCTAGAGGCAAACTAAGTCACTACCAAAAGCCAACGTAGGTTTGTCAAAAACAGATCCTGCCAGACAAATCTTATTACATTCTTTGACCAGGTGACAAAATTATTGAACCACAAGAATGCTGTGTATATAACTTACTTGGATTTCAGTAAGGCATTTGATAAAGTAGACCACAACCTACTACTTCACGGGTGTCAAGCTCGTATCGCTGGCAATGGGGCGGGCGTGGCTTCGGTATGATGAAACCGGCCTGCGGGCCAGCAGTTTGACAACCCTGTACTACTTGATAAGATAGAAAAATGTGGGTTAGACAGCATCACTACCAGATGGGATTTGTAGCTGGCTGGCTGGGCTGTACTCAGCATGTGGTCCTCAATGGAACTGCATCTACACGGAGGGAAATGTGTAGTGGGATGCCCCAGGGCTCTGTTCTGGGCCCAGTGCTCTTCAATATCTTCATCAATGATTTGGATGAGGGGATAGATGGGGAACTCATCAAATTGGCAGATGATACCAAGTTGGCAGAAATAGCTAACGCTCCAGAAGATAGGCTTAAGATACAGAAGGATCTTGACAGACTTGAACATTGGGCTCTATCTAACAAAATGAAATTGGAGAAAATGGAGAAAAAAGTAAGGCTCTACATTTACGCAAGAAAAACCAAATGCAGAGATACAGTATAGGTAGTACCTTGGTCAATAGTAGTAACTGTGAGAAGGATCTCGGAATCCTAGTGGACAATCACCTAAATATGAGCCAGCAGTGTGCTGCAGCTACCAAAAAGGCCAATACAGTGCTAGGCTGCATTAACAGAGGGATAGAATCAAGATCATGTGAAGTGTTAATATCACTTTGTAATGACTTGGTAAAGCCACACTTGGAATACTGCATCCAGTTTTGGTCACCACGATGTAAAAAAGAAGATGGGACTCTAGAAAAAGTACAGAGAAGAGCAACAAAGATGATTAGGGGACTGGAAGCTAAAACATATAAGGAATGGTTGCTGGAATTGGGTATGTCTAGTTTAATGAAGAGAAGGATGAGGTGTGACATGATAGCAGGGTTCCAATATTTCAGGGGTTACCACAAAGAAGAGGGAGTCAAGCTATTCTCCAAAGCATCTGAAGGCAGGACAAGAAGCAATAGATGGAAACTAATCAAAGAGAGAAGCAACCTAAAACTAAGGAGAAATTTCCTGACGGTTAGAACAATTAATCAGTGGAACAACCTGCCTCCAGAAGCTGTGACTGCTCCAACACTGGAAATTTTTAAGAAGAGACTGGACAACCATTTGTCTGAAATGATATAGGGTTTCTTGCCTGAGCAGGCAGTTGGATTAGATGACCTCCAAGGTCCCTTCCAACATTATTATTATCATTATCATTATTATGGATCATCACACAGTCAGCCAGATGTTCAGACTGGATTTGGCACTTTGTCTACCTATCAAGTCCTTAGCAAGGACCTGGGATAGGCAGATGTGGATGTTTAATGGTATTACAGATATCGTCACAGGATGGAAGCAGTTCCTAGTAAGGCCGCCTTTTGCAATTGACTAATGGCAAATTTGTCAATGCCAATGGTGTTCAAGTGGTGCTCCAGTTGTTTTGGGATTGCATCCAAGGCGCCTATTACTATTGGTACTACCCTTGCTTGCTTTTGCCATAGTCTTTCTATTTCTATTTGTTGATAGGCTTGGTCTTGTGCAGCCAGAATTAGTCCCTCGGTCTCTTTCTTCAATTTTCCTGCTCTTAGCCATTGCCAGGTCTTGTTATTATCTGCTTTCCCAGCTATTTTTTTTAATGTACTGGCCATGTAGTGCTTTGTCTTCCCATGCCTCTATTCTGTTCTTCATTTGGTCTTTCTTGTAGGCCAGTTTGGTCTCTCCAGTAGTCAGTAAGCCTTTCTGATATACTAATTTCAGTATTATTATTGTTGTTATTATATTGTTGTTGTTATATGAAATTTGGATTAACAACTTAGATGAAATCACTTAGATATGCACAAAGTTAGATGGTTTTGCTGCACAAATTTAGGGGGTGGTAGGGAGGCAGAATATAAATTGAAATATGAATTTCAGAAATATGAATTTTATAACCAAGAATGAAAAGGTCTGAAGGCAGCACTGCTGAACTGCCTACAGTCATGCCCGGCAGGGTCTTTACCTGAACTTTATGTAACTCACAGTTTCTCAATAAAATAGACCAATCAATTATGAAGGCATCACAATATAGATCTCCATCTGAATCAGAAATGATCTGGGCTCGACAGTAATAACCCTCAATATTTGTTTTGCCAAAATAATGTATAGATTAACTTATTTCCTAAGAATTATTACATTTAATGGGGTTTTTTTACAGCCTTGTATAATCAAACATTTTTTATTAAACTAAGAATGAGCAGGTTCTGTAGGTCAATTAAAGCCTTAATTTTGAAAATAAAAACTCTCATTCTTAGTTTTAAACACCTAAATTAGCAAAGAAGATGCCACATAATATATGCTATAGGCATAGGTTTGCTCTGAAAAGCTGAGCTCTTCAAATGCTTCAGCTGCCATATAAACAACTGAGCCATGGCCAATACAAGCTAATTTGAATAATCAATATGACAACCTTATTTTTCTAATGCAAACAGGATTGATACAGTAAGGTGTCTCACTGCCACATCACAGTCATGGCCTCTTTTAACCCATAATTAGATTTAGGTGATTATCCCTGCTCTTCCTTACAAGTGTACAGCTTGGATAACAGATGACAAAAGCTATTTGCCACTTATTTATCCTTTGCAGCGGGTAGGCTATCCAGGGAGATAGTGAAAAAGATCTTCAAACAATTGTTATTCATATCATCTACAGTTTGAGATAGTCACAGCTCCTTATGTGCAAAGTCAAAATAGCCTAGAGCAGTAGGTACATGAAGGATGCTTAAAACATCAGGGCAACACAGATGGAAATTCAAGGTGATGTCAGCCAAATTATGCCTAATGCAAATTGAGTTTCACAAGGAAGTATCAATCAGTTGTCTCTTTACTCAGATTAGTATGAAAAGGTTTTCACTAGATTGTTTTTTGTTAATTTGAATTCATGGTTTCAATATTATTTTTTTTAAAAAATTAAAAAATAAGGAAAACTAAGTGTTAAAATTATATAAATAAAGCAACATAAACAGGAAATGTTTATGTTTATACTAGAAATAAAATTATATTAATCTCAAATAACAAATGTCAAATGTTAATATTTAAACAGAAGTATAACTGTTGTTCATTACTACTGAATTATTAAGACAAAAAAGTATAACCATATTATTCATATTTGTTTTGCATTATACAAAATTACATCAAATTAAAGGAAATGCTAATTTCTTTTAGCTGCATGGAAGGTGAATATTCATCCTCTGAAAGGATATCATATTTTGCATTAAATGTTAGCCCAAAGATTTCTTAACTTAATTCATTTATGAATGCATGAGTAATCAAATTGCACATTAACCAGTGTACATACAAATACACAGGCATTAAAAGAAAATTGTTTATAATTTGTTTATATCAACTTTAATACTCAAAATTATATAAATGATCATTGATCATAAACATTGGTTTTTATGATCAATAATCTTTTATATAACTGAGTATTGAAGTTGATGTAAATCAATTTCAATTTCAAGTGTTGCATTTGCAAAGTTTGGGATGCATTTCAGCAATAATATTTCTGTATCTTCAGTTCCATAGATAAGACGCCATTTGTCTATTAGGGATCTCTATATAGCAACCATAAGGCAATGTACCCCACTGCAATAAATGCTAGCTTATTTCACAATGCTTGCTAAAATGGTGGCAGAAATAATTCAATGCAATGGCTGGATTTACACATTGTGCTAAACCATGATACGGTTTAATTGGTTTAGATTTAGTATGTTGCATGAATCCAATCACTCTGGTTTGTAAACCATGCTGTATGGATTAGTCTTTTGCAAAATGCTGGCTTAATATGAATAAGCTGCATGGTGACATAAGCACTGCATGTAGCTTTTTCTATTACTGAGAAACAATTTTTAAATATGTAGTTTGGCAATGAAATGCCTACATGTAGCAGTGCAATTGCAAAAGGTTTTCAGTGTACCCTTAAGGCTCAATCTCTCCTTCCTTCAACTACTATAGAGATGTGGCTTATCTCCTAATCCCTTATCCCTTTGCCAGGGCTTGATCGAAAGGAGCAGCTTCAGCTTGAGGTGACAGCAATGGCTGTCATGGACTGAAGATGAAGCATTGTATAACAAACAGTATAGTGTCAGCAGTGTTCTGGTGTAGTGTTTGTGAGAAAATGGCACAAACTTTGGTATTTCTTTTGTGAGCCAAGTACTGGTTTCATTCTGATTTATGTCATTTAAAAATATTTGTAAGTCTTCCAATGTCCTTTGGCCTTTCTTATCTCATGCACAAATCGATTCATAATTCTGTTTATCCACAATATTATTTGGCTTCCTAAAAGTGACATGAACATGAATACTTTTTAAAAAGAGGGATGTGCGGATGTGAACTTACATGAAATGATAAAAGGGATTTAATTTTATAGGAAGAAATGGATACTGAAGTATTAAGTACTATTCCATTTACAATGGCAAAACCTTCTCAATTAGAGCTCAAGATACTATTCCCCGTTATATATTCCACCAGGATACTGAGATGAAGTAATAGCTTTTGAGTAGCTGAAACTTAAATACCCAATACGAAGTCATCCATTTTCAGCTATTCAATTGGCAACTTGCTTTCTAGCAGAAATACTCTAAGTTTGAATTTCCAGGCCACGTGGGCAGAATAGGAGAGACTTTACTAGAAATTTGGAGACCGATGCTTTGTGTGTGGGGGGGGAGGGTTCTGATCTATAAATACCACCAATTAGTTTCTTAATGCTTCTAATAAAGTTTAAGTTATTTTGTCAGTGTCTAGGTTGGCACCTGCCCCTGGTTTAGAATATTATGCCAACATTAGATCCTTTCTTATTACGTTTTCTTAAAGGAATCATTAACTAGGTCCTTGGTTTACAATACTGTCTTATTTGGAGCATTAATCCAAGAATGAATGATTGAAAACCCATTTAGCTAGCAGTTAAGGCACCAGGCTAAAAAGTTCTAGGCTCAGTTTAGGCATGAAAGCCAGCTGGGTGATATGGTCAATTTCTGTCACAACCAATGAATCAACACTTAGTTAATTGGAAAAAACAGAATGCAGAGCAGCATTAAGAGTAGGAATATATTTATATGCTAAATGCTTAAACTTCATTAAAGCTATAATTAACTTATAAACACATTAAAATTGTGGATGACCTATAGAATAATTTCTCTCAATCACATTCAAATGAATTCAGCTGTTGTCTTGCTTCCATAATGTAGCATTTGGATTCAACTACACACATTATTAAACTTAAATAAGTTTAGCTTTTCAATATGCACAGTATAATATAATAACATTTCATGCTATTTACACATGACTACATAAACTGTTTTGACTCTCCATAAAGCAATTACAAAATCTGAGCCTCAGTGACTAACTTCAGTCATGCTGGGAAATTCAGGCATGGAAAATTTTATTCATAAAAAGAAAAATCAGGTATTTTAGAAATGGATCCTGCAAATGCCTTTCTCAGTAAGATTATGACAGTTATGACCAACTTGGCCACCTTCTTGTAGCTTTGGATCACCATTATCCTACAGGGGTTGTCCATTCTGCTACCAATTCTTTCTTCTTCTTCAACCACATACCTCTCTATAAGCCCAGCTTCTCTCTTCTTAGCATCTCCTACAGCAGCGGCTCCCAACCTTTTCTATATCCCACACCCCTAGAACGCTTCTGATATATTCTCGCATCCCTTACAAAAGATTGAAATAATGGCAAGGAATTATGCATGTTACAACCCAAGTTTTCGCATCCCCTGGAATATTGTCTCGCACCCCCCGGTTGGGAGCCCCTGTCCTACAGTATTCAGCAATGCTTTGTTTCAGAGCACATGTGCTTATCTCAAACAGCAACTGATTCAAGATGTGTTTCAGAGCACCGAAGGGTGATTCAGTATGATAAAGTTCCTCTTGCTTCAGGGACAAAAGCAGACTGGATTCCCTCTTCAGTGATTAAATATATTTGTTTCAGAAGTAAACAATTATCTGCTGTGATCAGATGCTGATTTCATTAAGCTCATCATTACTGAGCACCAAGAGTTTTTTTCCTCTAACAATCAAAACACTATGCTTCTCAAAACTGAAGAATCCTTTTTCTCCTGGCAGAAGAAGGCACCATTCCATAACCCCTCCTCAGGGTGAATGTACTCAGTATAGAAATATGTTATCATTTCCTTTCTCTTTATGTATGGGGAGCCATAATTCAGTATACGGAATTATATAGAAGGAGCCATAATTCAGCATACAGAAGGGGATAAAATTTTATAACCCTGAATGATCACGAGGCAGCTGCTGGCTGTATGAGGCCTTCCTGAAGTCTTGGGCAGCCTTCCCATGGCCTAGTGCAGCCAGCAGCTGCCTTACGAAGGGTCAAATTAGGCGTGCCTCATCAGCAGCAAGAGGAAGAGGCAAAGATGGGGGGGCAGGAGGCAGCTAAGTGAAGGGCAGCCAAAAGGGCAGAGGTGGAAGGATGTGGGGGGAAGGAGTTGAAGCAGAGGCGAATGCAACAGGGCAATGAGTTGCACCAGGAGAGAAGTGGCCTAATAATAGTGTGACCTTGGCTTAATAACCACAATCAAGATAACTGAAACTGCCATCCCTAAACAACAGTTTAGGGATGATTACATTAAACATGTGATGTTTTACCTATGACCATATCACTTAGCAATGGAAATTCAGATCCCAATTAGAGTAATTAAGTGAGGGCATCATTTCCAATACAAAGGAGAAACTTAATAGTAATAATGAACCACCTATCGAAGATACAAATTCAGGAACAAAATGCAGCATACCAGATGTCCAATATTTTAATACTGGTTTATCATTACCACAATAAAATACTTCTGGCATTTATAAAGATATGCAAATCAATATCTTTGAAGAAGATCTGAAACACAACATACAGTGCTAACTTGTGATGCACTATGATTTTATTTAGTTTCCTATTCTCCACAAAAACCTACACTTCTGAAACAACTTGCCAACCAAACTACAGGGACATGTCCAGGCAGTCTTCAAGAATCACACACAATTGAACAGAAGAAAAAGAAAAAACAGACAATACAGTCTAAATCTATTTTGTGGATAAATTGTCTGCTAATATGTTTATTAATTTACAGAAGGCCTACATAACTAATGGACCATCAAGATGAATGCAGCCTATTAGATATATGTTATGGACAAGTTAATGTCTGCAAAATGCTTTCTTTCCAATACTGTGAACACCTAGCACACAAACTGTAATTATTTTATCTTTTCCTTTTTTATTTAATATATAGTTAAAATATATTGCCAAAAATACATTAGTGTATTACTAATGAACAGTAAAAGATTTTTTCTAAAATCATGTGTAAACATCAATATATTATCTGACTTCTGAAATGTTGCAGCTCAACTTATACTTTAAAAAAACTGTGTGTGTGTGTGTGTGTGTGTGTGTGTGAGAGAGAGAGAGAGAGAGAGAGAGAGAGAGAGAAAGAAGGAGGGAGGGGGAGGGAGGGAGGGAGAGAGAGGGAGAGAGAGAATGTGCATGAACATAATTTTTCTTGAAGGTCCATAGAAAAATAAAACTTTAATTGCTGTAAACAAACTATTTTATAAAAGACATATGCTTGGGTTTTTTTAGTATCTTCCAAAGCTTATAGAACAGCTGATTAACAAAACTAAAGTATAATCACAAGGTTTTAGAATCACATTTCTAATCTTGTTTTAATGCTGCATTATATGTTATAAGATATAATGCATATAACTTATAACAAAAAGGTCACTATTTCCACTGAATGATTGTTAGAGACTTTCCTGTTTTGATTGTCTGGCAGCAAACTATTGGATACATATTTAGATGATTACTGCATCTTTGGGGGGGGAGATATGAGTGCAGTTTAGTAGTTCTGAATGGTACTCTAACTACTTAAAATCAGTAAAGAGATTACAGCTCACATTAACTGGATTTTCACAGCTCCCAATCATTCTGTTTCAATTGTTCATACACACATTAAGAGAGTCCAGTCAAACAAGAGCCAGTTGCTTCTACAATGTAGAAAAAATATTTCTTTAGGTTTAAAAATATTTGAGAACAAAATCAAATATAAGCTACACAATATTTCCAATTAATAGCCTAATCTATACATTATTTCAAACAACACATCTCTAAAAACATTGCTACTGCTCTGTTGAATAGGGTAGGCCCAAAAAAGAGTTTCAAGTAAGTTAATAAATCTTTTTGTAAATGGCTTAAAGAAGAGGGCTTGGGGGCATACTGATACAAGAATCTTGGACAGAAGACGCTCACTGGATGACTTTGTGTCAGTCATTGTTAGTTCAATTTACATCACAAGTTTGTTGCTTGAGAACAAATGGGTGGAAAGAATTTTAAATACACAGACAAATTACAAGGCTTATCAAATTTAAAGAGAAAATAAAAGGTACAACTTCTTGAAGTGATATGGCATGATATAAATCCAATGAATATATAACTTTACTTGGTTACCATACCTCTTTCAAATAATACACACTACATATATTTAGAATACTCTAATAGATAATTAATACATTTCGTTACATAAGAATTAGCTTAGCCAATAAAACTTTTTTTAACTATCCAAAATATTTTATTTTCAATTGTAGGATAAACAAATCAGTTGATTTTGATAAAATTGTATTGCCTGCTTTTTATAAGCATGCTTTTACTACTATTGATTATATAAATTAATTCATGGTTATTTTCTAATACATTAGAAAATTCTTATAACATCACTATGATTATACACTGCAGAAAGATGTGCTACCAAAAATATGCTCAGGCTGAAGCAATATGTATTCAGTAGGTTCTTCTTGAATGCACATTTCTGAAAGAGTCAGGGGTTCAGATTAGCTCTGCAAACAATCTTCTATGCAAATCCCCAGCTTTACCATCACAAAGTGGGAAATCATATCCTCAGGTCATGACAGCTGTTGTCTTCTGAAACCATTCCAGTTTGTCTATTATATATGTATTACGTAATACGCAAGCTTCCTTGATCTCTTTATGGGCTTTATACCCTCCTAACTTCCTGCTTAAGTTTTAGATGTCTGAGAACGGCTACTCACCTGGATGTGAAAGTTATAGTCAAGCAGATATTTATTAGTGTTGTGTAAGCATTAATGTCTGAAGGCAAAACAGTGCTTTAGAAGCCATAGGAGCATTCATAAGCACCTCTATGCAATTTTTGAAAGGAGCTATATCTTTTCCTGGTATCATCTGTTTTTGATGAAACAATGTTCTTGCCCATGTAGAATTTGGACAGGGCAGAACAAGAAATTCTTCCTTCCATATAACTAAGGTTTCAGTGTCCCTTTTTTACCAGGATTACAAGACCCAACTTTTTTTAAATTTTATATTATTTGTACAAACCAAGAGTATGAAAGAATAATTAATTTTTATTTTAATAAAAGCAAATTATTTAAAACAGTTTAATTGTATTAAATCACATGAAGATCAGTATAATAAAGTCAGAACAAGAGAAGAGAGAGAAGGACAGAGAGCCAGAACTTTCAGGGAGCAAAGGAACACTGAAAAGAAATGACAGGCTGATGACATTTCTCATCATCATCATCATCATCATCATCATAATCATAATAATAATAATAATAAAAAGTTGGAAGGGACTTTGGAGGTCATCTAGTCCAACCCCCTGCTCAGGCAGGAAACCTGATACCATTTCAGACAAATCGCTGTCCAGTCTCTTCTTAAAAACTTCCAGTGTTGTTAGCCGCTCCAAGTCCCCTGGAGAGGAGCGGCATACAAACCCAAATAAAATAAATAAATTCACCGCTTCTGGAGGCAGGTTGTTCCACTGGTTAATTGTTCTAACTGTCAGGAAGTTTCTCCTTAGTTCTAGGTTGCTTCTCTCCTTGATTAGTTTCCATCCGTTGCTTCTTTTCCTGCCTTCAGGCGCCTTGGAAAATAGCTTGACTCCCTCTTTGTGGCAGCCCCTGAGATATGGGAACACTGCTATACTTTCTGTTGTGGGTGTCTCTAGACCGGCTGGGGAAATGTCAGAAGATGACGAAGAACAGCCGGGCCCCTCTGGGTATTTTCCCTCCCGGCAGCTGACACAGACAGGGAGGAGATTTACAGGCAGTCTGGGTCGGATTCTCAAAGTGAGGGGTCAGATTTGGAACAGGAAAATAGATGGATTGATCCGAGATTCCGAAGGTTTGATAGGCGGAGGTGTCAGTTACGTGGAAAAAGGAAGTGACGTATTGAAAACTATATTAGAAGGTGAAGGAGGGACTAATTCTTTGTCACGAGCAACGTTAATATCAAGTAGTAGCCTGATACCTCGAGGAGTTAGTTTGAACTCAGTTTTCTGTGGTTTTTGGAATGTACGGAAGATTAATGATGTCTTGGACAACTTAAGAGATAAAGAGTGAGTTATTTGGAAGGGGGGATCGCAGTGTTAAGCTGAATGTACATACGTCAAACTCGGCTGTTCCGGAATGAACTGCCAGCATCTTACTTTGAAATGTATTTCTTGAACTGTGTTAAATAAAACTCTTAAAGAAATATTCATGTGGATTTTAGTAAGCTGAGAGGGGCCAGACATAACACTTTCCCTCTCAACTTTATCTTAATATTACATTTTCTCTTCAGGATTTGGGGTATTAGACATGAATCTCATATCCAATCCGATAATTGGTATAAAATCCTTACTTGTCTGAAGACATCCAACTGATATCAAAACCAGTTTGGTTAGGTGGTTAAGGTGTTAACTTAGAAACCAGGAAATTGTGAGTTCTGGTATCTCTTAGGCACGAAAGCCACCTGGGTAACTTTGGGCCAGTCACTCTCTCTCAGCCCACCCTGCTTCACAGGGCTGCAGTTATGAGAAAAATAAGAAGCAGAAATATTAGGTATGTTTGACATTTTGAGTTATATATAAAAAGGCAATATAAATAATATTTATATTATTACAGGCAAAGAAACTTGTAATTCTGCCTTCCTCAGAATCCCAACTTCTCACTGGAAGAGAATAGTGGTCTTAGAATCATAATTTACCAGCTAACTAGCAGGCTCCTGATTTTAAATAACTGAATAGCTTTCATGTCACTCCCGCCAATGTATGGAAATACAAATATTTAGAACAAAAATCATGAATTAATCCATTTTACCAGTATTTCATATAGAAGACCAGATTATTTTATAGAACTCTACAAATTCTACTTGTATGTAGCACTTAAAATGTGAATAAAACCCCCTGAATGACTTCCCTTCCTTAACAATATTGATTGGCTTTGAGAAAGGCTGAGGAACAAAAGGTATTATTGCAGATGCACATAATTGAGAAAGCCAAACAATTAAAAAAATCATATTGGTTATAGAAAGCTGATTACTGTTTGGACTGTGTGAAATGTCTTTAGGAAAATGGGATCCCAGAACAGCTTATTGTCCTTGTGCAAAAACAATACATAGAGTAGGAATCCATAGCCCAAATGGTTCATGGCAAAGAAGACTGGCTCCAGGTTCGCAAAAGACTGAGGTAAGTCTGTATGTTTTCCTTTTATTTATCCTATATGTTGAATATTTTAAAGGATTTGGATTGGTAGAAGATGAGCATGGATTTAAAACTGGAAGCAGAAACATCAATACTCTGCACTAGGCTAATTATTCTACTGTGATAAGTAAAAGTGCAAATGATCTGCAAACTCTAGTAATAGAAATAATAGAACTATGAAAAATGAGACTATGGTTAAATATGAAGACTAAACTAACCAGAACTGACAATGAAAATATTGGGGAACGCTATGATGTGTAGAATAGATTACAGGATCTTAAGAGACTTGCAGATTAACAGGTATTTGGGATAAAAATACGCAGTACAAAATTAAAATTCCGTATAGTATTTTGAACAATGTATTTGCTTCTTTTACTAAACATATTCATTCAAAATAATTCACAGCTAATACAGCAGATATGCAGCTTAAGGGAAGCCTTCATCCAGTAAAATTATGTCAACCGATTACCAGTTTTGTTACTCAAGGAGTTTTTAATTGTCGTTATGGTATTTGATTGAGATGTTCAATATGTTGATTAAATAAATCCTGCATAGGTATCAAATAGCACAAATATTTAAATGAGGCATCAATCCAAATACACTTAAAATAGAACAGGTAGGTTATGCAAACTGTGCGTTGGAAAAAAATTGATAAATCAATTCAATAATAAATGTATAATTGAACAAACAATGCTGCTATTTATTCTATGAAAAAGCTTTGAATTGTTTTACAGATGTACTTCATCCAATCAAACATTTAGCATTTGTTAATCCTGAAAGATGACAAGACCTCTTTAAAACATCTCATCTTTTTCAATAAATTTTGCATAGAAACATGTTTCTCAAACACAGAGTTGCCTGCTGTCACATTGGAAGCATGATAAATGTTTAATGAAAACAACACCACACAGCTTGATGTCAGACAACAGCTATCACACAGATCCACTTTGATCTAAACAGGCACTTAAAAAGAGTTCTGAGCATGGTATATATTACAGAACTCTTATAACCTATATGCAAATTTGATAAAATTAGCATAAATGACTCCCTGCTGCATAAAGTATTATGAGGTAAAGAAAAAAGGCAAGTTCCAACAATCTATGATTGCTGTCAAATTCAGGACACTTAAACAGTCCTTGTTTATTTTGAACATCAGCCATGTACTAAGAATTATTGACAAAGTCATTAGCTATGAAAAGAATGATAGTAATGAGTTAATTTAAAATGAAAAACACTAATAAATATTTTACTAAGAAGCTACTTAAAAAGATTACCAGTAAGGCCAGCAGCACTGTTTTTTAAATTTTATGAAATGTATGGAAGATGAGTCCGTGTTACAAACATGATATAAGCAAGAAGTGCCAATGTGAATTTTTTGGCTTACTTAAGAAAAATTGCTTTCCATTGTAAAGAAAAATGTATATTACCTACGTATTTCCCATTGTTATAATATATATAATATTACATTTTTAGAATGAGAAATCTTTCTTTAAAAAGTTTTCATTAATAAAAGTTAGCTCTGAAGATAGTGATTCTAAACGTTTCTGTTCTTTGAAAAATCCTACATAGAAACCTTTCAGAAGATTCTGCAGTTTAACTATTCAATCATGCGCAGAATATTTAAACATGTTAAGTAAAGACTCTAAGTAATGATTCTGAGTAATACCATGTGGCAATCAGAAAACTGAATCTGATTTTCTACAAAACAGAAAAGATTTTTAAATAAAAAGGAAAAATGTGATTTAATAAAACTTAACACATCTTTATGACACAAATCATTGATCTAATTCTTACCCTAGTTTTAATAAAACAGGAGAACCTGTTATATAGATCAAAACAGCCTTTCCTTTTAACTAGTTGTCCTTTACTCACTGATTTTATAGTTTTTAAATTATTGTAATCTGCGATAATCTGAGATAAAGAAGGAATCTCTTGGCTTCACTGCAATTCCAGATCACTATCTCAAAAAAAACAACAACAACCAACTACTACTGTTCTGCAAGTATTCTAAATGGATTATTGACTGCAAAGCTTTGAGCTGAGTAAAGCCAAATTATCACAGGAAAGCAACCTTATTTAGAAAACTCTGGTAAAATGGAAAAGGGGAAAAAAGTCCAAAAGATGGAATAGATACAGAAGGAACTGTGGCACTGGGACTAAGAAATAGTTTTCCAATTGATCATTTCACATCTCCAGTTATGCTAAAAGTAAACCTAAAACATATCTGAGGATACGCATGATAATTTCAATTTATTACCATTATTTTCTCACCTTATTATTTTATTAGGATGTTAGTGTGGCTTTAACACATTAAAAGAATTCTGCACCATCATTTCCAGAAGTTAGGCAAATTTAAATGAGCGCTATAGAATATAAAAGCTTTGAAGGGGCGTTGTCTTACCTGAACGCCTTTTCTCAGCATGGTGGTGTATAATCCACTGGATAGGGTTATTTCTGCCCTCCTGCTCAGAGAGACTAGGAAAAAAGCTTTAGCCACGCCTTCCCCTGGGTGTGTCTCCCAGTTTTTGACAAAGGCGAGGTAGCTAAGCTCTGACACCGTGGCTCCATAAAAAAAAATAACAGAGTAATAGAAAGAAAAAGGGGGATGCCCTCCACGCAAGCCTAGCCCGTTGTTTAAGGGGGGGAGTGGATTATACACCACCATGCTGAGAAAAGGCGTTCAGGTAAGACAACGCCCCTTCTCCAGCACGGTGGATGTATAATCCACTGGATAGGGACATACCAAAGCTCCCCCATGTCCCCCGGGGTGGGAAGACTAGGTTGGCGTCTCCCTGAGGGCAGCCACCTGTTGAAAGACCCGTCTGCCGAACGCGGCGTCCGCCGCGGCAAACCTGTCAATCTTGTAATGGGTAATGAATGAGGACGGAGACGACCAGGACGCCGCCCTGCAAACTTCCTCTATGGAAGCCTGGGTGGCCCAGGCCGCGGAAGTTGCTGCACTACGTGTAGAATGGGCCGTGATTCGTGATGGAACGGTCAGTGAGTGCGCGACGTACGCCTTAGCTATGCAGGCCCTGATCCATCTGCCAATGGTAGAGGAAGATACCTTGCTGCCCATGGTTGATGGTTGGAAAGAGACAAACAAAGACTCGGACCTACGGAAGGGACCTGTGCGCTTTACGTAGATGCGCAGAGCCCTGTGCACGTCCAGTTTATGCCATTGGCGTTCTAATCTATGGGTCGGATTAGGACAAAAGTTTGGTAGTACGAGGTCCAGCGTCCTGTGAAAGCTGGTGTTAACCTTTGGTATGAACGAGGGATCTAGTCTGAGGACCACTCTGTCTTGGTGGAAGATACACAGGTCCTCCCGAACTGAAAGAGCTCCCAGCTCCGAAATCCTTCTAGCGGAAGTAATGGCAATTAGGAAGGCCACCTTCAAGGATAGAAAATGTAGTGAACATGATCGCAGGGGCTCAAATGGAGCCTCCGTTAGGGCCCGTAATACTGTGGGTAGGTCCCAGGAAGGGTATCTATGCACCGGGGGTGGACTAGAGTTTGTCGCCCCCTTGAGGAATGCCGAGATCGCTGGATGGTGAGAGAGAGGGCCCCAATTGTCACAGGTGAGGATCGTGGCTAATGCCGCCACCTGTCTGCGGATGGTGTTGATGGACAGCCCCTTGGACATGCCGTCTAATAGGTAGTCTACGATGTTTGGGACGACTACTGAGAGGGGTTCCAAGCCCCGAGAGGAGCACCACTGACAAAAATTGCGCCAGGTTGCGTCGTAAATTCTGTTTGTTGAGGGGCGTCTAGAAGCCTGAATCATATCGATTCCCTTTGGGGAGTAGCCCTGCCTAGTTAGGCACTCCCGCTCAAGTGCCAAGCGGCCAATTGTAGCCACTGCGGATCTGGGTGAAGGAGCTCCCCCTGAGATAGGGCCACTTTGTCCGGTGGGAATTTCCACGGAGGGGACAGGGACAGATCCACTAGATCTGCAAACCACGGACGCCGAGGCCAATATGGTGCAACCAATATTACTTCCGCCTGCTCCAGTAACAGCTTGCGGATGGTGGCTTGGATCAGGGGGAGGGGAGGAAAGGCGTACAACAGCCCCTCGGGCCACCTGCACCGTAGGGCGTCTGTTCCCTCGGCCCCTTTGGTCGGGAACCTGGTGAAGAACCTGGGGAGTTGGGCGTTGTTCGGGGAGGCAAAGAGATCCAGGCATGGCTCGCCGAACCTGGACCCTATCATGTCGAATATTTTGGTGTTCAGTCGCCATTCTGCATGGTCCACGGTTACCCTGCTCAGCGAGTCCGCCTGACGGTTTGCCTCCCCCGAGATGTGTTCCGCCCTTATCGATTTCAGATGGGTCTCTGCCCACAGCCCCAGTTCCTTGGCCTCCTGGAGAAGGGCCCAGGAGTGCGTGCCCCCCTGCTTGTTGACATGGGCCTTGGCCGCTACGTTGTCTGTCAGGACTAGGACATGCTTGCCCGATACTAGGGGAGAGAAATGGAGGAGGGCCAGGTGGATGGCCCTTAGCTCTAGCCAATTTATGTTCTGCGTCAGATCCGCCCTGGACCAACGTCCCTGTGCCAGCTGCGTTTGGAGGTGAGCACCCCAGCCAAACAGACTGGCATCTGTCGTCAAGACTACCCTGGAGGGTTCCTTGAATACAGTCCCCCTGTACATGGCTGGAGAAACCCACCACTGGAGAGACGCAAGGACGTGGTGCGGCACCTGGACCTTGTGGGGAGAGGCGCTGAGGTTCTGTTTCTGGAAGGGGAGGAGGAACCATTGGAGGGTCCTCGAGTGGAGCCTTGCCCATGGCACTATCCCCATGCAGGATACCATCTTTCCCAGGAGTTGGGACAGCTGCACCAGGGGAACCCTTTTCGTGCCCCGGATCTGGGATATCAATTTCCGGATGCTCAGTTGCCGTTCCTGGGACAGGTAGACCCTGCACCGTTCCGAGTCTATCAGTGCCCCCAGGTGAAGGAGTCTCTTCGAGGGGGAAGTGTGGCTCTTCCCGAAGTTCACTGAGAACCTGTGGGACTGAAGTACCTGGATGGTGGTTCTCAGGTCTGCTTGTGCCGACCGAATGGATCTGGACTGGACGAGGATGTCATCCAGGTAGCACTGCACGCGCACCGGCATCATCCGGAGATGAGCGGCCAAGACTGCTAGTACCTTCGTGAAGGCCCTTGGTGCCGAGGAGAGGCCGAACGGGAGAGCCCGGTATTGATAATGTCGGTGCGCGTAGCAAAAGCGCAGGAACCTGCGGTGGAACTGGGCGATTGGGATGTGGAGATAGGCCTCTGTGAGGTCTATGGATGAGAGGAGATCCCCTTTTCTGATGCTGGCTAGTATGGACCTTAGGGTCTGCATTTTGAAACGCCGGTACACTAGGAACCGGTTTAGGCCCTTTAGGTCCAGGATCGCCCTCCACCCTCCTGATGCCTTGGGGACCACGAACAGGATGGAGTAGAAGCCTGTCCCAGTTTGGTCCTCCGGCACGGGTTCTATGGCCCTGATGTCCAGGAGGTGTTTGATGGCGGAGGATACCAGCCTTTCCTTGGAGGGATTTCGTGATACCGGGCACTGGGTGAAGCGATCGTGTGGGATCGCCTTGAATTCGAGTGCTAGGCCTCGTCTGATTGTGTCCCTGACCCAGGAATCGGAGGTGGTCTGTTCCCAGACCTGATAAAAACGCTCTAGGCGCCCCCCTATTGGGATGTCCCAGAGGTAGTCACTTGGTCCGCCGGAAAGGGCGGTTCCCCGACCCCCTGAAGGGATGCTTAGTTTGAAATTGGGCCCTGGGTCCTGAATTTTGGCGGTCCTGTTGACGGTCCTGCCTCTGAGGGAAGGAACGTGAACCTCTGGGCCCATCCCAGGACTGCCCTGTCCGAAAGGGCTGCCGCCACTCCCAGGTGCCCGAGGGGCGTGTCGTCTGTCTGCGGGAGTCCGGCTGCTGCCGTCTATTGGCCTTCTTGGAAGGGTGGGCAATGACTTTACGTTTGTCTTTACCCTCGACCACATGTGGGTCAAGGATGGAGCCAAACAGGTCCTTGCCTGTGTACTTGGCCGAGGAGAGGCGGCACTTTGCCCGTAAGTCCGCCCTCCAGTGTTTCAGCCACAGGAGCCTGCGGGAGGCCACTGTGGCCCCTATTGAGCGGGCTGAACACTTGGCCGAGTGGAGAGAGGCGTCGGCCATATACTGTGAGGCCCCTATCAGTTTCACGAGTGTCTGGTGAACTCTGACCTGGTCAGGCGGGATTGTGGCCTGAAGTTCACGGAGCCACATGATGGAGGTCCTGGCGAAGAAGGAGGTACCTGTAGCAGCCTTAATGGCCTGACCGGAGGTCAGGTGTGCCCTTCTGTAGTTGGCCTCGAACTTCTTTTCGTCCGCAGAGAGGAACTCTGTCATGTCCCCTGAGGCTGCAGAATTTGAGAACAAGGAAGTTAGTGAGGAATCCACTGACGGTACCTCAAGTAGGGAAGCGAAAGACGGGGCAACATTATAGAGCTTCTTTTCCACCGTGCTTTCCCTGGGAATGGTGGACAGAGAGGCCCACTGGGCCTCCACCGCGTCCCGGAAGACAAAGGGACAGGGGATCTGTTTGTGTTCCACTACCTTCACCTTGAATAGCGGATTTGACTCCTTGTCCGCTGAGGTGGAAGGTTTCTCCTCCTGCACAGAGGTTAAAGAGGCAGTGGAGCATGCCTTTGACAGTAAAGCAGTAAAGATGGAGTGATCGAAGAGACAGGAGGCAGAGGCCTGATCGGGTTCTGCTTCCTCCTCGTCTGACATGGGGGTGTTCGCTACGTCTAATTCATCGGACTCCCCCTCCCCCATCTGGGATGAAGCTTCCGAATCAGTAGATTCCGGATCTGGGGAGTAGCTCTGCTGAGGGGGAGGATCATTGGGAGGAGAGGGGACCTGAGGGGGAACCTGTTGGGTCCCAGATGGAGACATGAACTGCGTGAAGACGTGCTGCATGAAGGCCTGGAATTGGGCCTGTGACCATGCCGGTCCCTGGGCCCCAAGGGTTGCCCCTACCAACGCTGGGGCAGTAGCCACTTGGGGGCCCTGCTGAGGAGGAGGGGAGGAGTGAGAGGGACCTGCCTGTTCGGTATCCCCCAGAGGAGTAGCAGTCCAGGTGGCATTTGGTTGGGAAGGCTCCCTGGTATTGGTATCCAGTGGGGCAGGGGGAACCGGATCGGCCCCACTGGATAGGAGCCTCTGTGCCTTGGAGAATTCTCTCTCCAGTGCTTGGTGCCTCCTCGAGGCCACTCGCTCCGCCGACTTAGAGGTCTCCTTGGAGGGAAGATGCCTGGTCTTGGCCTTCTTCTTACCTCCTGTATTTAATTCGGTTGCCCTGCGCTTTGGTTGCGCGGAGGGGGCAACTGAGACCGGTATAGCCAGGGGCGAGGAACTGTCTGCCATTGCCACTAGTCAAGCCTGTATAAGGGTGACTAGTGTAAGGGAATTGGAAAGTATGGCCGCAGAGCAATGTCCAGGGAAGAGGCGCAACCGCCTCTTACGCTGAGACCAGATAAGATGTGGCAGATCAGCCGGACAGGTAATAGGCCTGTCCTGTAGGCTGTGTGGCTAAAGGCCACGGCTATGGGAAAACAGGTGGCCTGTGAAATCCTTCACTCCTGCCGGGACCTAGGAAGCCAGGGCCCACGGGGTACTGCCTCCTCCAGCAGCCCTGGAATTGATTTCTTATGCTCCCTGCTATATCCTGATGAAGAGGTGCATGAAAGGCCGGGCGTTCCTGCGGTTACGGAGGGCGCCCCACAATGGCCTGGACGCTAAGGTGTGCGTCAGAGGCTCTCCCTGGACGGGCCTAATAAGCTAGGCCAAGACGAGGGGCTCTGCGGCCTGGGCCCTGTAGGCCTAAATCAAAATGGCCGTCGCCACCCGGGAGCCTGGAGTGGCGGGAAAACTGCGACTTAAAATGGCGTCTGCTCACTTCTGAGGTGATTCCCTAACCCCCGAAAATTCACGGCCCCGTGGAAGGAGTGGTACAAGCAATTCACGCTCTCCCTGCTCTGCTCCCCCCACCAGTCTACTTGCGTGTGGAGACCTGTTGCGATCCGTGACAACGGAGCCCCGTGTCCGGATCGAGTATTCGCCGCCGTTTGCTGCGCCTCCTTGCCGTTTGAGAAGCAAATCCGAAGGTTTAAGCTACCACGGAGGGGCGGGATGCAACTGCTGGCTTGCGTGCCGGCTTCAGCAGCTGGGGATATTTATATCTCTCTTGTCCCCGTTCCTCCTTCCCGGCTGATTTTAATTGAGCCCGGCGTTTCTGAGCCCGTGGGGGGAGCGGAGACAGCTGCTGTTCGGCGGTTCTAAGCCCCTGGGGGGAGCGGAGGCATCGGCTGGCTTCCCCGCCGGCCTGCTGTGAGAGATCGGCCCGTGCTGAGGCAAACTCAAAAACCAGGACCGGATTGCTCTAATAAATGGATTGAAGGTAAAAAATAGCCTAAATTGAAGAAAAATTTTGGAGTTTGGTGATAAATTTGAGATTGAGTCAAACAAACTACGGAGCCTACTAAAAAGGTGTCTGCTCTGAGCCGAGACTAGGAAAAAACTGGGAGACACACCCAGGGGAAGGCGTGGCTAAAGCTTTTTTCCTAGTCTCTCTGAGCAGGAGGGCAGAAATAACCCTATCCAGTGGATTATACATCCACCATGCTGGAGAACATCCTATTCTTTATCCATTCATTGCTTTTTGCTCTTGCTGAAAGTTCTGGAGAAATGCAGACCCTGAAAATATATTTTGATAGTTTAGCGGTCCTCATGAAACATGAATTATGGATTTTATTTATTACAGAATATTTTTTAAAGATCAAAAATTACTTTCTCAACATAAAATCTTTGAAGATTCTTATTTATTTTGCATTTTTAATTTTTAAAGGGAAAGAAACCCTTAAAATGGATAATATTCTAAATGTAGAATTATTTTAAGAATAGAACAATGAGGTTCAAATAATAACTTTTAGTTATTAAGCTGTTTTCTCATGGTGGGTAGCATCTAACTCAGAACATCATTGGTTTAATATGTACATACATTTGTTCTGTGCAAAATTTTTCTACTATGTCCTGTTCTTATTCAAGTTGCACTAAATAACTCTTCAAAATGACATAGCTATAAAGAGAAAAATTACTTAGATCCATATTCCCTATACAGATATTTTTTGATCCCTGTCTGATTAAATCAAAATTCAATCCTACTTAAAAGATATATAAGGAATTAATTACTTCAAGAACATTCCTTCAAATTTCATTCAGAAGTCTATTGGCTCCTAACTAGTATAAAATTCTTGGTTTCAATTATCATATACTAGTTGATCACTGAGAACAAAAATATTGTAATTTTAATTATATAATAATTATGAATATTACACAGAATAAAATCAGTGAAAATATTTCATTAATTATTAAACTAATTAGTTTATTAACCTATCATAATATGTGGATTATAAACCACCTGGGTTTTTGTTTTGTTTTGTTTCAAGAAAAGTCACATTAAAGTATTTAGAGTTGAAACAATTTAGGAATTAAGTGTATGTTTTACCTAGTTAACAATCTATGTCTCCAAAATTATTGGAAAGATTCAAATTCAAGAGAACCACCGCAAAGTAGTATTGATATATAAATCCTAGAACTCTCTAACTTTTCTAAAATTTAAAAAGAAAGTGTAAAAATAAAAGCTTATTAACAGAAGCTATTTAGTTTATTTAAATATTTAATAAACTAATATTTTTAGACAAAGACAATTTTTAAATGATGCTTAATAGTAGACTAGAATGGCATCTAGAATTTTCTTTTTTGCAAGAGAGTACTTCATTACAAATTATTTTAACACAGTATGCTTTTTTAAAAATAATATTAAATTTATTAAAATTTCTACATACCACCATTTAAAAAACTTGCTGCAGTATGTAATCTTTAGCAAAGTTAAGATTGCAATCATCACTTGTAGATACAACCTGGAAGCAATTCATTTCTTCAGAGAAGCTAAATCAGAGAGAAAGCTCAAAAGCATAGATGTGCCAAATGCTCATGTGTATATATAAAGTAATAAATCAGAGACAGATGTAAGCACTAGATTTAAATTAATTTGCTTCAGACTTATGCACATTTTGACAATATTAGTATCAGGAGAGTAACTTAAGTATAACAGTATAGAAAATGCATTTACTTACTCCAAACATGAAAAAGAAGTACCTAACACGGTGTAGTCATTTTTGGAAATCTGATAGATGACTTTTATTAGAATAAAAGGTTCCACTGAACAACAACTCACAAAGAGATCTATTAAAATGATCTTCCAGGATTTTTGCCAATGAAAAACATCTGGTTAGATTATGGTCATGTAATAAATACTTCTTTCTTCAATAAATCATAATGTTGATGTTCCAATTATGTATTTAAATCTAGCATCATTGCTATGTCATATAAACCAATTATCTTAAGAAGTAAAAATGTCACTTTATAAACAGTATAAGAAAAAATAGTAACTTCCCATTGAATGTAACATTTTAAATATTTAAGCATTTTAAAAAGAAAATTAAATAGATAATATTTGAACTTAGCACTTAGACTTATATACTTATATATGCAATAGCACTTAGACTTATATATTTCTTCACAGTGCTTTACAGGCCACTCTAAACAGTTTACAGAATCAACATACTGCCCCCAACAATCTGGGTCCTCATTTTACCGACCTCGAAAGGATGGAAGGCTGAGTCAACCTTGAGCCAGTGAGATTCGAACTGCCAAACTGTTGGCAGCAGCAATCAGTACTGTGTTCTAACCACTTCGCCACCACACCTCTATTATCTGATTAAATGAAAGAAAGAAAATGATCTATAGCAAAATAATCCAGTATAAATCATTTGCCAGAATTACTGAATTTTGGTGTCCTTGGTAATCTCTGAGCTTGGTGGTTTTCATTCAGATGTTTCATTGCCAAACTAGATAACAGCAATAATGTTATAAGGGAGTGGGGTTTGCTCTTATATTTATATACTAATTGTATATAAAATAGTACATAGTATATAAAAATAAGTGCAGAACCCACTTCTTTCTAACACTGATGTTACCCAGTTTGGTAATAAACATCTGCAAGAAAAACATCATTACTGAACTTACAACACTGCCACATAACAAGTAGGAATGATCTAATCTGATCGTCAAATTTCCAACAGTTTTTAGAAAATGTCCCACTTATTTTAGCAAACATGACTAGGGTATAAATACATATTATGTAAAATACCAGTTTTCTGCAAGCACAATATGCAGTGTAAATTTAATGCTCTTCTTTCGAAGTAATTCCCATTGTTTCCTATAGCTGCCTATTTATTAGAACATCTAAATTCTGTATCCATTGTTCATATTTTACATATTAGGTTTCTGAATATTGGGAAGATTTTTACTCATGTCATTTTAAAACAAATGCTCTTTGAAATGGTGTACTTTCTCAATGTAAGAGGTCCTTGATGCTCACTGAGATTAGTTGTTTTCTTGCAGACATTTCATTACCCAACTAGGTAACATCATCATGCTACCAATCTACTCTGTCCCAATTAATCTGTCTTCAATCCTTTCAATACATACAAATCACAAGGGGGGCTATTTTGTTTTGACTTGCATTGCTTTTTAGATTTAGTCCAGGCTGTCTGTCTGATTTAATACTTTTATGGATTTTTTGGTTCTATATGCCATCCATTAGAATTGGACGGTATAATAAAGTATTAGCATTTTCTCTTTCTAACAATTCAGGTTATATAATGGTTATTCAGAATGCCTCCCTCCCGTCAATATTAGCTTAATGAGGAAGAGTAAATCAAAGCAGATAAAGTGGAGACTAATAGTTTAAAGAAGTAATAGATCTTCCAAATCCAAATGAGGTCACGTTCACCAGAAAGTGCAGGTATGAAGTTGGAAGATGGGCAGTGGTGGGATTCAAATATGTGAACAACCGGTTCTCTGTGTGGATGCCACTTCCAGAAGTCCATTCTGGGTCTGGGCAACAAAAAATTAGCTACCGGTTCTGCTGAACTGGTGCGAACTGGCTGAATCCCACCACTGGAGATAGGTTTTTTTTCAGGTTTTTGTACAATGAGACCTTAGCTATGACTAACTTTAACTGAAGAAAGCAACCTTTAAAATGCTAGTGATCTCTAGGACTGACTACTATAACAAACTCTACATGCCTTTGCATCTAGTCACAAAACTTTTGATGACACAAAACTCAGCGGTCAGGATGGTTTCTGGAAAAACTCAAAAGAGCCACATTACGACTGTGCTTAAAAGCACACAACAGCGGCCAATTTCCTTCTGGCTGAATTACAAAGTGCTGGTTATTAGTTTTAAAAACCTAAATGGCTTGTGATTTTTTTTTCTACAGCTCACATTATCTGAGGAAGTTTTCCCCTTTATTTATATAATATTTTTATTAAAAATTAAAAAAACTAATACAAACTAATAAAAATATGAAAAATAAAAATAAAAAGTGCAAGGAGAAGGAAAAGAGGGGAAGAAAAAAATTGTTTAAAAAGGGGGAAAATTATTAACAAAATGACTTCCCCTTTCATCAAGACAAGTACAATTTCCGTAATTTATCACCTTCTCTGATATTTTAACCTAAAATCTCTTTATATTACACCTCATTTTTTATTTATTAGCCAACAATGAAGCTTCATTAGTCAATCTTAATCCAGCAAATTGAAATCCATACATCCAAGTCACTGCTCTGATTTATTATTTGTTTATCTCTTTTAACTATTAAAACAGCAACTGGTTTCATTTGTAAATCCATATAACATCTTTGTCAATGTCATTCTTGTCGCCTGTCAATTTTAAATACATATCCAAAACAGCCTAATTCTCAGTTCTATCCTCTTGTCTTTTGAGTCCATTTTTACAGAAACGAAGTTGTGAGTGAACTGTTGCCAAAAAATGTTGAATTTTTCTAGAGTTAAAATACTTTTCTCTGTTCAGTATTAGTGGGACTTCCCTTTTAATTACCGGTATAATCTTTCTAGCTGCTTCTAGTACCCAGCCTTCAAAGTCTCAACATATTTTTCTGTAATCCATATTTTCCCAGAAAAAGATTTCTTACACTTAAATTCAAAATATTCATATATTTTAAGACATTTTTAAACAAACCACAACACATTCTTACAATTATTTCATTATCTTGCTTCTAGTGAATCCCTTAATCTGTTTAAAAGTTTTCCAAAATCAACATTCTAATCATTCTTTTGCTAATTATTTCCAAATAAAAACCGGGTTATGTTCTTCAACTTACATAAAACCTCTTTTGCTAAGAATTGAAGGAAAATAGTACAGTGTAATAAAATCAGTCCTTCTGAAGATTCTCAATATCCAAAAGAAATTTACAAACCATATCCAGTGAAAGTGATTAAGAAAGAAAGCCGACGAACTCAGTGTCTCTTTTGAAGGCTCCAAACCATTGCTTGGGCAAAACTGACTCTCCCAGCTCACAAAGCTAAACCCATCAGAGATTGTTTTATGGGGGGAGCATCTATATGATGCACTTTGGGTGATCCTAGGTCCTCTTCTTAATCCAGAGAGGAGTTTGGGGAACCAACTCATTCATCAACTCCTCTTTTCACCGCAGTCATTAGCTCCTCACTCTAGCAAAACTGTCCTGAGTTTGCCATGCTTCCTAGAAGTTTTCCTATAGTTGTCATAATTGTTTTAATCTTTAAACATGTTTCTACTGGAATCACTAAGAAAATTCATATGTACTTATGATAATTTTCTCAGCCTGCTGCATATATTTATTTTATACTGTTTTTCATTATTTTAGAATTGTTTACTGCCCAGATTGAGATGGACAGCTATGTAAAATAAAATAAATGGAAGGGGGGGCTTTTATTATTACAGTAATCGCGGGTAAAGAAATAAAAAAAACCATAGAAAAGGATCTATTTCTCAGACTCAGGCTTTCATTTAAAATTCTCAGGCTTTCATTTAAAATGTTCTCTGAAGGTATTCCTTTAGAAAGAAGATCCCATTGGGGGATCAAAATTAATTGCTAAATTTTGAAAATATTGGCAAAAAAATTGAAACAATATCCTTCTTTTCATCATTAGTTTTTATTTCTTAAAAAATATAGGGTTTTTTTCTTAAAAAATATTTTATAATAGCTAATGGAGTAAATATTTTTATACAGCTCAGAAAATATTTTACAAATATGTCAATTTTAATTTTTATTATGGGAAATATCAATAAATGTAACACACACAAAAAAACTCTTGTTGGGGTCTTTTGGGAGTTTTAAAAGTGGGACCCTACTCCAGATGTTTTCACTTGAGAAAACTGAGAAGAAAGCATTTTTCTGCTGAACACCAAACCCATTGCTTGCTATTATATACTAGACAAAATCTGTTCTGTTTCTATGCCTTTGGTGATGTATGCTATATAATTTTATTTTGCAATTCCTTTGCTTTATAGAGCTATTTTGTTGGTAAATAAACTACTGTCTCATCTGCTTTTATTTGATATATTAACATACTCTTTTATCATATTCCTACTTTGCACGTGTATTTTCTGTTTAAAGATAAGGATTTGACCTAAAAGATAGCCTTCCATTTACACCAATTCCCCCTCTGTCTGCAAGCTCCTTATCATATCCATTTGCAAGAGGCCTGTGAAACTGAACTATACAGGGCATAAACAGGAACAGTAGTAGAAAAGCCTCAGGAAGAACATTTAAAAAAGCACTGCTGAATTAAATTAAAGGGCATCCATGTAGTTCCGCATCCATTTTCTTACAAGAACCAATTAAATTTCTGTGAAAAGCCCATAAAATGAAATGTCATATAACAATATTCAAAATAACTTATTTAATGTGTCTCTCTTGTTACCTACCCACTTTTGTTGTAATGCTGCTCTTTCTCTTTCCCTCTGGACCTTTCCTTCTCCCTTGCTTTCTCTTTATCCCTGCCTTTACGTCTTTCTTTCTCACGAGACCCACTATGGGTTCTCCTGTGACTAGTTCTTTCGCTGCTGCGACTGTAGGATCGTTGTTGGGGTCTGGAATGTGATCTATAATTAGAAAAATCAACAAAAAACATGTAAAGCAATAACTACGAAAAACAATTACAATAATGTTAATAGTGATATACACTTATGCTTAGACCTAGTTTGTTCATAAATACTAAATCTAAAAGAAATTAATCAAGCACGAGGGAACAAGTACATCACAAGAAGGGATTTATCATTTCCTTCAAAACATGGAGAAACAAGAACAGGAACCTGTACCAGATTCTCATACCAAAAGAAGCTCCAGAATGATCCAGATGAACCAGTGTTAAAAGAATATTGTTCATAAAAGAATAAAAAAGCACCCAAGCACAAAAATATTTTGACTATGTTCTTAATTTAAATTTTTCAAACTGTGTCCATGGAACCCTATGGTTCTGTGCAAAAGAAAAGAAAAAAAGAAAAGAAACCTTTAAAAACCTTTAAATATAGCCCATTTCCTATTACCGGAGGTTTATCTTTTGAACAGGGGTTCTGGGAAGGGGTTCTACAGCTTGAAAATGTTTGAAAATCCCAGACTTAGTTGATAACAGGAGAAGTTCTCATCCTCTTTTTTTTCCCCCTTTTACAGCATCTATACTCCTTCTGAAGCCTGCCTAGAAGAGTAAAAGCTAATCCTGAACTATATGAGATATGCAGTGAAAACACAAAAATAGGAGAGCTGCATTTAGTTTGGGACAATACTCCCCTCTGCAGTTTTGTTTCTTGTTAGAAGGTTACTGTTGATAACTTGTCTTCTTTTAAGAACAATTTTTTCTAGTCTCCTAGACTGGATCACATGAGATACTAAGAACAGCAAAAAAAAGTGTTTTGAAATATGTACAAAGTAAAGGAAAACGAAAGAAATCAATATAGTGGTTTCTCATTAAATGGAATAAAATGCTAATAGCTAACAAAAATGAGAAACTAACTCAGCTCCTATTTTGCTCTAATAGAAAGATGTGCTTTTCATCAGGCAACTGCAAAGAATGGAAAAAGGTATGAGATTGATAGAAATATGGTCAGGGAATCTATATTTACTTTGAGCAAACTCAAACTACCTTTAAAGGACAATATGAAGGTTTTGGCTGCTAGCTTAGTAAAATATTTCTTTAATACCATTCAGAAATCTTATAAAGATGTGCCAAGCAATAGGAAGAGGGCAACTGTTTCCTTATTTTACAAGAAAAAACAAACAAAAAATGCTAAACTGGACATTTGTAGTAATATTGGAATGAAGGGACAATGCCTGAACATCAGCTACATCAGACAGACATAGCAGAGGAAAGAAAGAGATGGAAAAATTGAGGCCAGTGACTCAAACATCAGCTGCAACTAAGGTATTGGTATAAGTTATATAAGTGGTGGGGATGTTGTGCACCAGTTTTCACCTACTTGCTATTTAAAATCACTCTAAGATAAACCAGATTTTGTTTGATTAAACCCTGGAATAAATCAAGTTTTGATTCTGCCAAATCACAGCTCATCTGAAACAGTTTGGTAAAAGAACGAAAGTCCAGGTTTTTCAAATCAGGGTTCAAAACAGTATTCATGCGCACGCCCACTTGAAAACTATTTAGAACTTCAGAATTATAGCACTTCAGAATTGTTCACTCAGTGGTGCTTCAAATTGTGTTGGAATATGAATGTAGCATTAGTCTGCAATTCTTGAAAGCAGTCACAGTCTTTCCTGGGATCACATAATAGGTACAGAGACCATCAGGGCAATCCCAGGGGAAAAAACCAGTTGCTTCAGAGTGTTGCAGACAGATGCTAGGTCCATATTCCCATTCATTCTGAAGCATCTTTTGGAAACTGAATTCAAAGCTCTACATAATTTTTTAGATTAGCCAGTCAGCATGATTGTTTCTACCCATCTGATCCAATCAGGCAGGATAGGTATGCTTCAGGTCCCACCAACCACAGAATGTTGTTGGGGCCTAGAAGATGTGTCCTTTTCTGCTGTGTTACCCAAGTCATGGAACATTTTACCTATGGAGACCAGGATGATCCTGACCCTTCTAGTCTTTTGTAAGGCCCTGAAGACCTGGTTCTGGGCTGGGGCTGGAGTCCCGAGAGTCTATAGCGACCTGTTTCTTGGTTATGCTGGTGACTTGAGTTGATCTGCTCAGCCACTGTGTATTTTAACTTTTGTGATGTTTATAATAGTTTTATTTTATTTTAACTCTGTTGTAAAGTCACTTGTTGTGATGGCTATGTAAATTGGATGGATGGATAATCAAGTCTCACCTGGTTAGATTAGCCTCATCTCATCTGATAATGAGACATTATCTCATTAAATAGATACCTCTCGATTTAAAGTATTTAACAAAGTATAAGAATTTATGTTGCATTGATCAAACATCACTACCAGCCTTGTGTTCAGTTCGGGAAAAAAACAGATTAATTGAAACAATTTCAAATGGGGGAGTTCAACACTGGAGATGGCTGCTGGATTGATGGAAATTCCATCTCGCCCCCTTGCTCTCTACCCGTCCATTTTTTTGTTATCGTATTAATGTATTCTTATTTTCTTTTTCAGTGTTTAGTTTATTATCTTATTATTTTATTTCTGTTTTGTTTACACTCTCTTCATTTCTTTCTTTTTATTGTTGTAAGCCTCCTAGAGTAGTCCCACAGCAAGATAGGTGGTAAATAAATTTAACAAATAAATAAATTTCAAAGAAGGCAAAGAAACTGATCAGGCATATGATCTGATCTAGGCAAATCCAATGCAGAAGGAATGAAATCACTGGGGATGTTTGCCTTGATATAAGTTACAAAAATTCTGGATGAATGTTTATGTAGTATTAAAAAATATCCCAATTATTATTTTTAAAATAAAAATGGCAAACTATTTAGCTATAAAAGTAGCATGGTGATTAGGCATGATCCATTAATGGAGAACATTACTGTATCTAACTTATAGAGCACACAGATGCTTGGCATAGTTTAGCATCTCTAAATATTGAGACCATAAAAGCAAGATTCCACTATCTAAACTCATAAGCGATCTCTTTATTTCTTGAGCAATTTGCAGACATATTTTTAACAAGGCTGCAAATATCTATAAAAGACTATCCAGTTATTGTACAGCAGGTACTAATTTGCTAATTTCTTCACAAGTAATTAATTGAAATATTAAATATTGAATAAAGTATCTTGCAGTAATTTTAACATCTGTTCATAAGCATAATTGGTTTTGCAAGAGCCTTATGTAATCCAAACACTAACTAAGTTGAAACAAATAAAACAGATTTTAAAACAGGTTTGAGAAAATCTGCATCTAATTAGCAGGTAGGCATCACAACTGCATAACATTTTATACATTTGTATTTATGAAGTAACAGAAGATCTAAGAACTTTTTAAAATGGCGTTTATTGTTCAAATAAGACTGTGCTGCATACTAAAGTGATTTAAGTCCTTATAGAGCTGCTTTGAAAAAGATCATAAATGGTGAAAGAAAACATGTGGAAAACTGTAAAACTAGAAAGAATTTGCGACAAAAAACAGATCCGGATTCCATAACCAAAAGGAAACTACACTTAATTAATGCACACTACATCTGCAATATCAGTCTAATAAAGAGTGAAACTACTAATTTTCATTGTTCTGTAATGATTGTAGTCACTGTCATTTAACATTCATCCAACAATATTATACTAATAAAATAAAACTTTCATTAATCTTTTTAAAAATACTGCAATTTAAAATTTAACCTATATACAGTTTTCAGAAAGGATCTTCTTCCCGTTTTAGAAGATAGATTAAGTAAGTTATACTCACTAGAAAACAGAACCAATTGCACTCCATGCTGAAATTTTTCAAATTGTTAGTATGCTATATTTTGAGAATCAAATTTATCAATAACAACATTTTGTCTAATACAAGCATCAGTTATTAAAGCTAAACAAAGATCCCATTGTTTTCAAATAATGGTCATTACAAACTTACTAATTAAGAACAAAATAGTTCAAAATTAGACAGCGGTTAAGAGAAAAGAACTGACAGAATTGCATTTTTTTTAATTCAGTGGTGTATCCGCAGCTATCTCATATTGTTCAATATAAAATTAATCATATTGAATGAGTTCAAATTTGGTTCAAAAGGTTCCACTTTCATAAACCTATGCTTAGCACACCAATGGAATCTAGATTGGTGTGGAGAAGAAGAAAGTAACATATCAAATGTGTATGCATTTTTACTGAACGAAATTCCATACCAATACTATTGTTAAGACACAGTTTCACACTGTTGAAGTATATACCATTTACACAATCCAGTCTACATAAATGAATTCTTTATTCCAACTAGTTTATACATTTCTTAAATCTAGCCACCAAACCTAAGATTGTTTCCAAAGAACTGATATTTAACTATTATTGGAATCTTACTAGAATTTCTCAAAATCATTCAGATTTATTGCTGAATGCATAATAAATAAAACGTGTAGACTATTTAATATGAAATGTTATATAATTTCTGACACCACACTATATGTAATTTACTGTGTTTTGCTTGCCAAAACTCAGCCCATTAAAAAAATAATGAAACTAGAGATTATTTAATATTTTCCATGGTGCATATTGAAGAGTTTATTTGCTCTATCCATCCATCCATCCTTCCCAGGATAATTCCCCTAATTCAGTTCCCTTATCTAAGCCCATCAGTGATGCCTTGCTCTGTTCAAAAAAGAGAGTTCTAAGCAAAAACAAGACCTGAATTTACTATTATTTAGCATTTACCCAATAAGAAATCCCTTGTTAGAAAAGTCTGTTTCCCATACTAGCCACTCAAGTGTTTCATGACACCCATGAAGACAGCATGAAAGCAACAGTAGTTAAATATTTAAAATGGAATCTTTATACACTATTCATAGTAGCCTTGGGTGAGATAGGAGACTTTATACATTTGATAAATAAATAATTTACTCAATATACATCTCCCTTTATCTTTTTATTCAACACACCAGTACTAATAGAAAAAAAATCCAGAAGGGCAAGTAGTTATATTTCATATCCTATATAACCCATCTGATCCTGGTTCTCTTTATACAGTAATTTCACCTTAATATATGGCAGCTTGAAGAACCGAAAATGCCATACATATATTAGCCGGACCTTTATCTAATTATGTTGCATACAACTATTTTTGCATAGGAATTATAAGCTCTTTAGTCAGAATGCCTAGCTATCATTTTTATTTATTATATTTATATTATATCCTTATTTTGTACAGTCAAGGTGGTATATATAATGGTCCTTCTTCCCTTCTGACCAGTGGCTTGACTTCAGAGTAAGTTACTGGCTTACTCTTAAATATAATCACCAAATAATAATATCATTAATACCAGTAAGCATATCATTCAATAAAAGTGAAAAATATAACCATTGTGGAATTTCTTTAACTGAGAAATACAACAGCCAATAAAACTAAAACCAACATCCATCCTAGTATTGTCAAAAATCTCAAACAGAGCAAAACGTTTCTATGATAATAGTTGAAATTTTCATTTAAACACTGTGATACCAATAAAAACTAAAATTTAAAATGTTAGATCGTATTATTTTTAACAGAATTTTTCACAAATTTATACATACATGGGGGATTCTCTCAATACATAAATACACAAGCACATCTCAACTGAACACAAACAATTGCTTTTTTAAAAAAAACAAGACTAAGAATGGCTTTTAATCTCTAGATAATAGATGGCAATTTAGAAACAAGAAAAAAAGGAAACTGGAAAGACTATATGGACAAAAAGCAAGAAAGTTATTATTCAAATGTATAACTACTCATGTCATATATAAATGATCCTGGGCTGCTTATAAATAAAACAAAATATAACAACTTAAAATAAGAAAAAACAACAACAATATATCAGGGTATATAGAACCATCATAAAATACATGAAACTCATAGCTCATAATCCCATTCATTAAAACAATCAGTACAGCCACTGCACCACCAGACTACCATCTCCCCAGGCAAGAAGCATGTCTAATAAAGAATATTTGTAGCTCAGGACTGACATGAGGGGTTCTTGGTTGTCTCTGAGCTTGCTTGTTTTCTTGCAGATGTTTCATTACCCAAACTAGGTAACATCATCAGTGCTCTGAAGAATGTCTTTAAGACCTTGCAAAAAGCCAGCAGAATCAGGGCAAATCTGATTTCCGAGAGAATGATGTTCCACAGAGTGGGTGTCACAACAAAAAAGGCTATCTCCCTGAATCCTGCAAAATGACATTCCTAGGGTGATGAGATTTGTAACATGTGCCTCATGCTCGACCTGATGGGACAGGTATATAGGGATGACTCAATTAGTTGCATAATTGCCTTGGGCATGGCGCTTTTCTTCAGTTGTACTGCTCTCCTAAGAAATGCTTAATGGTGGGTTTCAATTTAAATAAAACTAGAGTTATTTTTGAATAAATTTAAAACGTTTAGGTTATAATGTTATTAGTTACAATTTGTTAATCAGCATTATGTTCCTAAGTGAATAACAATATAATCATACTTTGAAATAAAGTTTGCAATCCAGACCATAATATGACCTTCGTAAGACACAGGGTGTACTCAAGATAGAACTTATAGTTTTCTGAAACTGATCCCTGCAGATGTGTAGGACATATTGATTAACATGATGGACTTGTAGCCTAATATCAGCTCTAAACTGGAATCGACTGCAATTAAGGAATTTGCTGAAAAAAGATTTGCTGTGGTGCTTAATCTGTAACAAAGCAAATGGGATAAATGTATCTTTACAAACTTGGCTATTCGCTTTAAAAGCGCTCATATACTTTAAACTTTATGATTTAAGCATTAAAGTATTCCAACAAAAAGGAAAATGCTGAATTCATTTATTAAATCTGCTCTGTGTTTTGCTGCTTAATATGTGGCTTACATAACTTGACAAGATCTTACAGATGGTCATGATTATGTTAAGCAGGACAATACACATACTGAAAACTTTTACATATGCTCACTTAATGGCCTGCCATATTAAATCCAATAAAGTACAATAAAACAACTATATAGTAGGTCACTGTGAAAGCTTTTCAATCTGCCATTCATGTTAATTCTATACACAAACAGCACACGTACGTATATGTACAAAACAAGTATAAATATGATTAAAGTAGTTATCTTTGAATAAATGTCAGAATTCAGTATGACCGCCTTTTGTGTCTAATCTCAATGTTTAATTACCATTTTTTTTTTATTCTTGAAAGCCCTAGAATGTTGTAGAAACTTTTACTTAGCAATCCATTGGGGACAAATTAGATAATTGTGTTGAAATGTATTGCAGCGTTTAAACCAACAAATAAATGAATAAAGGTAGTCTATAGCAACATAATACACTGAAGTTGTTAAAGTATCTACAGGAACAATATTATTGGTACCTGGGAAAACTAATATAGAACAAGAGAAAGCAGTGATGAAAGAATACTAACTCATATGGAGATTCAAATATAGTGACAGACACAATTATTTTACTAATTGCTAATGAATATAGTAAAGTGATTTCAAAAGAAAAAGTTTGCTTGGACTATTTCAGGTTTTGACCTCTGTATGAGCAAAAGCATTTCAAACTGAAGCTCACCAAAACTGATTAACGACACCAGTCAAGGCCAGCATGTAGTTGAAGCCTTTTCCATCTATCATATGGCCCAAAGGATGGTTAAATGAATCTTAAAATGGGTACAAACTGCTCAGTGACAACATTGAGTCCTGTCAATTAGAAATAATTAGGTAGTCATTTTGGTGGTAAGTCTTTTTAAGTGCATACATAATGATGCAATGATGCTTATTAGCGATCTCGTATAAGCTATGCTCAAACAGTGTGAAATAATTATGCAACTCACAAAGCCTTGCAATTCTCTGTACTTCACCTTAATGCATTTAAAAAACCACTTCATTACCTCCAGTAATTAATCCTCGATTAATTACAGGAAAAGCCCAGTTTACTATCCTACGTTTCTAATTATCTTATAAATAGTTATGGTTTTAATTAATGTGTTCATTAAGCTAAATATCTTTCTCAAAGCTATGCTCAGAGCAAAGGTTCTACTTTTGAGAGAAAAGGCCTAACTAGCCATAAGGTGAAGCTATTTTGGATGTATTTGCTTTTATTTTAATATATTCAACTTCTTAATTGGCATTTAAAATCTAATTTGGAAAAAATCCAAGAAGCTTACATAAGGATTTTTTTCTTCTCTGCAACCAAAAAAGCTTAATAGTTTTAATAGACAAAGTTTTAAAATATATTTGATATAACCAGGAATCAGATTCTAAATGCCAGGCACCAAATGAATAAGACATCTTAGTTTACAATAACAAAAACCAACAACTTGCTAGCCATCAAGTGAATTTTACCATTTAATATGTAATTGGAAATATTTAGCAACTTTGTATAATTAAGTGAAAATATGTTATTTCAATAATTGCATTCTCTTCTCTGAAATTTGGTAACTTTGAAATACCAGAAAATGAATTACAGTAATCTAACTAATACACATACATCACTTTTCAATCAATAGCTCAATTTAGGTGATATGCCAGATTATGTTAATGTAAACTTAATCATGATTTAGTGTAACAACTTTATTCACTAATCAAGAGATAGTTAGCAAATTACAGATTATGTATAGTGGTTCATTTGAATGTCTGAATTTATAAACTAACTAAAATATAACAGCATTAACGTAAGAAAATGCCAACTGAAATGAGCAGGCAGTTTCTCCTACTGCCTAGTTTTTGGGATCAGGCTGAATACTACCTTCCAATTTATAAGGGTCAAAGTTACCATATGCCTGGGCCAGGTAATTTTCAGCCAAATATGGAAGCACTTAACATGTATTTCAGTCTCAGGAATGTCAACTTTAAAAGATGTCCACTTTAAACAGTTGGTTTACCACATAACCAAGTCTTTCAGCTTTAGATTTCTGAGGCCTTTTGGTCTCTAAATTCTTACAGATGGCATAAAGTATGTACCTGTCTACAGAGTCTCTTGCCCATGTTGGGGATTTTGTACATCCTCAATTTGGTTTCTCCTTAACATAGGAAGCAGCAGGATAATGTTGCTACCAAGCTTTAAATTAGGGTATCAAGCTGAGCTCCCTAGCCATACTTCAAACAGGAGTTATCAGAGAGGTGGTAACTTACTGTGGTTTGTGGTCCTGGTATCAAAGCCTTGTTTATTGATAATTGCAACTAAATATTGCCTAGATCAGGGGTGTCAAACTGCTGGCCCACGGATGCATCATAGAGAAACTGTGCCCACCCCATTGCTAGCAATGGCAAAAAGTCACAATACATCACGACACATCACGTGACGTTGGAAGTTTGACACCCCTGGCCTAGATATAGGTTCCTACTTCCATGTCAAATTGCACAAAGAGAAGGATTAAGATCTCCTTCATTGGTTTCCTGACAGAATCAGGACACTAATCACCCTCACATCCCTTGGGTATGGGTAGAAATAAACTGAGTTTGGCTGCAGGAAAGGGAAGCATTTTTGTGTGGCAATAGCTACACCAGTTAAGTGATTTCAGTGCTGTCTCTTCCTCATGCAGAGGGCCACATGCGATCACATCTTTCTTTTTCAGATGTTTACCCAAAATATTTGTTCTAAAACAAGATCACCAAATTATATAAATGCTCAAGACCACACCACCTAAACAGGATACAATCCAGCTTAGCCCATCTACAATCGGTTTCCCATTACAGAGTTATTTGTTTATACTGAATATCAGCAGTCTAAACAAAATATACCAAAATTATCAGGGACAAAGACTGCATAATGGCAGCTGCAGGGACAAAAACTGCATAATAGCTACAATAAGCTGCCAAACAATTTGAAATAAATGTTTGAAAATAAATTATTTTCTTGTTTATTTTAGCACTGGCAAGGTTTTCTTTGCGTTCCCTTCTCTTCTTGGATCACTGGAGATCTGATTCATGCACCAAAACAAAGTTTGCATCAACTTTAATCATTTTCTGGTAGGCCTTAATTTTAATTTATTTCAGTTTCAATGTGCAAAACTGCACCAAATGAAGCTGATTGGAAGATTTAGAACCGACAAAAGACAGTACTTCTTCACTCAACCCAAGGAATTACATTCACAAAGTACAAACCTATTGAGGGCTTTAACTTTCAAAAACCTAGTACTATATCACAAAGTGATTCTAATGTCACTGGCCATAACCCAGCAGCAAAAATTTCAAGTGTGAATCCCCTATACAGAAAGTTGTTCACTCCTGTTTTAAGTTAGGGCTATATGTTAATAAAGTGTATCGCTTTAAAACTAGATTTCTCTAATAAAAAGCTTCAAATGTTCTAAATGTTCTAAATTCTGAGGGAATTTCTCTCTCACCAGAATGTATGATGAGAGAGAAGTTCTCTCTCATATTTTGGTGAGAGAGAAGTTCCCTGAAAATGGGTTCCAGCACAAGTTCAAAAGCTCAGAAGACTAAACCTCTGGTCCAGGTGACCGACCAATAATGTTGGATCCTGCAACATTATTCTGGAACACATATATTTGCCTTCATTCTTGCTTGCTTCTCTCCCTCCCTCATGTGATCTCTGTTTAGTTTCATTGCCTTTTTTGTTTTCCTAACAAAGCTAAGATTTCTCTTACTTTGATTCTATCCCATTATTTTTCTGTCCCTCTCTGTATCTCTCTTGCTCTGAGTCTTTTGTTGTTTTTCTTGCTTCTGCTAGAAGGACAAAAAAGGAATGACATGACTGTGGTTATGAAATTTGAGTTTGATTGCCTTCAGTTGCCCTTATGTTTTTATTGTGTCCTTGTCCTTTATTGTTTTATTGTTTAGTTTTTATTCATTGCTTTTAATCCTATCTTCACTGCCCAAGTCACAATTGCAAGATGGGTAGCTGTATGAATCAATCAATATATATATATAGAGAGAGAGAGAGAATGTGTTTCTATGTACGAGGACACTTGTATAGGGAGAAGTAATAGCCAGCAAATGCAAAGGGAAGAATTGGTTAATTTTATAAATGAGATGCCTTTTTTACAGATCATTAATTTTAATTAATAGTTATTAATTCACTTGGCCTTCAGGTTTTGACGTCACAGCAAGACAGACGCAGGGAAGCGGGACTCTGCCTCCCGTGCCCGATTTCTTCCTGCTGGGGGCCTGAAAAGGGACTGAAGTCGCCCCAGAGAGGCGACGAAGCAAGAGGGGACCCTTGTAGATTGCAGATAGATCAGCCCGCTTGACCAAGGAAGCCCTCAGAACCAACAGGAGAAAGACTGGCCGCACCCCTGCAGCCAGTCAGAAGCTGCTGATCTCCAGAGAAAAAAGGGGCATCTAACAAGCGTGAGCAACATGTCTGAATTTGGGTGATATTATTTTCCTTCTTCTATGATTTTAAAACATGTTCTTGGAAAAAAAGTGACCTGAAAGCAAGGAAACTCCCAGAACTTAAGGGTTTTTCCCCCTTTTTTTCCCCTTTCTCCCAGAATAAAAACAGTGGTTTAAGCCTTCTTGGGGGAAAATGGAGAAGACTATACAATTAATTTGGATACAGCAGAGAGAAAAAAGTTTGGAGAGCTATAATACTTTTTTAAAAAAATATCTTCCTTGGAGACTGTCGGAGCAAAGCCTTATAAAAATATCCTGGCTAGAAAGTTACAAAACAGACACCTAATGACATCTAGTAGCGGGGGAAAAAAAGAACTACACTAAGTTCTGTTTATATTTTGTCTGGAGTAAGGGAACTTGGCCTGAAGCCCAGATACAGATAGCAGACTAAATCCTTTAATGTCTCTGAACTTCATAGCCTTGTAAATTGCAGCTGGAAAAAGAGAAAAACTTCTTGGGCTGTCTTTTCTGCAGGATGGATTACAACTAAAACTACAAACTATTTTGAAGCCATCTGGCTTCTTTGGATTACAAATACTGCTTGACTTGTAATTTTACAAACCATTCAGAGAAAGAGTGAATGGTAAGGAACTATAAACAGTAAAACATTTTGGATTATAACCTTGGCAGATTGGCAGCTCTAGCTTTTGGGATAATTGGTTAGAGTGTTGTCGGAAGACAGAAGTGGATTATAAACTTTTTTCCTCTCCTCATTTTTTTCCTTTTTTTCTTCTTGTTGCCTGGGGAACCTATTGGATTATAGATTTTTAATCTCAGAACTATTTAAGGACAGTGGAAGCTGAACTGTTGGTGACTTGCCTTGGAGAAGGCCCTATGGACTATTAACTTTTAATAGTAGGACCTTGTGGATTATAAATTCTGATTGAGCGATAACCTTGGATTTTGGACAACTGCTCCAGAAGTGAGCCTCACAAACAGAAGTGGATTACAAATCTTTTTTCTTTGTTCTCCCTTTTCTTTCAGGGAGTTTATTGGATTACAGAGACTATAGACAAGAACTATAAGAGTTATTTAAGACAAATTTAAATGATATATTGTGGTATTAAATATAAATTAATTGTTTTGTTTAAGGCGGGCATTTAGGAAAAGTATTAGAGTTGATAAAAGATTTGGGGGGTGGAAACAAAAATGAGTATTCTGAATTTAGCTAAAACTGGAAAGAAAACACCCTCAGCCCTGTCCTCCACCTCTGCAAGCCTTGTGTTATCAGAGATCAATCGAATCAATGCTTCAACAAGAAAAATCTAACAACTTTCATTAGGGTATGCAAGCAGTATTACAAGCAATCCAAAAGGCAATCTCCTCTCACAAGGAAGATACAAGGAAAAATCATGAGGAGACAAAAGACAACTTTGATAAAATGAATCAAGAAATTCATAACATAAACTCTCAACTAGAAAGCTTCTGACAGATGGTCACAAAGAATGAACAAAGAATTCAGAAAATAGAAGACAAGTCAGTAGAGACTGATCAAAAGATGAAGAAATAAAATATGAAAATCAGAGGCTGATGCAGGCAAATAGAGAATTGGAAGATTCAATGGCAGTTTTGGAAATGGAAAAGGCATCTTATTTTTTAAGATTTCAAAACATAATGGAGGATAAGGAAGAGAACTTTGCGGACCTGATGACAGAGCTACTGGCTGAAGCACTGGAAATCAGGAAACAGAAATGGAAGGAAAGATAGACCAGATATTTCGAGTCAATTCAAGCTATGCGAGTATAAATAAAGTCTCTAGAGAAGTACATGTTAGATTTGTCAAAAGATCTATAAAAGATGAGATATTGAGAAGAGCAAGAGATGATCCTCTGCATTATAAAGAAAAGGAAATTGTAGTGTTGAAGTAGATCCCTAGGAGGATAAGAGATTCATGAAGAGAATACCAATTTGTGACCAGAAAATTAATTGAAAAAGGAGTGAATTTTAGATGGCTGATTCCGGAAGGGATTTTAATTAATTGGGACATGAAAAGATACACATTGGATTCTGTACTCAAGGCAATGGAGTTCTATGAGAGTTACAGAGCATTTTTGGAAGGGGAAAGTCTGGAATGTCATGCAGAGAGAAAAGCAAAAAAAAACAGGAAGAAATAGCAATAAAAGGAGCAGCCAAACCAAGGGAAGAAGAAAGATAAAATACAAACATAGAAGAAGTGGCAAAATCAAGAGAACAGAGACAGATAAGAACAACTAGAAGAATAAAATCTAAATATAATTGAAGAAGGCAAATGGGATTCTCTCAATAAATATAAATAGATTGAACTCCTCCGCAAAAAGAAAATTTTTTAACACGACCACAAAAATTAAAAATGGGTATAATTTGTCTCCAAGAAACACATATTAAGAAACACTATAAACCATTGGAACAACCGAAAACTGGGAAACTCCACTTCACACTAGCACAACAAAAGAAAAGAGGAATAGCTTTATATATTAAAGAGACAATGAATCCCAAACAAATCCATGCAGATGAAGAGGGAAGAATATTAATGGTGGAAATAATGATAAATCAAAAACAGATACTGATGGCAGCAATATATGCAGCTAATTACAAACAAGAAGAATTCTATCAAAAATTACATTAAAAATAGTGGAATTGGAATATCAAAATATTTGCTTAATGGCAGACTTCAATGCAATTGTAGACAGGAAGCTGGACTATAGAAGTAGTAAAATAGGGGGGAAACGAAGGAATATACTACCTAAGACTTTCTTTAAAATGGCAGAAGAAATCTGCATACAGGATATATGGAGAGAAAAGAACCGAAAAAAATCACAATATACATTTTACTCAAACAGGCACAAATCATGGTCCAGAACTGATATGATATGGATATCCCCTGAATTAAGCATGATTATACAAGAGATTGAGATAGAAACCAACATACGGGCAGGCCATAATGCGATAAAGATGACTTGGAGAGGAGCTAAGAAAAAATTAAGAATCAATCTTTACTGAAAGAGAAAGAATTTATACAAATAGCAACAAAGGAAATGGAATTTTTCTTTAAAATAAACAAAAAAGAGACATCGCTTCAAAATGTGTGGGATACAGCTAAAGCATACTTTAGAGGTTTGGCTATAACTTACATGGCGAGAAAGAATAAAGAAAAAAAGCAACAACAAACAAATTTAAAGGAGGAATTTATTAAATTGGAATCAGAACTACAAAGCGATCCACAAAAGAAATATCTTAAAAAGCAAATGGAAATAATAAAACATAAATTAAACTTAGCAGAGGCTGAAAATATGGCCCAACAAATTAAAAGGGCAAAACAATACTTTTTTGAAAATGCTAATAAACCAGGTAGCAAACAAACTGAAAAACGAAAGAGAGAAAAAATTGATAAATTGCAAGATTCAAAAGGCGATTTACAATTCCAAAATGACATAATTAAAAAAATAATCAAAGAATTTTATGAGACACTTTACGACACAGAAGAAATTTCTCAAGAAAAAATAAAGCAATACATGACTGAATGGCTTTACGCTGTCTACAAGTTTACCTTTCGCAAGCAATTGCAATCTAATATTATTTCAACAGTCTCATCACATAAAAGTTTAGGCTGTAACTAAAAAAAGATTACTACAGCTATATAGGAAAATATTTGAATCATTTCTTTTAGTTACATAAAAATATTTTTATGCTATTTGTGTCATGTTAAAACATTTTAGACTGCCTTTAGCATATAACTAATAATGAATATGCAAAATGAAGGAAGTAAAGCTTTTGCCACTATCTACTTCCTAATATTCCTCTCAGTTAGAGCAGGGATCCCCAGGCCGCGGAAATGGCTGGCCAGGGCACGCACACATGGGCATGCATTCCCCCATACTCACGCCATTTGTGCATACGTAAACGGGCGCTAACAGCCACGGGTGGGGTGTGGCTGTTTGCACGTGCACACGGCACCAGCGCATGCCGCATGTGTGAACACAGACGCTAGTATTGCGCCAGTGGATGTGGCCGTTTGTGTGTGTGTGTGTGTGCGCGCACGCGCGCGCACGCACACACACAGAATAATTTGAAAGCTGCTCTCCCTTCCGGGCCATGAGCCCGGAAAGGTTAGAGTACTCTGACTTAGAGTATACCATACATCAGAAGGAGAATACCTAACACTGGACAAATATAACATTAATGTGCAGTGTATAAAAGAAGATGCCATGAATCTCAATCCCACAATTGTATGCCTATCCTCATATCATCAACATATTGATAATCACACAAGTTGCAATCACATAGAGCAACCCCCAGTCCGTGGACTAGTACCGGGCCGCGGTATGCCAGTAACCGGTCTGCACAAACAAGGAAACACCCATCTGCGGGATGCAGGCAGCACACAAAACCACGCCCTTCTGGTCCATGGAAAAATCTCTCTCTGCGGAACCGGTCCCTGGTGCCCAAAAGGTTGGGGACCTCTGACACAGACATTCTGTATGTTACATTTGTGCATATGTCTTTAAAATTGTTTTTAGAATGTTTAGAATGACAGTTCTAAACCTTCAGGATAATAACACATTTATAATAGATGTACTGTGCTGCATCCTAGCAATCCAATAACATAATTGTCATAAAGTTTTACCAGCCAAATAGGAAAACACATTATTTCATTGCATACATTAAAACAAATGCTTTCACTGATATATTTTCAATATAATTTTCTAAAATAAATGTTAACTTTAGCATATTTTATATAAATTATGCAATTAAATACAAGTTATAACTGGAGCTTAAATTGTTTAAAAAGATTAATATTGCTCCAATATTGTTGCTTTAATTCAAATAAAGCCTTTATAATTCAAAGAATTAAATAATGCAACACCTACATGCAATATGAAGAATGCAACTGGCACAATTAACACAAGTTAATAATTAAAACATTACCAAGAATAATTCAGTATTATATGCATGTATAAAATGTACAGAATTATAATGATACCATCCAAGAAATCCATAAAATTATAAAAGGAACTGCCACATCCTAATCTTCACATGGCAATAATTTCAAACTGATATTATTAATCTCATTTCCTTGAATAATATCCATACTCTAAGGTCATTTTCCTTCTCATATTCAATATTGTGCATGCTTGTATCAAGATTCCTTTCTTCATATCCTGTCAGAGTATCAATCACTGCCTCCTGTCCACTCAATCCACATTTGATTTATCAGCCACCGTCTTTCTGGACTCCATAACTCGACCCAAACCATTTTAACAAGACATTGACAAATAGCACTCAGTATCACATCAACCTGTTCCACTTAGTAAACTAAGAAACACTAACTGTGACATCTCCACATAAGTATTCTATTCCATTCCCCAGACTGATGTATATTAATGAGGAGATGGCATTTGAAATGCTTCTTCCACATCAGCATCTAATATGATCAAATTAGGAAATAGGATGATTTATTAAATTTTGTAGAGCTGAATTTTTATATATCACTATATCTGTGGTTTCAGAAAGTGAGCTGTTACTTTCAATTTTTCTGCTGACAATGTGCCTGTATTTCTCAGATGAATTATTGTGTTTAAAAAGATTGCAAACAACAAAATGTTATTAAGCAAATGCCAGTAAAACAAACTAAATCTATTTTAAAATTATTAATTTAATGTAAATGTGGTTGTTCTCCTGAAAATTTGGTTTGTGATTTTACATTATTCGCACAGCCCTGTTTTATTGAAAGACAATTATAAATCTGTAGTATTATAGAGAACCTCATTCTTGATTCAGATTCCATTTAAAATAGAATAAACAACTACAGTGCAAACATTCATCTTTGGATAAAAGAAAAATAGTTAAAGGACAGAAGATGATAATTAAGAGTTAACAGTCTGATAATGATTTACTGGCTTAACAAACTAGTTTGTCTTAATTTATAATCTTAATTTCTGTAAGAAAAATATGACAGTGCAGTACATGGCTCCATAAAAACATACCAAATGAAAAATCTTGTGGTTTTTAATCTGGAGTCAGTGTTCTGTATTCAAACAAATAAACCATTATCTGGCCAAATCTGTTAAGACAAGGCTAACTTACTGCATTTGTAGAATCACAAACTGCCCATTTCAAATTTAGCCAATTCTATTCAGATATGAGAAGATAGAAAGGCTATATAATTCATTATTTTTTCTTTAAATACGAAATTTCTTTCTCTCAAAAGTAAAATCCCACTTAGAAAGGTAGCCCAAGCTACTTTTAGGAGAAAAAACACATCTTATTTTAAATAATTCTTGATGGCTAAATATGAACTGGGAATATTTATTTTTTAAATTAGGCAAGTCTTAGAAATGTGACAGGCCGTAAGTAAAATAATATACTTCTCATCAGAAAAGGTTTTTCACTGAACACCCAAATTGTTCTCTCCACTATCTGAATCTCTTAAATTTACCACGACTAGAATGCAGATAAATCTGAGTGTTCAATACTACATGTTAATCAATGAACTAGCCATTTATATAGCCTGAATGTAAGAATGGAAAGACAAATTATCTAACATAAAATGGCACAAAACAAAAGTAAACCTATAAAGACCATATCATCATAAGGACAAATTTACAATTTATTTTGCTTTTATAAAGTTAGCTCTTTGTTCAAACAAATAAGTTAAAACATATTTTTCAAAAGAAACACAATATAAAAACTGACATAGAAAATAGCAAGTGGGCAAGATAAAGCATCTGCTGAAAATACACACCTATTCAATTTGTAATGACATAGACATTAATAAACAAATAACCGTGTTCAACCCCTTATAGGGCTTATTCCACATAAGCAAAAATTTTACTGATATTTATTATGTACTTGCTGATGTTCATTTCTGAAAAATGATCGCTTATTAACTTATTCAACCAGTTTATATGCCACTACAAATACATATACAATGTTACAGATACAATTATTTGCTATGAATAACAAAGTTTTTTTTCCTGACCTCTCACCAAAATGTACTTCAGTATAATTTAAGTCTACTACTTTTTTCTTGTCTGCCTATTTAAAACAGTCCATTAGATACTTGAAGATACTTCACAATCTTCTCTTGTCCAAGCTCTTCAACCAGCTCTTCCCTAATGATTAGGATCATATCTAGGAAAGCCAATCCCCTTGTCTCTCCTTCAACCTTTTGGAAAATGAAACAATTAATAAAAATCTTCCATTGTTACTTTTTCTCTCCTCATTAAAAGTTATATTATCCAGTGCGTTATCCAGAGCCCCCCCCTTTTTTTTTTTTGCTCTTTGGATTATTGTTTTGTTTCCAGTCTTCTAATTGTCATTTTCTTTTCTTTTTTTATATACCTTTCTTTCAATTTTTATGTCTAAGCTACCCAGAGTCACTATAGAGCTAGGCAGCCTCAAAATTGCAGGCAATCCCTGGCTTATGAAAGTCCACACCAAGGACAATCCATAGATACAAGCAGACTGCCTATTACTAAAAATGGCAAAAAGCGTTCTCTTTCTTTGAGAAGGTGCTGAAATTGCACAGTGCTTTCAGGAATCGCTGAATCCATGTGTTTTTAATATACAGTCTGTTTTCAGGGGTTCCTGAAAGCACTGTGCAGCCTCAGCACTTTGTTGACTCAAGGAAGGACAGTACTGCCCGCCATTTTTAGTAATAGGCAATCCAAGCTCTGACTTCAATATAAATTCAAGTTAAAAACAGAATAAGGGAATGAAAGTTGTACTTAACTTGGGGACTGCCTGTATCTCCTTCCATTTTGACTGGCCAGTTTATTTTGATTAAGTTGTATCCCTTCATCAGTTTTGTCCCATCAATAATACGTGCTAAGTTATATTTGCCTTCCTGCATTAAGACTTGTTCTTTCTATCTTCCCTGCGTGCTTTACATACAAAGAAAAATTCTTGAGTTATGTACCGTAACCTTTTCCTGTATTTGTTTTTACTCCCAGTCTTATTCTCAGTACTTCACATTGTATTATTTTCCAAGCTCTTGTTTTCCTTTTTCCAATATTCAATTTAAGGCCCTCTAGATCAGACTTACAAAGCACCTCTTAAACATTCTTCCCAGTTCTCATGAGTGCCTCTCTTACCAGGAGTCACTTATCTCAGAAATAAGATCCATTATCAAAGATGCACCTTTAAAGACGCTGCTTCAGGACATGCTGGAGGATATACAAAGTACACTTTTGAATGATTTGCAAATGTCTAATAATAGATACACAGGTATGAGGACATTGCTTCTCTTTAATGCTCTTGTGGTATTATGGTAAATGTGTTAACACCGCAAACATATGCTGGGCCAATCATCTGCACCCTTCAGAAAAGCATTTGGGGAAAACTGATGTTTTGCTACCTTCAAATGGAGATGCATCAAGGTTTCATTTGCTAAGTTCTTGATTTATTATAATTTTTATGTTGTCTTTTGTGTTATTTAAAAGCTGATCCAAATCTTTGGAAACTGAGTAGCATATAAGCAAAAAAAATACATACTGCAAATCTTTCCTGCCCAATTCACGCCATATACACTTCAATGCCTCAAGAGAGAACACACCCTAATAAAAATAGCTACCTATGGGTATGAATGAAGAGGTTTATAACAGTTACAATAATTGGAATTTCAAACTAGCCCATAAAATTATATTTTCATCCAACTTATACTTCTAAAAGCATTCACAAGATCTGGATGCACTCTATCTTGATTTTTCTTCTCCATGAAATTGTACATAAGTTTTTAGTAAGCAGAATATCGAAGTCCTGAATAGAAAAGCTGGATCTCACCAATCCTATGATACAAAATAACTTCAAGTATTTTGTAGTATTATCACTCTACTCTTGTAACAAATGGTTCCTCATGCAATCATCATGGTTAATATTAAAACTAATTTCTATTTTATTTAATATGTACTTAATTTATTTATTTTATTTATTTTGTTCGGATTTGTATGCCGCTCCTCTCCGAGGACTCGGAGCGGCTCACAACATATACATAAAACAATTTCAATGTAAATCCAAACAAAAACATTAAAAATAAAACCCCATACATACTCATCAATCACGCCACAATCAACAATCATCCCCAGGCCTGTCGGCAGAGGTAGGTTTTTAAATTCTTTTGGAAGGCCGGGAGAGTGGGAGAAACGCGGACTTCAGGAGGCAGTTGGTTCCAGAGGGTGGGCGCCACAACAGAGAAGGCTCTCCCCCTAGAACCCGCCAGACGACATTGTTTCGCTGACGGGACCCGGAGAAGGCCGACCCTGTGTGGTCTCACCGGTCGTAGGGAAGTATGTGGCAGAAGACGGTCCCGTAAGTATCCAGGTCCAATGCCATAAAGGGCGTTATAGGTAATGACCAACACTTTGAATTGCGCTCGGAAACCGATAGGCAACCAATGCAGCATGCGGAGGGTTGGTAAAATGTGGGCACGAGGAAGGCCCACAATTGCTCGCGCAGCTGCATTTTGCACTAACTGTAGTCTCCGAACACTCTTCAAGGGTAGCCCCATGTAGAGAGCATTGCAGTAGTCGATCCTCGAGGTGACAAGGGCATGTGTGACTGTGAGGAGAGACTCCCTATCCAAATAAGGGCGCAACTGGTGCACCAGGCGAACCTGGGCAAATGCCCCCCTCGCCACAGCCGATAAATGATGTTCCAATGTCAGCTGTAGATCGAGGAGGACACCCAAGTTGCGGACCTTCTCCGAGGGGTTTATAGACTCACCCCCCAGAGTAATGGAAGGACAGATTGAAGTGTCCTTGGGAGGCATCACCCACAGCCACTCTGTCTTATCAGGGTTGAGTCTTAATCTGTTAGCGCCCATCCAGACCCTCACAGCCTCCAGACACCGGCATATCACCTCAACCGCTTCACTGATTTGGCCAGGAGTAGAAATGTACAGCTGAGTATCATCAGCATACTGATGGTATCTCACTCCGTGCCGGTGGATGATCTCACCCAGTGGCTTCATGTAGATGTTAAAAAGTAGGGGGGAGAGAACCGACCCCTGAGGCACAATAACTTTGTATTGCCACAAAATAAAACATTAGATCTTCAATCACTATATAAAATGCATATTTTCAAATAGTTCTCTATTTTTATATATTAACTATTATTCTGAAATAATTATAATATAAATACCATAATTCTGCAGATCAATATTTAATATGAGTATTACATAATTTCAGCTTTCATACAAATTATTTGGTATCATTATTTTGACATATTTATTTTGAATTTCAGGTTCACAAAATATTTGCAGTTCCATAACTGCATTAATAACACATAAAACTCCAAGTATTTTTTTATGAAAATTACTTATGAGCATTAGTTAAGTACTTTTTACTTTATTTTAAGCAAAATATTCAAATGAACACTTTTTCTAGCAAATAATACCCAGCAACATGATTACTTTCTAACTTGATATTACCTATATATGTTGTCACCATGTGCTTTGTATAATGGATGTTGTAACCAAACTGGTCTTATATCAAATATATATACATATGGACTCGGGAATTCCCAAGTTAAACCACAATATTAAAAGTATATAAAAATCAAAATACTTCAACCTTTTGCAGAACTGCTGCTTGATATTTATAATCTTGAAGTTAACATAAAATAACTAATTACCAAATCATGGGATATTAAGACTTGGAAGTGCAAAGTGAAAAACGTATTATCTGGGTAATTGTTCTCCCAGGGCAAAACTGTCATACCTTCTGGATCTGCTTTTTGATCTTGATCTCTGAAATCGATATGATTTTCCTTGTGCTCTTGATCGGCTATGGCTCCGTTTTCTTTTGGACCCATACGAAGAACTGCTGCTTGATCGATGCCTTCGCCTCAAATAGATATCAGCAGAAAACCTACTTACAATCAATCATATTTTTTGCATAGTCAACTAAGCTAGTCAATATAGTAAATATGATCAACCTATATACTCAAAGACAGACAGACAGACAGAAAGACATAAAATAAGTAAAATATTTATTAAAATATTTTTCTTAGACTAAATCCAAGCTATCAAAATAATACACAGATTCCAGAAGACTTTTGGACAATTCAAAAGCTTAGAGATTTTTTTATGAAATGATAAACTATCTAAAGATTTATTTTAACAAAATGATGTATTGTTGGTATCTGTCACTGGAAGAATTATCTAAAATGTATAAAGGTACTTTGAAGTATGTTGGAAATATAATTTACCAAGCTGAGGGAACATGTAAAAAAGCTTAAAATTTTTGAAATCAAATAAGTAACATTAATTCAGATGATATTAAAGATAATATACAATAGAAATAAATATTTTCCCTGTAGAGATGCAGTTGGAAAAATTCATGGAACTTAGTTTTTATATATGACAACAGTAACAAGACTTTCATATGCACAAGGTTTGGAAAGATTTTTCATTACCTACAACTGAAAAGTGGATAGTAAAGTTAATGGAGCTGGTTGAAATGGCGAAATTGAGATCTTTAAAGAAAAGACACTGATTAATTTTAATGTTGATTGGAAGCCCCCTATAGACTTCTTGCACTAAACTGAATAAATGAAATTATAATATATGAGTTTATGAATAAAACTATGTTGTGAACTTAGAAATAGGAGCTTACAGGTAGTCCTTGATTTACAACTGGTCACTTAGCAACCGTTTCAACTTAGGACAGAACCCCTAAAAGATACTTAAGATACACTCAAAGTTAAGGCTCCTACAGTTATTCACCCTTACGACCATCTACAAGAACGCTACCCATCTCGCCCTGCTGGGTCCCTAGAGTCACTCATCCACCCATGGGAAAGATTTGGCTGGCTGTAGCACATGCAAATCAGTTGGAGCTTGCTACCCTCATTTCCTTTCCTCCCAGCTAGCAAGGGAGATCAGATCGATTGCAACATGCAAGCCTGACTATAACTTCTGGGCTCAAGGTTTCAAGCCAATCCTTTCAAGCTTGTGCAGGGGATCAAGAAGACAAGCAATAGAATGCACTGTCTACATCAGCTTCTGTATGTTCATGGGTGCCACAAACTGAAAGTAACTTAATCTAACCATTCAAAGTTGTCAGTGCAAGCATCCAGACTGGCCTAAATGTGAGATATTTTATTTGCAAAAATTATTAAAGGCAGACAAAATCATCAAACTTTGTGTGATAATCTCCAGAGAAACCAGCAGGAGTCTGAATATGCTCCCTCACAACCTAACTCAGCAGAGCAAGCGATAAGCTTTGCAAATACTCTTGGTGAAAAAACAGCAACTTTGCTGTACATATTAACAGAGCAAAAGTGAACATCAAACAATGCTTTTTCTCATTTTTCACATATTCTGACCTGTGTTCAAGTATTTTATTGTATAAAATTAACATATAAAACCACTTACAAGTAAAACAAAAACAAACGTAAGATTTTTTTCCTTTAATACATCTCAGGCTTGAAAGATATGCATGATCTATAAAGCGTTTCAATCAATATATATTGAATCTCATATAGCATATTCTGTTGCAGTAACAATGTAGGGATGTAGCATTGTCTGTATTGTAGTTGTCTTCTTGGCCACTTACTGGCAATAAGATGCTACTGATAACAAAATTTTCAGGTTGAACATGGACTTCTATGGAAAAAATATGCACATTTCATGGATATTAGATTTTAACTAAAGAAAAAGAAAAAAAACTGACATTAAAAGTTTAATAACATCTGTTAAAACTTTGTAGTAAAATCTTTCCTCAAAATTTAAAAATGTAGATCTAATTCATTTATGTCACTGTATAACATAAAACTATTCTCCACTGTGACTCATACTACTTTTATCAATGCTTCATATGAAGTATATAATGTGGCTTCAGAGTCAAATTGTTTCTCCAAAGTATATACTATAGACAGATGAACTTCAGATTGCAGAATAGCGTTAACAAAGTCAGTATGTACATGTACTACTTGCTCCTAGAACATCAGAGCTGTAATAGAAGAAAATATGCTACTGTAGGCATATTAGTAGACTTTTGATAAAATATGGAGCAAAGGAAATTGGATAGCAATAAAAAATAGTATATATACATGTGCGTGTTACTGATAAAATCATTCTGGAAATAGAGAAAACATGGGATGATAAACATTTTCTTACTGCAATTTGAGTAAAATAAATGACAAATTTTCCACAAGAACCTTTGTCTGTGTACTGGTTTTTATGGTTTTTGCACTGTTCTTTCTTTTTAAATGTTTTAACAGTGCCCGGAGCCACTGGCAGTTGGGTAGCATATAAATTTAATAAATTATAATTGGACAGTCAATCAGATGTTTACACTGGATTTGGCATTTCTTTCTTCCTATCAAGTCCTTCCCAAGGACCTGGGATAGGCAGACATTGATGTTTGATGATGTTAAAGATACCATTACTTTCTCTATCCCACCAGTTCTTGCTTATAGGCAAAGGGTATTTCTTGCAGATCTTACAATGCACCATCATGTGACCATAGAGAGACTGCAAGGGCCACAATTTCAAGGACTGATTGTACTGTAAGTCTTATTATTCAGTGACATAATAACTGAATGGTTGTTGAATGAGTGATTGGTAAGCTAGGACAACCTGTATGGAACTGCTTCTTTCTCTAAAATGATGCCATTTGTTAAAACAATAATTAGGCAAATTATATAAACTGGCACTAACAAGTTATATGAATGCTGCAATTTATGTATCATTATTTAGCAGACCATACCATAAGATAAAATACTGAACTGTATCTGATGAATATTTTAAAAGTTTCATTTACAATTTTAAAACTGAAGTAATATATTTACTTTTTTTCATATGAATGTGAACGAAACTGGAGATCTCGAGACCGTGATCTTGATTTTCTTCCAGATTTTTTATGGCTGTAACTTCTACTATCTGAGGAACTGCTTGAAGATGACCTTCTACGATGTTTCTTTTTTCTTCTGCTTTTAGACTCTTCTTCAGTGTCTGATGAATGGCGACCCATTTTAGCAAGCTAGTTTTTATAAAAATTAGAGAACTGTAAACATTAAAAAGTTTACAGTATGATTAACAGAAAAGTATATCATTACTAAATTTTCACTCACTGGTCTTTAATTTAAAGCAAAATCTTACCTACTATCTACTGTTACTACATAAGTAACACTGTTCTCCAAAATATAATCATGCAAACTTTTTCACTATTGGAAAAGACACAATGTTCTATGTAACCTTTTTTTAAAAAAAGAAATAAACTAAATAATCTTAGAATGCATACTTGCATACTTTTAAATCCTATTAAGCTCAATAGAACTTTATAAAATGGATATACCAATTTACATTTCACAGAAAGCAAAATAATTGTTAATGCAGTTCTAGCGAAACTTTATAAGGTACAAAAAAGAACTGAAACATTACTGGGAAAACTAAAAGAATTTGGTGCATTAATAAAAATGTGTAAATACATCTACATTTGTGTGGCAGGGGAAAAAACCCACAAGTGTGTTGTGAATGTTACAGGTACAAAGGAAAGAGGAGAGTTGGGTCTACCTGATTTGAAACTGTATTTTGCAGCTTGCTGTTTGGTTTTGTTTGGTTGGTGCTGCTCAGAAATAGAAGGTTCTTTGAGTTAGAACACGACCTGATTACGTGGCACAGATACGACAAAGCCAAAATTAATGTGGATTTTAAAAATCATTAGGGTAGACATGTCATACTGAGAATATGAAACAGGCATAAACCCAGGTTGTGCCCCAAAACACCTTTGTAACTGTCAGCACAAGAAACATTTTATAGACCAGAAATAATAGAGAAACCCAAATGGGTAGCTTATCCTGAGATACTAGAATTTTGTTAAGAGGGATACAAAAAAAAAAATCAGGAAGAATTGGTGACAGAAATAAATAACTGCCATTTTTTTGTATCTACAGTTATTATAAAGATTTAAAGTAGACAAAAGAGTTTGTGGTTTTTGAACACTCTAGAATGAAACAGAATTATGTGCAAATGAGGTATATGTAATTACTAAAATTCTGAAATTAGAAACAGAAGAACAAGTGAAAGTGTACAATAAAGTGGTCTAAAAAGTTTGGTTATAATGTACAGATGGAACAATGGAAAAATATGCGGCTGAAAGGATTGAAATGTACATATTATAATCCATAGCTGATGGACAAGTAAAAAAGCTATAAAATTTTGGATTCAAATACATATACTGATTCAGTGGATTTTAAATAGAAAAAAATAATAGAAAATTGAGGCCAGAAGTCTTTCTTTTGGGATTGAGGGACAAACTGTTGGAAAAAAGTCATGAAACTTTGTTTTTATACAGTATGTGATAACTGCAGAGACACTATTGTATACACAAAGATGGAAAGATTCCATCTTTGTGCATAACCCACAATGGTTGGTGAAGATGATGGAATTTTCTGAAACGGCTAAATTGAGGACTTTGAGCAGAGAAGACAATATCTGTTTACTGATGACTGTACCTTTCGCATAAAATGGAGGGGGGGGGAATGAAGGCCAAGGCATGGGAAACAGAAAGGGATGGTGGTTCTTCAAAAGGTTTTAAATGGCACGAGAATCGTTACTCCTGCCTTACAAACCTCGCACCAACCGTTCCTCCCCTTCCCCAAACCAGACCCCAGATGAGTTGGGTTGGCCTCTGGCGACGGGGGGGGGGGTTTGCTGGCTACAGTCCAATTCAGACTGAACCTCTCAGACCGGCTCGCTGCTTTGAAAGCAAAGAAGGCTCTGGGCCACCCTTCCTACAAGAGGACTTTTTTCCCCCAGGGCTTCGGAGAGAAGTGACCGCAGCATCCTCCCAGCCCAGCAAACTCTCTCCGTCGCCTTTGCTGACGGAGGAAAGCCGGGGAGCCGAAGGAAACACCGGAACGAAGCTACCGTCAACCAGAGGGTTTCCTCGCTCGAGGAGAAGGAGCGGCCCAAACCGCCAAGGCTCCGGGCATTGGCTTCCAGGCTACTAGATCGGATTTTGCCTCCTACTCCCGAAAACCAGAATATGAGGCGCTACCGGCTTTTTTTTTTTTTTTTTTTAAAGCTTCCCCGCCTCTTCCCGGAGCCCCACGGCAACTGTACTCCCCCAACCCGAGCCCATTTACCTCAGGCGCCCGCGAGTGCGTTGAAGGCCCCGGGACTGCCGAGCTTCCGTAGTTTGAGCTCAGCGCTTTCCTCCTCCAGACTGCCAGCCAGACCTTACTAAACCATCACAACGCTCATCCATCCACGTGCCCAGGCGAGGAGCGTAGAGGTAATCGATTGAAAGGCCGGCGTCTGCGCTGGTGGCGCGGACGTTTTGCTTTGCGATGTTGCTTTTTCTTTTCTTCCCCCCCCTTCCAAAAAAAACCGCAATCAAATTACACATTTTTAATTTTAATTAATGTCAGTATCAGCGTGTTTTTATTTTTATTTTTTATACTTTTATACTCCGGTTGATGGTGAGTTTTTTTTGGCCTTTCTTTATGCCCGATCTTTCTGCGCCCATGCGTCACATCTAGAAGAAAAAAAAAATCCCGAATAAATCGCAAAGTTCTGTCTTAATAAACTGCACTATGATTAAAATTGCAATGATTTAATCTGCAAACTGCTTTTAAGAGGCTGCAGTTTTTCTACAGTGGAAATAATGGGTGCAAATTAGTTTTCCAGTTGAGAGTATTTTAAGGTTGGTTGAGATTATTGGTAAAGGAGGGGAAGTTAAAAGCTCAATTGGAGAAAATAATGAAATTTATCGGTTTTCATTTAAATCAAAAGAAATTAAAGCAGCTCACACATACTGTCACCCACACTGCAGACCATTTCTGCAAAACAAAACATTATTTGGCATAAAAATGAGATGCTTTTTTTTCACTGAGTAAAGTACTACGGTATTTACTCTAAGTGGTTTCAAGGCTTGGGACATGTGGGATACAGCTGTTCATTCATAGCATTTCAGCTTATTCAAGAGGACAATGGTGGTCTTGGTTTTTTGCTCTTTGGTCCACCGCTATCTCCTCCCACCAATCATGATCTTGGAAATAAACTATCCACATTAAACGCAAATCAATCCATGTTCAAATGTCAAGGGTTCAGGTTTAAACACTGACAGCCACAAATCCGTTTTCAGATTTTGGTTGTGATCCTAACCCATGTTTGTACATTTCACACTCAACTGATTTGGATTTACAGAAAAGCAAACTGACTATTTCTGTTTCTGACAATAGTTAACTTACACTGCATTAGGTATACTGAGAAGTGAAGTATTTAAGTATTATGATACACAATAAGGAAATATTATACAGCTTCAGGTTCAAGTGGCATTCCTGTATTCATTTCTCTGGGAATAACTCAGTCCCGGGAACTAAATGTCAACTCTTAGTGAACATAGCTAAAATTACACTGCAATTCTACACCTGTATACATGCTTATCTGAAGTAACCCTCACTAAACACAGAACAGTTGATTACTGAATTGGATATCTATGTGTACACCTTAATGTCCAAGTCAGAACTATTCCTACATATATTCAATTGAATAGATTGGAAGCTTTCCTTTTTAATTCTTAATTGTGTACCCTCAGTGGAAAGGTTATTTTGCAATTTTACTAATGTAAAACAGAAATTTCTAGCTCTCACCAATGTGACATCTGCAATTTTGTATAAACTCAATTCACTGGACACAGTGGGATTTATTTCGAAGTCAAATGCATATCTTTTTTATTTATTTAAAAATAATTTTAAATTAACACTTTCATAGGGTTTTTTTCAAATAGAAGCCTATTTATTTTCATTCAGTAATTAAATCACACTGTCAGAGTCACTTTACTGGAAAGTTGTCTCTATATATTACTTTTGTTTAATGCAGTGAAGGAATGTACACTAGAGCTTTTCTGCAGATGTAGGAAACTTTAATTAAATTCTGTCATTATCACTGCAAAAGAAGGAAACATCAACATTAGTTTAAAAAGAATTTAGTATAGGAAGCTTTTATAAGAATTGATATCCGGAACCTGCATTCATTTCTCAAGATTTCTTTGAACTTGAATAGGTGGTGATTTTCAAGAGATACCCTTATTCCAGAGTTAATATTCTATTTTCCAATTAGAATCATATTCATATTGTTTTTTACAATTTCTGTCTAATCTATAAAACACATTACTCATAATTCTGTGGTTTTCTAGGAGTCTGAATCACCACTTTCATCTGAGTATGAACAGACTTAATTGAAAGCCATAAAAAGAGTATAAGATACTCTGACAATTTTCTAATAAAGCTTTTAAAAGCTTAACTTTTACTTCGTAGAACTAAAACACATTTGGATACATTGATTCCCAATAATATACATGTTGCTTATAATAAATTATCTAAGAAAAGGGGTAATATATATCTCAATATAAAGTAAGGTAAAAAATATTTGGAATTACTCCATCCAAATGGAAAACTTTGCATTCTGGGTATTAAACAACCAAATGTACTAATATTAATCAAGGGATGGGAGCCAAATAGGAATGAGCATTTCAATCTGGCTTTTAGATAGCACCTAGGGTTCCTGGAGTATGCAAAAAATAAAAATAAAAAAACCCCTCCTTTCTGGGCAATATGATTCCCATAATCTTTTCAATTTACTCCCATGAGAATTCCACATCCCCTCATCCCTTCCTCCATAGGAAGTATTTGGAATCAGACCTTTCCCTATTTCTTTACAAAGAAAGTGTCAGGGGCACTTGATCCTACCAACAAATGGATGTGGGCTTGCATCTAATGATTGCCTATCCATAGATGATAAATCCATATTCTCTCACATGATCCCATTAACTCATGTTGCAACTATATAAAGTTTAGAGACCATGTCCCCTCCCCCTTTTAATCTGTGCCCTCACTGCCCCAGCAAGTCAAAACTATGTCTGTTTTTCCCTTACATCTCCCGGTTAAAAGATTCCCCAAAATTGAGACTGTTTGGTACCATAATCTGTAACAAAAAGAAGGCCTGGGCAAGGTTAAGCTAGGTGGGATCTGGTTAATATTTGGATGGAAGACCACCAGGGAATCCCAAGGCAATAAGCTAAATGGGAAGCTGGTAGGAAAAATGAAGAAAGCAATAGTTGTCTTGCCTTCTGTTGTAAAAAAAAAAAAACCTTCCTGAACCTCACCAGGCACCACACCTGATTTGGATGACACTTTACCATCAAAACTAGGACAGGTAAATAGACAAACCGTGGACTTCTTTCCTAGTAAAACTATTGCAGTGATCATCTGGAGAGGGACCAGAGTTGCTCAGTCGGGTGTCAAAGACTGGAAAACCCGAAGAGAGTGAATTTACTGGAGAACGAACCCAGTTGCAAATGTGGCAGGTAAAAGGGTTGGAGTATCAATGAGAGGACAGGGCAAAACTGGGGGTGTCCGAAGGGCTAATTCTGCCAGAAAATGCGCTTCTTTTGTTTGCTTCTCTCCACCATCCCCGACCTTCCAAGTGCCCTGACAGGCCACAACTATTGCAGCCGTCTTAAAAGCTCGCTGCTTGGAAGCCGCGGGGGCAGGGCTCTCTGGGGAGCCCCTGCTTTGGGGGCTTGCCCTACCGACGGCTCTTTCCCAAGCAAGCACCGCTCTTCTGCCTCTTCCCGGGATCAAGAGCCGCGGGCCCGGGCGTTGGGGCGGAGGAGAGCCGACCCAAGAGAGGCTCCGTCTCGGGCTTGGCGACTTCTTCCTCCGGCAAGGGGTTGCCCGGAGCGCTTCCAGGAGACGTTTGGCCAAAGCGCTCGTCCTTCCCTTCTGGCGGTCTCCCGCCCGAGCACGCCTCATTTCAGCCCCTCCCTTGCAGACCCAGCCCCTTCCCCCCCTCCTCCGGCGTTGAACTAACGCGGGACACCAGCGCAGGGTCCGTGCCTAATTAAATTAATTAGGGCTTGTTGTCAATCCTGGATTAATGGCCGAGAGAGAGCGCGCACGAGAAAGCCCCGGCTGCCGGATCTGGAAAGGGGCGAGGGGCGGGGTGGGTGGGGCGGGGGGGGAACGGAAAACTTCTCCCTCTCTCCCTCGCTCTCCCCCACCTCCCCCACCCCCTTCCCCGCCTGGCTTTTTTTCTCTCTTTCGGCGAGGCGCCTGGGCTGCTGCTCTAAGGAGAAGGGGGTTCATTCCCAGGACCAAAGGGGAGGTTATTTGCTCCAAACGAGGGGCAGGCTCTGCGAAGTATAAATAGCGGGGACTTCGATCACCGAAGCCCAGATAGACCGGAACTCTTCGCGGGGAGAATTGTCAAAGGCCGGGGTTTTTGTTTTTTTTTAACAAGCTTCGCTCGGGTTGGGAAACCTCCGCTCCCACTGAACGCTCCAGCCCCTCTGCGGCTTTTCTCTCCCTTTCCCACCCATCCTCCCCCTTTTTTTCTTCTCCTCCCACTCCCCCTCCTCCCGACCCCCTTGATGTGTTTATTGGGGGGCTCGGAGCAGCCAGAGGAGGCAAACGAGGGGGAGAAAAAAAGAGCCCAAAGCAGAGCCGGCGATGGAAGAACTTACCGCTTTTGTTTCCAAGTCGTTTGATCAGAAAGTGAAAGAGAAGAAGGAGCTGATCACGTACCGGGAGGTGCTGGAAAGTGGACCCGCCAGGGGAACTAAGGAGTCCGGAGGCTCCAACGAGTCCAGCGCGGAGGAGAGCAGCAGCCCGACGGCCCGGGGAGCTGGAGGAAGCGGCGGCGTGGGACGGCGATCGCCTGTGCGAGAGTTGGACATGGGCGCCGTCGACAGGAACCGGGACGCGGACACTCCTAAACTCAGCGAAGGTAAGAGCTCCGGCTTGCGTGGGGTGGGATGGGATGGGGCGGGGGCCGAAACAGGCGAGGCTGGGGACCGCGCGGGGGGCTCTCCGAGATCTGGGCTGGGGTGGCAGGGAGAGCAAAGGGAGTTGAGCGAGCGAGCGCGCGCGCGCGCGTGTGTGTGTGCTTGCGTTTCTAAGCTTGCGGGTTCGCTCGGAAAGCTCCGCCGAAAGAGTCCGGACGCTCCGCCGCGTTGAGTCCGGACCGGCAGGAGTGGGGCGAGGAAACTTGGCGAGAGAAAGGATGGAATCGGGCGGCCCGATCGTGCCCTCAATTTCGCTCCCTCCACAAGCATTGCAAAGCGCTGCGAATAATTGAAAACTAAACCCAATGAAAAAGAAGCCCAGTCCGGCCGTCTCCCAGGAAGGTATGGCTCCAGATAGCGGAAAGGGGGAAGGGATGGAATTCTACCTGTGGATTTTTGTGGGGATCGACTGTGGGATCCCTTTTTGACAGAGGTCCTGGTTAGGTTGGCTAACTCAGGTTTTCCTCCGTTGCCGGATTGACTGGCTGTGAGGGTTTGTTTAGGGTTGTTCTTCAGAGAGAGATTTTTATATGATGGGGGGAGGACGGGACCGGCACGCATAATGCTCCGAAGTCTTTATACCGCCAATGTATGTGGGGGGGGGGTCCGATTGCTCCTCACATTACTTTTTTCAAAATGTTTAACTCCCAGCGAAACAAGCCTAACAATAGAGTAAGGTCACGCTGAAGTCCATCTTTAAGTATTTTACGGTTGAACATTAATTCGCTTTCACTAAGCGACCCTTCGATATTTGCCAATGTAAAACAAAGGCGGAATTAAATAAATCGGCATATTAAAAAGGGAATCAGAAAGCTTTAAGCATATCCATTATTAGTGCACCGAATGTTGAGCACAATAAAAGTAAGGAAATTACATTTTATCTTTCACAAAGTACACTTCAAAGAGTGTTCATTTGAAAGACAAGATTTATAATAGTTCCGAACCATCGTATTATAAAAGAAACCTTTAATCGTAGGCAGCACTCAAATCCTTAAAAAAGAAGGCTTCTTATAGCTTTATTTTCTGAAACCCTTCGCGACCTACCTTTATTTCTACTTAAAAGAAAAAACCGCCTCAGTGTCAAGGAAGAGAAATGAATCTTACACAGGGCCATAGTTCTCCCTTCTTTGCTTACCCAAAGAACTCTGTGACTTTCAAGTACATTTGAATATCTGCGTGTGGTTTGAATAAGCGAGAGCCATGTTCGCGGACGGGAGAGGTGGGACCGTTTTTTTCAACCCGTTTGTTTAACCAAAATAGCTCCTTCCAGATCGGAACTGGGTTGAAAATCTGAGCCGGAAATGATTTGCTAAACAAATTCCGAATAGGCTTAGAGAGAGAAGCGCAGTTGCGGTAAACAAACTTCGGCGGGGCGGTGGGCAAACCGTCCTAGGGAAAAGGGAGAAACCAGGTTTTTTAATTGGGAAAGTCCCCGCAGTGTGACTAGATAGCGTTGCTCGGGCAGGGAAAAGCCGGGCCTGGTATCCAAAGTGAAGGGTTTGTGTCTGTGCGCGGACGGCTGTAGAGGCGAAAAATGGAATAGGAGGGGAAGATTAAGATCGACTCTCTCGTTATAATTGATGGCAGCAGGCCTTTGTTGCAGGAATGTATAAACTTCCAAATTCCCTGCGTGGATCAGTTTTCATTTTCATCTGTAACGGGTGGGAGGGGGGAACCAGGACAAAGAGGAGGCAAATGGAGTGGGATGAAATTTAAACGTTTAGACATCCAAATAGGACCGCGTGGTTATTCCAATGATTTCGTTTTCGAGGGGTATTTTTCTGTTTCTCCACGCAAAGAAAGCCAAGGATATTTTTAACTTCCCCAAATAGATCGTCGGGAGGTTTAAGCGGGATCTGAGGAAAGACTGCATGTGGCAAATGCCGCTTCTGCCCCGCACCTGCCGCAAGGATTTCTCGAAAACCGGCCAGCCTTGAAAAGCCAGGTGGGCTAGGTAGCTTCCAACGCGCGTCGGAGTTGAGTTCCCTTCCCAAGAGCCATCCCGAAGGGCCCCAGTGGACTGTTTTTGGGGAGGAGTGCGTGTATCCAGAACTCGAAAGATTCCTCCACCCCCAACGACGGTTCAGATTTTTTTTAGGGGTAAATCTTTTCCTCTCCAATCCAATCATTCTTCAGATCCTCTTCCCAAACTCAAAGATTTGGTCTTTTAAGTCTAAAAGAAAAGACGTATACGTCTTTTTAAATTCAGTTTTTAAACCCCTTTGGGCCTCTGTTCTGCAGAGGATTGGGGATTATTGGGGCAAGCGAAAAGCGCCTTCGGATCCAACTGCAGAACTCGGGGTGTTTTCCTTAAATATCGCTAAGAAAGTCTTAGAGGGAAAGAAAATCCGGTGTGTGTGTGTGTTGGGGGGGGGAGAGACAGAATATCTTATTTCCGTGTAATTCGATTGAGACCCTGGGGTACAAGTCTCTAAACTTCTAAAGCACCAGGGCTTTGGATCTGATACCTCGGAGAAGGTTAGGATTGGACTGCGCTTACAAAGGAGAAGAAACCCTTTGCTGAGCTGTTCAGAAACAAGTCCCATTGAGTTCAGCTTCCTCCCCCATAAAGGCGTTAATTCGCCCGCTGAAATCCATGGGACTTATTTTAGGCTTGAGGCGGAAGGTGGGGGGGGGAACTCTGAAGGAAAGCCTAGCCGGATCAGAACGGCCCGCTTTCCGCTTGGCCCACCGGGCGCCTTCGCCAGCGGAGTCCTCCAGCCGCGAAACCGTTAAGGGAGGTGACCTTTCCTCGTTCATTGATCTCTGGTCCTTCCCCTCCCCTCCCCTCCCCTCCCCTCCCCCCCTCCGGCTTAAGGCAAAAAGACACGTGGGGGAGACTCGGCGATCAGAGCAGGCCCGGCGCTCCGGGGAGAAGGTCCGGCAGGCGGCTCTGATCGCCTTTTTCGCCTCGTCCCCAGTTTCGCCCGAGCTGAAAGAGCGCAAAGAGGATGCCAAAGCGATGGAAGACGAAGGGCAGACGAAAATCAAGCAGCGGCGGAGTCGCACCAATTTCACCTTGGAGCAGCTGAACGAGCTGGAGCGGCTTTTCGACGAGACCCACTACCCGGACGCCTTCATGCGAGAGGAGCTGAGCCAGCGGCTGGGACTGTCGGAAGCCCGGGTGCAGGTGAGGCCCGCCGCTTGCCGGGGTTGGGAAGGGGAAAGGGGGGGAGGGATGAAAAAGCGACGCTTCCCTCCGACTAGCCGCTTCTGGACGCGGGGCTGCTGGCGATCTTCCTCCGAAGCATCCCGGAGTCCCAGCGCCGGCCGGGGGTGGCGTTTGGGAACGTGGGTGCCGGCGGACCCTCCTTTTGGATCCCGGCTGGTTTCCATTGTACAGTCGAAAGGTGAGAGGCCGCCCTTCCCCGCCGAGCCCTTTGCTTTGGCCGGGAGCCGGGATCCCTTCCGTCCGGAAGCAGCAGCCACCCGCGAGTGGGCGCGGGGGTTCCCTGCGGAAGGAGCCCCGGTCACTCCAGAAGGAAGGAAAGGCTCCTAAGCGCTCTGAGCCCTTTCGAAAGAAAGACGCTTCGGCAAGGGAGGGAGATCCGTTGCCGGGACGGGGCGTCCGCTTAGTGGATCCAGCAGGTCTGACGGAGCGCGAGCTTTCGGGGTTTGTTTGTTTTTTAAAGAAACGAAGGTAACTGCACTGGTCATGGGTCAAATCCATCCACCCTTGACGCGGCTCAGGCTCCTTCGGCAGTATAAGGAAGGGAGCTCTCCCCTCGACACGCCGAGCGCCTTCCGGAGTTCCGATCTCTTCTTTGAACCGGGGAGCGAGAGGCCTCGGTACTGAGTTCCTGTAATCTGCTTGCTGCAGGTTTGATGGAGCGTGGGAGGAGACATTCAAATCAGGCTTCACCTGGCGTGGGACGAATTCAGGTTGCTCCCCCCCCCGCGCCGCTGCCCGAGGAAAAACGTATTAAATAGTTTTGAAAATATTGCTTCTATTGTCCTGCGGACAAGCCACCTTCTCCACTTTCTAACTAACCTCTACTGTTGTTGCTACCAAGGCTGGGTTGCTCAGTCGGGGCTTATGGAATTAGCCACAATTGGCTGGAGTTGCACGAGATGCTGATCCCAAGCAAAACAAACGACGGAGAGTAAGCCACTGGGGCAAATACAGTCAGAGGTTGTCTGTGTGTGAGAGAGAGATGGCAAGGCAAACCAGGTTTCATGCTGGGCTGAGCTTCCAATTGCAGGCTAGGCTAGCTGAGTTGTGACTCCATGTGTGAAAATGACCAGCCATTGAATAGGGTTTAGTGTGTGTGACCTCCGGCAACTGGGTTAAATCAAATAAAGGTTGGTTCAGCAAACCACAATTTAGTTCATGTGAAGACAGCCACTGTGCCTGGAACTCAAATAAGATCTTTTCCATGGCTTCAGTTCTATCATTTCAGGTTTAAAATTATATCAGGCTAATCTTTCCACTTGGAAAAATGTATAGGGGGGGCTGTACCAAATGTATACTGGGCTAGATAGTATATAGGTACACAGATACAGAAACAGACACACACACACACACACACACACACACACCTTTAAGTATTGACTATCTCTCTCTTTTTTTTAAAAAAAGGTCTAAAACAGAAAATTGGATGTGTATTTACACTGTATTTACAGCTTCCTTCCTTGTAAGCAATTTTAAAATTGCACACCACCCCCCAAAGAAAGGTGAATGGAAAGGAAGAGTTATATGCTGCTCAGTTTAGAGGGTGCAAGCAGGGTTTCTTTCTTTCTTTCTCTCTTTAAAAAAATCTGTTTTGGAGATTCCCCCCCCCCCTTTTCTCACACCTTCCAAATTTTCCCTAGAGGTCCTTGAGCCAAAGTTTTGTAAGCTGGCTCCTTCCCTCCCAAGACGCTGGCAAGCCAAAAGCCAGAGTCGTTTGTCCAGTGTTAGACACTGTACATCTCTATCTGCCATGATTCCCCAGGAAAATCAACCCTCCTTTGTGTGATCCCAAGGAGCCGTTTTAGGCCTTGAACATCTGCAGCTGCTCACAGAGTAACTGATACTTTCCCCTCCATCTTCCGACATGGGCTGCCATCTGCACCAAACCAGGCTCCAGTTTTGAAAGGCTTTCTCTGCATCTTGTAATCGGATCGAGACAGAATCTGAACAGTTGAGTTGCAGCAAAGGCAGAAAAAAATCAAATGGGGGGGGGCAGGAGCACAGAGTTTGTCCTATTTTGGGGTTTTTTTTTTAGCTATAACCTAGGGAAAGTTGGAAGGGAAAAAATTATCCTTTCTTTGCTTGCCCTTGTTAGTCCTTTCTGATTTTCCATTTGTCTGCACTGTTGTTTAGATAAATATGGGTGCCTGTATTTTGAATAGCAGGTCTAAAAGGAAGAAAGAAAAAAAAAGAGAGAGAGAGAGAGAGAGAGAGAGAGAGAGAGAGAGAGAGAGAGAGAGAGAGAGAGAGAGAGAGAGAGAGAGAGAGAGAGAGAGAGAGAGAGAGAGAGAGAGAGAGAGAGAGAGAGAGAGAGAGAGAGAGAGAGAGAGAGAGAGAGAGAAGTGGGAGGAATTAAAGGCTGCTTGCTTCCAGAGTAGGGAGATTGCCTTAACAAAAGAATAACTGGTGCTTGGTATAATCCATAGAGAAAAACTTCCAGAGATTTGCATTGATTAGAGTCTGGATCCTTTAAAATAGCCCCATAAAATGCCCATGAGTTGGATTTAAGCATCCTTTCCTGCCTGGTTCTCCTTGGCAGATGGCAGGACGAAGAGCTTGCTAGCTAGTATGAAAATACTAGAAACCAAAATCCCAATCTCCAGACCTATTCCTGCTCAGATTCATACAGAAGAAATGCCTTAGATGCTGGTGGGCTTATTCCTGAGTAAAGATATTGAGAGGTGTCCTTGAGGTTTTTCTGGTTCGTGTAGCTGCACAGGATCCAATTGCTTTACTGCAGCAACTACATGGAGTTCTCTGGAAACAGGCCACATGAAGTCAGATGGGACATGTATCCAGGAAGTGGGTAGACTAGACTTCTTTCCTGCTTTTGCTCAGTAGCTATTGTCCAGGAAAAGCTAGCAGGAACTGGAACCCTAGAATCTTTTGCTAGCAACTCTCTGAAAACAAAACAGCATCTTTCACAGGCCATCCCAGAATCGGCTTACATGTCTGTTTCCTTAAAGCTAATAGGCAGTACCCTGAATAAGATTAGGTCTAGAGCAGGGGTCTGTCCCCCCATCCATGGACCATCTGTGAGATGCAGGCAGCGCACAAAACCACGCACCCCTCCGGTCCAGTGGAAAAATCTCTCTCCACGGAATTGGTCCCTGGTGCCCAAAAGGTTGGGGATCTCTGGTCTAGAGCACTTGGTTCATCTCCAATGTGTCCTAAGGTGGGTTCTAGGTGTGCAGACATCAGCCCATTTCTTTTGAAACTCATCCCTTCCCTCTTTCAAAGAAAATCTCCAGTGAGATTCTTTTCCCTTTGAAGGACAGCAGGTTTCGGTCACTCCTACCTTATTACCCTCTCCCTTTATGCACTAAAGCCTGGAATCCAACCAATTTAAAGTAGAACTCTCTAAAGAAATTAGGTAATTCACTTTTAAGCCTTTGCTCAAATGTTAGTCCCTTCTGAATTAAATGGATTTTCATAGTAAGTTCTTTTGAACTTTTCCGAGTATGTGTGGGATGGCAGGGGGAGTATAGATATAGGATCAGGCAGTCCAAATTTATTAAGGGGTAAAGTATCAACTTTATTCTTCTTCTTCATGCTTTTAAAACTTTTTCTTGCTTTAATATAGACAGAGATGACATCTCGCTTGCTGGAGCTGTTTTCACATTTTCTATTCCCCCCACCCAATATGGAACAAACAAGATTATCATAATAATGAGATCATTCTGCTTCTGTATTGCATACTAGTCCCCAGAGAGAGAGCATTTCTCGACTTCTTTATTATGACACTTTTATTACCCTCCACCTCAAAGTTTGTAATTAAATGCTTTGGTGTTTTGTTTTTCTTGCAGAGAAAGCTAATCAATACAACTAGCTTTTAATGAGCTCATTCCTTTTTGAGTTTTATAGATATATATTTTTGTATTTTGTGCAAATATCCAAAACCCTTGATCCCAATTTCAAACTTTCAGAGTTAGGTCAAATAAAGAAGTCCAGCAGGGATGTTTTCTGCAAAGATAAGACTGTATTGGCAGGAGAATCAGCAGAGATAGTAATTCTCCTTTGTGGGGATAAGAAGGAGCAGGGAGACACAGATTTAGACTTTTAGGTTTTGATAACCCAAAGACCTGCTAATCAGGCCAGTGCTCTTTCCCAAGATTTTTTTTAAACTTCCCAGTTTAGATATTAACCCCTCCAATGGTCTCACCTTCAAACAATAAACAAACAATGGGCACCTAAGGTCTCACCTTCTGAAATTGATCAATTGGATATGAATCTAATAACCTCTTGTAGTCATTACATATTCAGTATCTACATCTATGTTTCTTGTATCCAACAGCAAAATGTTACTTCATACATCAGAACTGAAATCATGCATGTGGCTATCCGAAGTCCTGCTTCTTCTAAGATACTGCATTTCCATTTTAGGCCCTAAAAATATCTAGTTATACATTCTGAGCCTAGGAATTTGTTTTCACTAGGATAAAGCCATCAGCTCAGGTTCCTTTTGTCCTGTTTTAATTCCAAACTCTTCTTTTTACCACCACTAAATTTGGAAAGAAAAAAAAATGTCCTGGCTTCTATTGTTCAACTGAGGGTCAGTGCATTTATCTACTGTAGACTTTAATAGTGTTATGGCATCTGGAAGTCTTATAGAATAGTTATTATGGCACTCTGATAGTTTGTGATGCTTGAAAATTTATGTCATAATAAAGTTCTTAACCTTGAAAGCATCAGAAGACTCCATTGCTTTTGTTAAAATCTGGAGAGTTTTCAACTCATCGTCTTGGGGAACGTCCCATACATTCCTGTCTCCTTTCTGCCCTCCGTGGTTTTAGAGTCCAAAGAAATTTCCCTTCTGCTCCATCCAAATGACCTTCTTGCACAATAACCCAATTTTTAATATTTGACCATACCATATGCATTTGAATATCAGATTAGAATTTAAGTAGCTTTCTCTGGAAGACTCTTTTTTCAAAAATATAAACTGAGATCACCCAGTTAAATTCACCCATTTTACTTCCTCTTATTTCCACATTTTGTGTAAAGTGTTTAATAGATTTACCAACAACATTTACTCAGAAATAAGGTCAATTGACTACAGAGGCACTTCCAGAAAACTGAGTGAAAGAAATAAACTTCACTCTCTCCCAGTTGAAAATCATGGGACTTACAGCAGACATCTAGACACATCTTCTATAGGAGACAGGACTTACTGAGCACAATAGGATCAATCCCCAGTGAATCTGTATTGGGTTACAGCATTAAAGTGCTTAGCAGGCCTGAGATGAAATACATTTCACTCAGAAGGGAAGTAAGACCCATTGATTTTACAGAAGAAAATTTCAATCTTTCAGCGTTTACTTGGGATAAATTTCTTTTGAGGCATAGGGCTTGCTTCCAAACTATTGGAAATATTTTCTGCCACCATCTATGCTGAAGATTCAAGTCTAGTTTTAACTGAAATATGAAAATGTAAAACTAGTTTTCATTTCAACTGGCTTCAGATTTATTGAGAAAGAGTCTCATAAACTACGTGTGATTACAAACCAGTTTATTGATGCATTTCACAATGCTTAGCATATGTGTGACAGAACTTTTACTGTATTATTTCTTAAATAAGTTACTAAAAGTTCTAAAATGTGTAACGTGCATGATGCACATTTGATAACTGCAGTGTCTGAAAATGAGATAAGTTTCTCAAGAAGACATTTAAATGGCTTTTTCACTCTAGATCAGTTGGTTTGTTTAAATATAGAACAGAAACAGTCCAAACTAAATACTTCCTAGAAAAGTAGGAGTGAGAACTTTGCCTTTCTAATGGTGAAGATGCTTTTGGGACCATAGCAACAACTGAACTTTGATACATATACAGAATCTAGTTAACTGTGAAGGAAAGTGCCTCATTCCATCCTGTGGAATTTAGAGGTAGTTGAAGGGAGACTCAGAAATATTTACTGTACTTCCAACATTTGTAAGGCAAGATGTTACAGTTGACGATGATCCTTGTGATGCAATCGTACCCAGGCTTATTAAAAAAGGAATGCAGCTGTGTTTCATGGGATTTACTTTACTTTACTTTACTTTATTTTGACTTATATCCGCCCTTCTCCTCAGACTCAGGGCGGCTCACAGCAAATAATACAAGTACTGTTAGATCAGCCAGATTGAGGAGAAGCCAAAGTTGGACAAATAATTGCAGTGTGCACCAAAGAAAAAGATCTGGTGCAGATTTGATGGAATAGGGCTGGGTATAGTAAATAGGGAGGGAAGAAAAATATCTGCTTACAAAATGCAACTTTCCTGTAATAAACATGGCATCAGAGAGATCACTTAATATATATAGCTGTGGCTTTATATTGACTTGTTTGCTTTTCTCCCTGATTGTCTGCCCAGGTCTGGTTTCAGAACAGAAGAGCTAAATGCAGAAAGCAAGAAAACCAGCTCCATAAAGGTACGTATGTGAAATAGAGCCAAAGGGGCTTTTGCCATAGACATGCCTTTAATTACTGAGCTCCTGCCTGGCTTGGGTGCTATAATTTTTATTGAGTTTTCCTAACATTGCAGTTTTGTGCACATTTATCAGCCTAACTTCATGGGATAAAAGAGGACTTCCTTCAGTGCAAAAGTACATAGGATGGTTCTACTTGGAATGGCATCAAGAGGAGCAATCCAGGACTGTAGATAGGGGAAATCAGAAAGAGTCCTTTTTGTCTTGCACCTGAGCCCAAATGGCCTAAATGCAGGCTCTAATCATTTTAGTTTAATATCGACAAAGTTCTGATTCTCTCTCCCTATTATGACTGGGAGACTCTGGGGATAAAAATGGACCTTGATTCAATTCTTCTTTGTTTCAGGGGTTCTCATTGGAGCAGCAAGCCAGTTTGAAGCATGCCGAGTTGCTCCCTACGTGAATGTTGGTGCTTTGCGGATGCCTTTCCAGCAGGCAAGTAGAGGGCCAGTCTTGAGCATCCCTTGAGACAAGGAGCCACAGTAGCTCCCATTCCTTTCCTGTAGTTCTCTCCATTTTGCCCCGGGGAGACAGAAGCCTTGGACACTTTTTTTTTTGCTGAAAGCAAATGCCAGCAATCTCCTTCTGCAGGGGGAAGGGAGATACTGTATGTAGTGGGTGAGAACAAGTCTTCCCTGCATCTGTAGCAGATCTGCACATCATCCCAACCTATTGCAAGATTTTATTGAAACATTCAGCATTTAATTGCCCTGCCAGGTACTCAGGTTGGCTGTGGAAAGCTCTTGAAATGAAAAAAGAAAAAGAAAAAAAGAAAGCTTTATTCCCTGCTTTGATCTTGCTAGGATCCAGTTCTCATGGCTGTAATCTCAAGGAACCAGGAGGCTGGATTGGAATAATAGAGCAATCAGGGATCTGGAAAGTTTCCAAAGTTGTGAAGCCAAATTTGGCAAGTTCATTCAGGACATAAGCCTGAGATCCAGGACCTTTTTTTGCCATATTACCTGGAAAACTATGTGTTCAATGAAGTTTTACTTGCAGATAATTTTTGGAAGGAACAATCTCTGTGTGAACCAGGCATGTTTAATCAGATAAAGTCCAATGAATTTAATGCAGTGAAGCTCTAGTACGGCCATTCAGGAAGGCAATTGTTGATGGAGTCACAGAGTGCTCACTCCAAAGAATTGCGTTTTGCTATGGATCACTGTTTTTCACACTGGATATAAGGACAGGCATCAAGACTGAATACATATATCTTAATTTTGGTAGAATAATCTTTGCAGGATTAAACAAAAAAAATCACAATTGACATAGCTTTACAGATAGAATTCTATTTTAAATAGTTTAATTTATATTCTTGCTGTTTACTGAAAATAGTGTTCAGTGTGCTTTTTAAAAGCCCATATGATCTCTTTTTCTCTTGGAAATTCCCTTTTAAACTATCTATGATTGGTCAATGAAGGCAAGCCTGACAACCCTGTTTTTAAACATGTTGGACTCTTGCCCAGCCTAGTTGATCATCTTACGACATTGATTTCTGGCTTCTGTCTCTAAATCATGGCCATTACTTGGAAATAACTCTAGTTGATTTCAAGGGGATTTATAATGGATGTATTAGAAATAGCATCTTGGAGCCATAAAGCCAGAAGGTTTTTAATGACTTGTGCTCTGTCCAAACTAAAGTTGTACTCAGATTTGCTGCTAGTAATGGTATACTTTAGGTGGTGCACACCCAATAAATAGTTGTGGACATCATTCTTTTCAAACCTTCATTCAGCCTTTCCTAACTTGGCACCCTCTAAATGTGATTGGACTACATTTTCCAGAATTCCCAGGCAGCACAGAATTCCTGGTGGGAATTCTGCTAGATGTAGATTTAACAGAACAGTCAGTACAAAATTAGGAAAAACAGCCTTAATTCAATATACATGAAGTTCAATGCTTCTTAAAATTTTTTATTGAATATGCATAGATTTTGACTTTCAGGCCTTTTGTATAGAATTAAATGTTCTTAGATGAGTCAGAAGGAAAACCTGTATCTAAATAAGGTGGCTGGTATCCATGATACTCATAACAACATAGCAAACTTCTTTAAAGTTTATAACTTTATAATGCCAAATAGTTATAGTTAGAATCTGTGTAAATCATACTTTTACAAAATTCAGAGCAAATAATGATTGAGAACTATAAATATCTACAGCCCTTAGACCAGGGGTGTCAAACTCGCAGCATCATGTGATGTATCACAACTTTTTTCCCATTGCCAGCAATGGGGTGGGTGCAGTTTCGGTATGACACATCCTGCTTCTGGGCCGGCAGTTTGACACCCCTGCCTTAGACAATTCAGAGAAAAGGCAAGAGATACAAACATAGTATTGGGACTTGTACCTATCTGCTTGATGTTATTTAGGGTTGCAGTACTCAACTCAATAATATTTAAACAGCCTAAATATTGCCATAATATGCATGAATTAAGAATTAGCAGGACACATAATTTCCCCATATTAAAAGTATTTTGAAAAAACAAATTCAGACTGGATAGTCATAATACCAACCAAGCACATTTATTAGAACCAGAAGCCTAAGGTTTAATAGCTAGGAAGACAATTAAGTACATTTTAGCCAATTTGTGCATATATCATTTGACAGCTGCCACAGGAATAAAATACTAATAATAACCCACCAGAAGCTCTAAACCAACATTTTTGTTCCTAAAATGTGTAACATATATAAGCAGACAGGCCAGTCAATCAATGCAAGATGCAGCAAATCCATCAGCAGAAGAAACCAATCAATGCAGCAATGCACTTTTGAGTTCAGGCAGTCTATGTTCCTGTCCATCCTGCATCTTGGATAACAAGAAAGGATGACACCCCCTCAAACATTTAAAGCTTTCTTTAACACCTCCCTGCCAAAACCCTCCACCACTAAACATAATATTAAACAAGGCTCAGGCATGCCTCTCTACCGCTCAGCCTTGAAACAAAAGAGCATGGTTGGAGCATGTGACATTAACCAGACTGTCAAAAAGCTGCCACAAAATTCATTTGATTTGATTCATTTGTTACATGGGCCACTAATTGTGTTTTGCTAATAAGGATTTAGGTTTAGCATGATACATGATCCTAGGAAAGAAGAAATGAATAGATTATTTCATGGCACTAGATCTGTTTTAACTCCCCAGCCCTTTTTATTCTGAAAGCTGAGCTTTTTTCTTCTCTTCTTGGCTCGTCCTTGACTAGATGATAGTCGCTCTGGTGACTGCTTGTCTAAAGACTGTACTAGCTGTTCACATCATTTACTCCAGCTAGGGAGAAAGCTTTTTCTTTGGAGCCTGTCTTCGAATATTTAGGGCTACTCTGCCAAAGCTCAAAACAGCCTTGGCCTGTTGTTATGGATGTTATTTACCTGTTTTGAGACTCAGCCAAGTATTGTGAGAGCATTTCTGCAACCTTGCCATTTACTTCAGGTGCTCTTATTGTGCTTTTCTGAATGTGATGACTTGGAGGTTTCATATTGTGAATAGCTTGAAGAGTTTGCTAAAACAGATAGATGTAAAGCTGTAAAAACATCTGCTTAAGAGCAAGCCCCATTAAATGCAGCTTTGAGGTTGTACCAATGCAACCTATAAATGTTATGCGTGCATTTCTCAGAAGTGGGGCTTTTATTCAATGGGGCTAATTCCCAATGAAATATATTATGGGCTTCCCATCTGATAGCTAATTCCAGGCAAGCTTCTGAACTGAACTTCAACTCCCCTACTACCATCACTAGACAATTTTTAGGAATTAACCCTTTGGAAGAAAATGTAAAGACAGCACTCTGCACAACTTGTTCAGTGCTTCAGTTACAGACAAAAAGGTGGAATTTAGGAAAGGCAGTGTTTTTTTTCTCATTTTCATTCTTGGAGGAGAGAGGGGGAGATGGAGAGATACACTCTATGCCTCTCTGTATCTGAGGTCCAGGTCACATAGTGCCATAATATCATTTGTTTGGCCTTGGCTTTCCCTGTTGTGTGAACTTTGGCAGCTGTAATTTGTAAACAGCGCTTAATGAGGTGGCAACCTGGTTTGTACATCACACTGATCCCTGGTTTAATAAACGAACAAACACCTTGTTGGGTTCACCCATGCTAAGGCATAAACTAGTCCTTTTGAAGGTCACTGTTTACCCAGGACAAGCCCCACCAAGTCAGCTAACTTCTCCCTTTCCCCCCAGGCTCCCAGAGAAGCGGGCGAGTGGGTGCGCGCACTGAAGGGCGGGGGAGGGGGGCGATGGCTGGGCGGTCCGTTAATGCTCTTGTCTCTCTCCATTCTCGTTACACCTTTTAGGATAGTCATTGCAACGTGACGCCCTTGTCCTTTCAGGTGCAGGCACAGCTGCAGCTGGACAGCGCCGTGGCGCACGCGCACCACCATCTCCACCCGCACCTGGCGGCGCACGCGCCTTACATGATGTTCCCGGCCCCGCCCTTCGGCCTGCCCTTGGCCACCCTGGCGGCGGAGTCTGCCTCGGCCGCTTCGGTGGTGGCCGCAGCCGCGGCGGCCAAGACCACCAGCAAGAACTCGAGCATCGCGGACCTCAGACTCAAAGCCAAAAAGCACGCGGCCGCCCTGGGCCTGTGACTCTTCGGCCCCGACGGGCGCGGGGCGATCCCACGGCAGGCAGCGCGGGGCCCCCGGGGCAGGCTCTCCGGAGAGACGCCCCCGCCGCCCTCCCGCGCTCCGCCTTCAACAGAGACCGACCTTCGGGGAGGGCTGAGCCGTCCGCGCCTGCGCGCCTTCCAAGGTGAAGGAGCCTCCGAGGGTAGCCTCCAGCCGCCAAGACCCGTCCGGGCCCCGCCGGCCCGACGCAGCGGTGGGGCGGGAGAACCTTCCGAGGAAATCGCTTGCTTCTTTGACCGAGGGAGTTGGGGCAAAGCCTTCTGCTCCCGTTGATCCAAGAGGAGGAAAGGACGACGACGACGACGACAGGCCACTCCCTCGTAAAATGGAGGGAAGAGCGAGGCTTATTTAAAGAGTTAGCAAGAACTGTGTATAGACGCGCAGCTGGGAAGTTCACAGGTTTTGAAACTGACCTTTTTCCTGCGAAGTTCACTTGAATGCGATACAGTGGAGAAGAGAGGCGGGCCTCCTTTCACGTTGCATCTGATGCTTGATAAGCTCGAGCAGCTACGAACTATAGAAGTGGAGATGGGGGAGGAAAGATTAAAAAAATCGCGGGAGGGGGAGGAAGGGAGGGTAATAAAGGGGAAGAAAAGACGCACGATTCTTTCTCTCCCCCCCCCTTTTCCAACGCTAAAACTAAGTCGGAATATTTTGTTAGGACTGTTCCGGGTCTGCATGGGGTTCGGTTAATTTTTTTTAAACTACTTGGCGTCCCATGTTTTGCATCACATCTGAAATCTTGGAGGAGAACGAAGCCCGTCAGTGAAAGAAGCTCACTCAGCGCGCCGACTTGAGGGGTTAAAGAGAGGCCGAGAAGGGGGTGCTCCTTGTCTCGCCCGATCCCATCGAAATCAACGGGCCAGGTGTGAGACATCCCCCACCCACAATTAGTACTCCAGCCATGGTCGCTTAAGACTCCCCTGATCTTTGACTTGGGGATGAATCGGGGTGTCCGAAGGGTAGGTCAAAAAAGTCAAAATGGCCGCGAGAGTGCAATCGAAGGCCCGCCTGCCTTCTACAAGCCGCCATGTTGACTTTTTAAATCATACCTTGCAGACACCCCCGCGATAGGTTTTATTGATGACTATTTTCCAAAACGTATGGCCAGAATCACGATTCCTTGGATTCTATTTGCCCCATCCCTGTTTTTGGTTCAAACATCCAGTCTCCTTTAAGAGTTCTAGAAAAGAGAAATTCTAATAAAGCCGCGATTGTGTTATAAGTTTCGGACCCCCAGCCCCACGCCAAGGTTGTCTACGTTTTCACAACCTCTCATTGAGATCAACTGGATCCGTGGCCAACACTTCTTATCCCATTGATTTCAATGGGATTGTTATGTAGCTTGTTTCTCGGGTGAAGCTTGTTTGGCTGTCGGATTTCTAGTAACCTTGGGTGTCTTCCTCCTCTTTTCTCTACGGAAAGGTATCCAAGGCCATCCGTAAGGCCACTTCTAACACTGGCAGGGGGTACGAAGTATATTTTTTAAAAGAAAGATATTGGTGCACAAAAGCATTTATTTCGGCGATGGTAGATAATTGGTGAGTTGAGTGTTCCGTCAAACCTTTCGATCCGATCTCATAAAGGTGCATCCATTCCCGTAACCTTGTGATGTTACATAATCTATATCAATGTATTTTTTTTCTTTTCTGAAGAAATATAAATATAAATATAAATATATATATATAGCGGTAATTTGAGCGACCGCGAAGTAGCCGGTCCGTCCGTTCGCTCCAAGCCAGAGCTGCGCGCTCTCTTTTTGCCAAGAAAATGAAACCGAGAGGGGAGAGAAATCCCTCTGTCAGTTGAACTCTGCTAGGAACAGAGCTTTATAATTATTTGTTCTCCATGAAAACAAAACAAAACAAATTATTTATAATGACCGTATTTTTTCTAGTGTATTTTAAGTTATTGAGGAGGGGAAAAGAAAAAAAACAAAGTGGCCAAGAAGAAAGAAACGCTGATATTTTATTTCCGTGTTGTCGGCACGAGAGTTTGTTCCACTCAGGTTTGCTTCGCTTTTGTTTGTTCATTGTCGACGTCACAGTTTTCAATAAGTGCCAAGTTATGAATTAAGACACTTTGCAATCTATTGAATGAAAAAAAACCGAGAAAGTAAAATTTTAATTGATGGTTTCGCACAACTTTTGTTCCTGATCCTATTAAATCAATAGTGCCATTCTACCTTTTCAAATTTATTTTCCCCTTCTTTTATCTTCTTGTGATTCCTGATTTCTGTGTGTTTAAGTGTGTGTTACTTACATATTACTTTCTGCAAACTTTTAGAGTGCAACCAAATCTGTCAAAGAGAGGTCGGCCCTTTATCCCCACATGTCTTTATAATCCTGATTTTCAAAATCCGATCCTTCCGATCTGTTTGGATGATGTTTTTCCTCCGCAGAAAAAAAAACCTATGCTATTTTACAGCAGGGTTCAAAAATTCCTCAAACAGTTTTTAAAAGCACAATGCAATCCTATGCTGCAAGTCTCAGTTCCAGAAAATAAATCCATAGGTTCCCTTGATAATTTCTTCCTGATGCTTAGGATCACAACCTTAGGGCTAAATCTAATTCTACTTACTTGTATGCCTTTTCCTTCTGATTGGAGAGGTTGGTAAGTTAAGAAAATCGAAGAGGTTCTTTCCATTAAAAGAATATTTTCGGGGGGCGGGGGCGGCAGGCGGGCTAAATAACAAATAACATTTGTTATCCTAGATATTAATTACCCTGAATGAAACAATCGAGTTCTATTTGTGCAGAAAGATGTCCCACGTTATAAATGCGATCCCCAGGGATCTTCCTCATCACTAAATCCCACTGCCTCGGTATCATCCCCAGTAGAAGTGGATCGGGTCATCTCCCATAGGAGCAAAAATATGATGGAAAGCCGAATTCGCTTTCCTGGAAAAGGGCTTCTCCAACGTTTCATGGGGCGTATTTTTCCTGGGAATTTAGGGTTAGGCCAGCGGCAGCGCTCAATCAGATACAGGGCCTAAGATCGGGCTGCAGTTCAGTTAAAGTAACTAGTTTTCGTTGAAGGGACCCCGGGGGAACCACTAGCGTCCGCGTGGCGCTCGGGATAAAGGGCCATTTTCTAAGCAAATCCCTCCGCGCTTCGGCAGTAGCCGGCAAGGCACAAGGCAGGCAAAGTTAAAATCCAATAACTGCATCACGATTCAGCGGATCGTGTGGGTGCAAACCTTGTGGTTATTTCAATAAGCCACGATTAAACAATGCTGGTTCGGGTCAGGCGCCATCGACATCTCTGCTCTTGAGTAAACTGCGAAGAACCCAGGATTCCCCCTTTCACTTCCACGGCGACTTATAAGGGTTAGCCACTTGGATCGTTCACACTTAGGGGAAGGTGTGACTCGCATTTTTGAGCGACGGGCTCGCGTTATGTTATTTACCAAAATAAGTCGGCTTTCTCGTGGTTGCGAGAGGTTTTCCTGCACATTTTCTCCGGGATCGAAGCTGTTCAGGCCTGCCGCGGGAGGAAGCGTACAAAAGTTCCCAGCTAGGATCTTCTTCTGCCGCGGTTCACAGATCCGGAAATGGAAGGGCTAATGGGTCCAGCCCCTCCGAAGCGCCTTGGGCCCCCGCTTAGACAGCAATCCTAGCCACACTTCCCTCGGACACACTTCCCTTTGGACCCCATGGTCATGTGGATTATAACCCAACATGACCCCCATGTTGACTATGACTGTTGATCTTGGGCTGTAGTGCCCATTGACTTAAATCAGCCTGATTTTTCAACGTATCATGTGGGAAGGACGCGTGTGTGTATAGGCCAGCCTGTTTCAGACTTGTGCACAATCCCGATATTTTCTTGACAACTTGGCCGGTTACCTGGTTAGCTTGACAGCTGAAGTCCAAGGTAGCCTGTTGTCTGGGACGTTGAGAAAAATTGGGGCACATATAAGAAGTAATATAGTAGTGGCTTGGGACACGAGTTATTTTTCCTAAAGGCAGATAGATTTGAGATTTCACGGGGGGGGAGGTGAAAGCCAGAAGGATCTGGAAAATGAGGGATGCTTGGACCATCTAAACAAATTCGAGAAATCGAGCAGGGCCCGATTCTGGTGGCTTCTGAATCTCCCCCCTCACACACCCTTTCCTCCAGGAAACACGATGCAGCCTTTGCCAGGGTTTAGTTCCTCCTTCTCTGTCTGACTTCTCCGACAGGAGAAAGTAGACCCAGGGAAGAAGTGGTCTCATCCACTCTTGTGTTTTGCCCTGCCCTGCCCTGCCCTGCCCCACCTCACAACTCCTTCTCTGCATTTTTTCAACATCCATCATTTCTTTTGGCCACTCATGCTCCTCTCTCTCAGCCTTTCCCCCATCTGATACTTCTCAAATCCATTGGAAGGGAACGCCATTATTCCTACCCCCCCTGTTAGTCTATTGGGAGCGGGGCTCCATCCAAGAAGGGTGACTTAGTGGAGAGGGAGCCTCCGACTGAAAACCCTGCAGTCTTTCTCCACGTCCAAGTCCGTCTAGGTTGACATTTCTCCATGAAGCGCAAGCCAGGAAGTTATTTAATGCGTGGGAAAGTCGCCGGGCGAACTCAGCCTTCGAAGAACGGAACGTTGTTGATATGGTAATTAGCTCAGAATTGAGCAACGCAAGCTTTGTAGGACGTTTATAAAGTTTTGAAGAAACTTTAGATTACCAGACTAAAAGGTCTAACAATAAGCAATGAAAAGAGCAAAACGCCCATGCATGAATATAACATACACTTATGTGCACGCCATCATTCAGTTTTCATATAACATTGACTTTCAAACGCTGGGCAGTAAGTAGTGCTTTATTTTAGTTCAGTGTGTTTATGGCCCGAATGCCAAGGTCATGGCATATCTCATGTCCATTTACTCAAGAGCAACTCACCTGACACAGAGGACTTTATTCCCCATCAGGAATAAGACATTAGACTGATATCACTAATACATCAAGTGTTGCTTTGATTCAAGCGAATCCTATTACCGGGGGTAATAAACCTAGGCTCCATGGATATATGAACCCCGAAATACTTTTTTATTAGCATGTCTCCTCGGAGGTAAGGCTTTTGTGTTCTCTTCTTATTTGGGATTGCTGAGAAAGAAGGGAACCAACTTGACCGAAACATAACTATTAAGATCAAGGAGGTTTGAAAGGGGACACCTTGGGCTGGGTTAAATCCAAGCGGCTCTTCCGCCGTCCCGATGCAAAAATAGTTAGGATCAATTTGTTTTCAGTAGAAACCCAAATCAGTCTCGGTTTGCTTTTAGAAACGCAGAGGAACGCTTCGGAATCCCCTCTCTTATTACAGCCCTGTTAACTGCAGCGCTGCCCAGTCCACACCATCCCTCATAAATGAGCGAGATGTTTTCAAACTGTGCTTGCTTGAAAGTCCTGCTGACTTTTGAGCAGGTACTTTTAAGATTGCTGACATGGAGTCAACAGTCCAAAGGACATTTATTTAAGAAAAATCCCATCTCAAAGAAGTAGAACTTAATTGCAGCGAACTTTATAGTACTTTGCTGCTCATGCTTGCAGCAGCAACAAACGTTGAATTTATAATAAATGAGACTTGAAAGTAAGCAGGGATAGAATCTATGTCCTCTCTTTGGCCATTTCTTATTTCATCCCTAATTAAGACACAAACACTATAAATCCTTGCTCAGAAGTAATCAGTAGGGTTTACTTCTAGAGAAACAGGTATAGATTTGTGGCTTGTATTGTGGCACATCACTTTACATCGCTTAAAACAGGGTGGCAACTGGTGGAGGGGGTTTGAGTCTTTAGTTGTGTGAAAAGAACTTCGGGAGATTTGCAGTCTAAGAGGTTTGGCATAAGGGCTAGTCTAGTTCCAAAACATCAATTTAAGGAATCCTAGTTGAATCCTGGAGTGTTGGGTTCAGTAATCCTAAGCAGTCCATTCTTTCTGCTGATTTTGGTTGAAAGAATTAGCCCCTTTGGTGGAAGAAGAAAATGTCAAAGTGATGGAGTTTTGCAGGTAACAGGACAGAAATTGGCTCAGTAGTTGTGGAAAAATAGCCAACAGATAGTGTTAGAACTTGTAAACTTTTTGAACATCTCTATCATACTATTTTTTAAAAAAACAAAGCAAATGTATGCTGTGATGTATTTTCTACTCTGATTTCCTCTAATCATTTTTAAAAAGGATAAGTACCTTTTCTCCCTTGTTTCCAAAGAAATGCCTATTTTCCTCTTTTGTATCAAACTCCCCCCCCAAATTGAGGCAATTCTAAAACTTATCTTTTTATTAGAGCTGCAAATCTGAGCACCTATTGGATGGCTGCATAGTTTCTCTATCTACCCTCTACCCTCTGGCTATGTATGGTGTCTTGGATCAAGCCTACTTTATTAGTAAATTCTTATGAGATTGTGATCCAACACAACTGATTACTTAAAGGTAACACATTCCTCCCCCCCAGTGATTTTTTTAGCAGTAGTTACACCTTATTTTATAGAGGGAAAGTCTTTCTGGAATCACTGATAGGGTTAATTGTCAGAACTGAAAATGTCTGACAGCCCAACAAAATCATATTGGTAATCATAAAGAGAATACCCTGAGGAAAATCAGTGGCTGATTAACACAATTTCTGCATTTTCTTCTAAGATCTTAAAAAAAAAACCTCAGAAAAGCTCTGAGCTAAGGATTATGGTTGGCCAGCAGATGTCCAGACCTACATCTTCATTTCTACAGAACATAGCTAGATTTACATTCATGTTGCACAGTCCATCTCCATCTTCTCTAGGGCTATTGCCACCGAAGGGTCTTTCTGTCCTATTATCTTCATGTGTAATAATAATAATAATAATAATAATAATAATAATAATAATAATAATAATAATAATAATAATAATAATAACAATAATAATAATAATAATAATGTTGGAAGGGACATTGGAGGTCATCTAGTCCAACCCCCTCTCAGGCAGGAAACCCTATACCATTTCAGACAAATGGCTATCCAGTCTCTTCTTAAAGACTTACAGTGTTGGAACATTCACTGCTTCTGGAGGCAGGTTGTTCCACTGATTAATTGTTCTAACTGTCAGGAAGTTTCTCCTTAGTTCTGGGTTGCTTCTCTCCTTGATTAGTTTCCACCCGTTGCTTCTTGTCCTGCCTTCAGGCGTTTTGGAGAATAGGTTGACTCCCTCTTTTTTGTGGCAGCCCCTGAGATATTGGAACACTGCTATGATGCCCCCCCCGCCTTCTCTTTCGTAGACATACCCAATTCCAGCAACCTTTCCTTATATGTTTTAGCCTCCAGTCCCCTAATCATCTTTATTGTACTCTTTCTAGAGTCTCAACATCTTTTTTACATCATGGTGACCAAAACTGGGTGCAGTATTCCCTATTTATGTCAGAGAATTTTAATATGGGAAAGCCACAAATTGTGTATGGAAGGAGAACAAACAAACCTATTTAGAGATGCCCATGTAGAAGTTAAGCTCATTCCATATGTGCTGCAATGCCCTGATTGGTGAATGTTTTCTGTCCTAACTGGTAACAGGATGAAAGAGAAGGAAAGAAGGCCAGAGAAGAAAACCAATCATTATACCTGTAATCAAGACAAATTGTTTTGTAATAACTCAGAAGAGTTACAATTGAGACATATAAGGATGATAAAAGGGACAGCATATTTTATATTGACTCAAGGATGGGTGGACAGCACTATCATTCATTAATAGGAAAAGGTCTCCCACCAAAGGATGGAGAATCATGCCAATATGCTTCCAAATCAGACATCCTTCAAATGAGTTGGGAAGTAATTTCAGAAGTTGTGTTTCCAATTCAGTTGGACGGAACCTGGAAACAAGAGGCAGGAAAAATAGCCTTGCCCATCAGTATCTATTCTGTGGGCCAAGCGTTCAGGAAGAGGTCTTATTGCATATTGCTGAATAAGGGCTGCAGGTAGTCCTCAACTTACAACACTTCATTTAGTGACCATCCAAGGTTACAGCAGCACTAAAAAAAGTGTCTTATGATTGATTTTTCACACTTACGACCATTGTGGCGTCCCCATGGTCACGTGATTAAAAATTCAGGTGCTTGGCAACTGATTCATATTTGCGACGGTTGCAGTGTCCTGGGGTCATGAGATCATTTTTTTGCGACCTTCGATGAGGAAGCCAGATTCACTTAAAAATCATATTACTAACGTGAGAACTGCAGTGATTCACTTAACAACTGTGACAAGAAAGACTGTAAAATGGGGCAAAACTCAGTTATCATCATCATCATCATCTTCATCATTATTTTATTGGCTGCCCAACTCCAATGGACTCTGAGTAACATGAAGATTCTACTCCTTAAACAGTTTTCTCTGGAAACAAAAAGGATAGAAGAAAATGTAAAATTTGAGACCATTACAAATGGCAAAGATAAAAGTTAGATAAATAAGACTTTTTTTTTTTATTAGGAAGACAGAGGATACAGATTATACTCAGTAATCTGAAAGTAGATTTGGTCCTGGGACAGAGAGAACTTGAGTCTCACCATGTTTTGAGAAGGCATTTCTACATGACGTATCAGAAATCTTTGCAATAAAATTGTTCCTCAAAGATAATACAATTCTTCATGGATTATGTTTGTTTTTTAAAGTAGTGCTAGTAAAACTGACACCAACTTGGTAAAAAAAAGTACCTTTTCTGTCACTTAAATATAACTTCCACCACTGGAAGATACACCCATGAACATCTCACAGTGCAACCCTGACTTAAAATTACACAGTAATGGGTTTATATCATTAGTAGTTGTTTCCCAGAAGGCCACTGTTCTCAGCATGTTATGCATATGCATCTCATATGCATATAGGCTGTTAGGCTTTGTCATTCATTAGCTGGAGGGAAGCTAGCTGACCAGCAATGTCTGAAAACAATTCATAGAGGCAAGACAGAAATCTGCAGTGGAAACTGCAAATGCAATTCTTGTGTTGTTTCTGCAGATTCAAAAATATGTAATTTTTTAAGCTAAAAAATGAGCAAAGGGCCTTAGATTGTAATTGACCACCATGGACCTTCTCTCTCTTTTTCTCCCTCTTTCTCCCTCCCTCCCTCCCTCCCTCCCTCCTCCCTCTCTCTCTCTTTCACAGAATGGACATTTCTTTGTCCCTTCATTGCAGTGACTTCCATAAAGCATCTCTAGAGATTTACAGTTTCAAGATCAGTTGAGTTTTCAGATATGACTTGGGGAAAAAGTGGAAATTTTCCTTACATAATGTTCTTTAAATGAAGACTATAAGAACAATATGAATAGATCAGGCCACTCTGATCTTGTATTCTGCTCCTACAGTAGCAATTACAGGGAACCTACAAGGACAAAAATGCCTCAGCAACTGGCATTATGAATTGTACTGCCTTTGATTATGGGAATATTACATATAGACATCATGATTAATATTCTGATCCTCCTTATATTTGTTGAATCCAGTGTTTCTCATCCTTGGTCACCAGAAGATATGTGGATTTCAACTCCCAGAATTACCCAGTCAGCATGGATGGCTGGGGAATCTGAGAGTTGAAATTCATCCATTTTTAAGTGGCCATATTGAGAAACATTGGTCCAATCCATTTGGAAAGACAACCAAGTTGGTGGGTACCAATATCTTGCGGTAGTATATTTGTTAATTTAATGAAGTGCTGGCAAACGAAGGCTCCCTTCCCTCCCAGGTTGAGTATTTCCCTATACAATAAACTTGGATAATGCTGGCTTCTAATATTATAAGAGGAACAACAACAGCAAAAAAACCCCTCTCTATCCATATTCTATACAACACAAACAATTATATTTGTGTTTCTTCTCCAAAATATTTTATGTCCAAACTAACTGATTTGGATACAATAAATGTTCATTCCAGAAAGAACTCTTTGTACCCAGATTGTTTAAAAATATACATGGAGAAGTAATATTGATTAAATTATTGTCCTTCCAATTCATAGATAAAAATATGTGGTGGAAAATATACATGGCTCAGTTGAAGTGTAAATTTTATTTCTTAAAAAGATGCCAGACACAAAGCTTTATTCAAATAAATGAATACATGGCTAATTATAAAAGCTGAAATTAAGACTGCTATTTATTGGTCAATTAGTAAAATAGATATCAAATATACCAATAGAAGTAGCACTAATACTGTATGTAATATGTAAACTAATTTATATTACAGACCTGTTCCCCTAAGCCTACAGTTTATACTTAAACAATCTATATTTAGAATTCAAAATATACTTCCTATCTGACATATTTCCAATAAGACCAGTGGAATACAGTAGTTGGTTCATATTCTTAACATTACTTTGTGGCTGTTGATATATGTAACTTACAAAATGATTGATGCACACGATATGAATTTTAAATCTTTACAGTATGTTCAAGGTGCTCATTCTTCCTGCTTTCAAGATGATTGTAATAAAAAAAATGAAAAATGCTCTTTTACCATAATGGAGGGTGATGATTGGATAGCATAAAAAGATAACGCTTTTTTTGCATGAGAATGGACAAAGCAAAAAACATTTTAAACAGGAAAAACTGGGGAGACAAAAATATAAGCCTATGGCAAAACCACATATGATTTTATATTTTTTGTTATGTCTTCATTTATATCAAACTCCTCCAGATGGGTGAAATTTTGATGGATATTTTATGAACTGATCAAGGTATGTGCCATCATTTTTATTTTGGGAGAAAATATTTTAGCTGGATATTTGAAAGGCTTTTCTTTATGCAAGGTTACAATTATGTAGGGAGGGAAAATATTGGTTTAAATGTTAAATTTGATAATACCATGAATTTATGCAAATTCTTATTCACTGAAAAAGGGTTTCTCAATCTGATGCAGCCTTACACCTTTCAGTGTTGGGTAAAGAATGTTACAATAAGAGATTTGTACTGCTGGAAGAAATGAGATTGCATTGCTTCCTCCTTTGTTTTCTTTCTCAAGAAACAGGGCTGGGAAGAAAGCAGCACGTGCTTTGTTAGAGATTTATATGCTCTTTATATATCCCTATTCATACCGCAACCAAGGGATGTACGTCAGAGCCTGTTGAAGGTTTCCGAGTCTATTTTTTTTATTGGCATATCATCTTCGTATTATCTCATCAACCATTTCAGCAAATCCCAGTTGCACTGAAAAAAAGAAAAGGTAGTACAATTGTGCTTGAGTGTACAATTGGTGAGATACAAAATGAAACATTGTTGGGGAGCAGAACTCAGTTTGCACAATTGTATGAATCCCACCATTGTAAAATAATACAGTAATATTCCATGATGAAATTTAATATTTATAAAATATCATGTTTTTAATTCACTATTTGGCCTGCTGATAGTAATCTTAAACTCCATCACAATAAAATACAAGTTGTGGTTTTAACAACCCCCTTTTCTCCTTGGCTTCTCTCTTTGCCTTGTTTGCTATCTAGGCAGCCTAAAGAATTCAAAACATTCCACTCTATTTTTATGTATTTATTTATGTATACATTTATGTGTAAGATTTATATACCTACCCAACAAGCAAATCATGACTTTTAGGACTTTTGGTTAAATCCAACAGGTATATATTAAATAATTGCAAGGTTAACATACAAGTCTAGAAATCACTGCCTTCTTTAAGTAAAACATTATGAAAAAGCACATTTAATCAGATGATATATTAAACTATAAACTAACAAAATATTAATGGTTGAACAATGAGATAGAAAAAATAATAATCAAGATTAACATTAACCAAAAGTAATATCTTGCATAAGAGCAGGTGCTGGCCTTTAACTGACCTGGTTTTGGTTATATTATATAAACATTTTCTGTTCTATTAAGGAAACTGATTCAAAGCTTCTCTTCCAGGGATGAAATTTTTTCTCTGATTCTGAGGATAATTTCTTCAATATGGTTCTATTCCAACTTCTTGTATTTGAGTAAATGTTTAAGGTAAACTTGCCCGACTTGAATGCATGTTAATATATTGTGTATGTCCCATTGCAATTTGTGCTAGGGCAACAGTATGTGACTTGCAAGGTGATTTCTAGGCTGGGCATCCTGACTCACCTAGAAGAGCATGAGCACAGTGGGGGTAAAACTAAATATTTGTAGCACTATGACCCAAATGTGACCTAACTGACTGACTGTTGTTCACATAGATTAATTCTGTTAACCAAGTCTATATATTTTCTCTGTCTTAATAAAAAGTCTTTTGTGGGAGCTTCAATAACCAAATGATGGGCAGTTGTCAAGGCTCCAAAACTTAGAAAGATACTACCATAGAAAGAGTTATTTGAAAGCAATTTTCTTTATTGTTCCTTAACTATGGACCAAAATTTTGCAAACAACTATTAAACTACTAAAAAAACCTCTACTTGCATCATTAAAGATATGCTCTGAGAACTTCTAGGGAGGAGCTATCTTGACTCTCTTCTTCCAAATCAAACTATCTAAACTTTGCTGTCTCTTGCTCCTCTGGAATGCACCAAACCCATCTTGGAGTCAAGACTACACTCCACCATAGTAGTGAAAGTGAATATTTATGGTCCAGTTAGATGATAACCACTGTGACTCAAAATGGAAGAAGAACAAATGTTAAAGAGCATAAATTAATGAAGAATACAAAAGAAGCAAAAAATAGATGTGATGTGTGTGGAACACCAAGGGAAAGGGGAGGGATATAACAGATGGGCTGTTTTTGTGGAATAAAGTTAATAAATGCAAAAACTTCAGGGGATAATTTTGTTGAGGATTTTAACTGGCTAATTCTAATTAAAAAATATAAGAGTTGAAAGTAAGCAAAACTGGAAAAATGTACTGTGGCTTTATGCCAGTTATGTAGTCTATAGACCAAATTTTTGCTTTTCAGCAGGTCATGGAGAAATGTGAGACAGTAAGTTAATCGTACATTTATTGATTTTGAGAAGGTGAATAGACTTAATTATAGAATGCTTTGTGTGAATGCAAGCTTGTAGGTTAATTACAGAATATTTATATAAGGAAGAACTTTATCATATGTGAGAATAAACAGAATGCTTAGTGAATGATTCAACGCTGAACAGGGAATGAGACAAGAATGTATGATATTCACTTTTGTTGTTTAATGGATTTATGGATAAATGTATAAGAAATTATTATGGTACTTGGGTTGGATATGTGACTGTATTTGGTATGAATATGATCTCATGTTATCGCCTGAGAAATTTGTAACATATATTGGGCAGAGAGTATGAAGCAGTGAGGAGTACAAGTCTGAAAATTATGAATATCCAAGATCAATGTAGTTGTGTTTCACATGGAAAATGGAGTGAATGATTGTAGCATATGAGAGAAGGACTAGGGGTGACATGATAATCTTCTGATATTTGAGGGGTTGTCACAGAGAAAAGAGGGGTCGACCTATTCTTCAAAGCACCTGAGTGCAGGACAAGAAGCAATGAATGGAAACTAATCAAGGAGAGAACCAACCTAGAACTAAGGAGAAATTTCCTATCAGGGAGAAAAATTAATCAGTGGAATGGCTTGCTTCCATAAATTGTAAATGTTCCATCACTGGAAGTTTTTAAAAGGAGATTGGACAGTATATGTCCAGAATGCTATAGGGTCTCCTGCTTGAGCAGGGGGTTGGATTAGAAGACCTTCAAGATCCCTTCCAACTCTGTTATTCTGTATTCTGCTTACTTTGTTTTATGAAGGAGTAAGTGAGTGTTGGGCATGTGAGGAGTAACATGGGAATAAATTGCAAGCAGTGAGAACTATGAGTAACTTAAGACCAATTAAAAAAACCTCAAAAACAGCAATGGGATCAAGAATGAACTGTGCTGAATGAATGTAGACTGAATACAGAAATGAATGGCATTATGAAAGAATAATGCTAAGGTGGTTTGGTCATAGTCCCAGGCGAGATACTAGACCAAGTTAAAGTGACATATCTCCTGCACAAAGACAAAACTTTTATTAATAAAGGATATGCACAGATACTATTAGAAGAAAGTCCTCATTTAAAGTGATGATGTTTTAAATTTTTGTAAGTGGATTCTTTTATGTGTCTTTCATAAATTGTGTTCTTTCAAAATTGTCTTGGGAGGGCTTTACTCAGAAAAGTACCATGTAAATATTTTAAATAATAAACCAAACAATATCCACCTGTTAAAAAGCCTCTCATTTTGTGCGATGAAGGATTAGGTCAATATACCGATTACATTAAAAGGGGATATAAAGATACATATCTGAAAAATGGTGGTGATAAAATTATATCCCTATAATGTCATTATTATTTTACAGTGTGGCTTGGATTTCTTTATAAACCTAATTTTACTATTCTTTTAGAGCTCCCTCAGTGGAAATAATTTCAATCAAATCAGCTTTAACTGCACCATGATTAAAATGGGTCTTCATATAGGCCAGCCTGGTTCTAATGTAATATTTGAAGACTGTGTAAATATCACTCCCATTTAGTGACACTTGTTATTAAATGACTCAGGATAATATAAGCTGCACGAGCAAGGGGGAAAGTAATGTATATAGGCTAGAAAGTGAACAGGATTACATTTTTCTTACACATGCACACAGAAAAATTAATTACATGAATTAACCATTCTAATTTCTTTGCAATGTATTGAGATGTGACTTGAAAAAAAAGGTTTAATTGATATTGAATAATAGTTGGATCCTATCTATATTCAAGCTTCTATGGATGACAGTGGACCAGAAATTATCTCTCCAACTCCTTAGCATCTATAATACCATGGCTCTTGTCAGGCCTAAGGAACCAAGAATGACATGAGGAGTTACTTCAGAGTGGTTTCTTTATTGCTTTTCGCCTATAAACAGAGATCTTGGCAGCAATCTGCATAACTATTAGCTATACCCTATGAATTGTTAGGGAGAATTGACCATCACCCTTTTTTTGCTGTGCTGTCTCTTTGCTCTCTGGGAAAGGGCCCCTCCCTCCTGCAACTCTGAACTACATTCCCTCGCATCTCTCTTCATAATGAAGCAAAATTTGTGCATCCAGACAACTGTTGCTTAGTCAACAATCCATGATTTTACAGGATGTATGAACCAGATTTATGTGGTTTAAGTTGGTAACTGTAGACCTTGGTCACATGCCCCATCTTTAGTTCTTCTGTTACGAAATACATCACTAACATTTATGTTCTCTGTTCCTGGGAATTCCAAGGTGTACGACTCCTTTTATATTCCTGATACACATCCACAAACAAAACCCCAAACTGTTCAGTAGCATTAAAAGTACACTCTATTATTATTACTACGGTATTTATTAGATTTATACCTAATAAAATCAAGGTAGCCCATATGGGAGGGAGTTGTCTCTATTTATTTAATCCCTGCAACAATAACTGTGTAATACAGCTGAACTGAGAATGAGCAATGTTACTTGGTAGAAATGAATATTTTGTAATGGAAAAGTATTTTTTTAAAGGAAAAATACAATGAACATCTTCAACTATGAATGCACCTGCTTTTATCTCCTGTACATAAAACATTTCTACAAGAAAGAAGTATGTTAAGATATAGGTAGTTCTTGACTTACAACCATTCATTTAGGTACAATGGCACAGAAAAAAGTGAATTTTGACTGTTTTGTCCGTTGCAGCATCCCTGTGGTCATGTGGCAACTGGCATGAATTTATGATGGTTGCAGTGTCCTGGGGTCATGTGATCATCTTTGGTGACCTTCTTACAAGCAAAGTCAATGGGGAAGCCAGATTCATTTTATAACTAACTTAACAGCTGCAGTGATTCACCTAACAACTGTGGCAAGAAAGGTTGCAAAAATAGGGCAGAACTCACTTAACAACTGTCTTCCTTATCAATTTTGAGCTCAATTGTGGTCATAAGTCGAGGTCTCCATGACATGGGCAGTTTTAGCCATGTCATACCTAAGTACATTTGCTACTGCATTATTCTTTGACCTTCTAGTTGCAAGTCCTTGAGTTTTGGTCCTCATGGCTACATTACTGTCCTTTTTCTTCACAGAATTTTCTTTGCATTGTAAATGCATAAAAGAAACTTAGTACTTCAGCATTTTGGTTTGCTCTTGAACTTTCTGCATAATTCCACTACTCCTAGCTTGAAGTGGTGATAAGTTTTCTTTATTAACACCAAGCAATTTCCATAACTATTTGAAGCAATAGTTACCAGTTATATTATCTAGGAGCTTGCCCAGTATTGATGGATGTTATTTATATGTGATAAATCTGCCATGACAGTTAATCTGTGATAGCTGTTTTCATACAAATCAAATTTCACACAGTATCAGTAGCAATCTTCATGTGTTAAAAATGGTTCCGTGATCTGGCCCTGACATATGCTATGCACTTTGCACAGGCCACTGATTTTTCTGCTATATTTAATTTTTTAAAACATATTAATCATAAGTTACTTAAAAATAAAGGATGTATTCATTTTGTAGAGAACTCTTATGCAAAATTATGATGATGCTATTTAAAACTGTGCTCATCCCTCAATCACTTATGATGGAAATTCTGGTCCTAGTTGTGATTGTAAGTCAAGGAGTTCTTGTAACCAGAATAGACCTTGAGACACTCCCTTTATCAATGATGACAAATCTTCTCAGACATTTTGTGAAAATGACTTTGCTCAAGAAAGCGCCAAACTAACAAGAAAATTAAACACCCAATCGAAATTTTTCCCTCTCTGAAACCAAAATCTATACAACCAAAATCTGTTCAGGTTTGTAAATATGACAACAAGCCAGCCCTTTAAAAAAATCTTGTTTGAATGAACAGTAGTTTCAGTAAAGGATAGACTTGTAGACTTTTTTTCTGAGTGCTGCTATTCTGGCCCTCATTAGACCACCAATACCCCTGTATTTAAGAGAAAAATGCATTAGATGGGCATTTATGTGTATTAATACCATTAAATGCTATCAGTTTTTTGGCCCCAAAATAGCTCATAAAAAGAATATAAGTGGTTTCTGTGTCTTCAAAAGACACTGGTAGAGAATTGCTCATGGATGCTGCCAAATTTATTGTTTTGGATGACAAAAACAAAGAAGATAATTTATTCTGGATATTTTCATGCAGACCATACATCTACCACATCCAGAATGTATAATCCATCTGTTTCACCATCAGCGAATTCTATGTATATATTTCACTTTGATATTCAGTTTCCATCCTGAATCAAAAAAACGTGCCATAGCTAACTTCTTATTCTATACCACAATGAAAATTGAACTTCAAAGGATAATTTGTTTGACTGTATACCAGCATAGTAGTGCTTTAATTTACTATGAAAGACAAACATATTTATCAGCCTTTCTGAGTTAGTTCTACAGTTATCTCCAATATAGACCAATATGGTAAAATTATTTTCATTGCATAATGACAAGTATGGAATTTAATTTTCTTTACAAAGAGCCACAAGTTAACACCCATTTTCTTCCAGAACTTCTGCCCCTCTCCATTTTTCCTAGACCTAGACTAACCTGTGAACAATCTAGATCATTCAGAATGTTTTGAAACATCAGTCATGTTCTAGCACGAAACTTTAGCTTTGTTATACAACCCCTGAAGTTTAGATTAAAGTGGAGAAAGAGGAATTTTGCAGACCAACATACACATTGAAACTTTTCTTGTTTTATAATCTTACAGTTTGATTTTTTTTCTTTTGGGAGAAATAACCAGCAAAAAAGGAGGTAATGTCAGAATAAATATTTTAAACTGTGAAGAAAGGTGGGAAGCAAAAACATAGTTAATCAGAACTGACACACTGTTATCATATATACTGGAAATTGGAGCAGGGTTTCCCATTTCCTCTTCTCTTAGTTTGTTTTCCAAGGACATATCTAGACATTTATTAATGTAGTGGGACTTTTCAAAAAGATTGCTAGAAACTGACATTGTCCTAAATCAGCTTCCTCCAAATTTGTATCCTACAGAGTGCCAACTCTTCAAAATTCAGAATTCACAGCAAGGCTTCGGCTATGTTGTCTGGGAATTCTGAGTTTCAGTCTCTGAAGTCACCAATCTGGAGAAGGGTAAACTAAATAAAGCATTGAAAACAGCCATTTTGTTAGCTTAATTGGCCAAAAATTTTCAGTGAATATATTTCAAATGCACCAAATAGTTGGGATCCTCTTCCAAGCTAGTTTTTGACATGAACAAAAGATGAGGAAAGTGGAGGAAAAAGAGAATGATTGTCATTGTCTGAATTCCCTGTAAAAAAAATTCTGGGATTGAAATAGCACAGATGAAGAATCTGGAAGTACCTAAAAGAAGAGGAATTGTTTCAGCACTTAAGCTTACTGTACTGTGTTAAGCAAAATTGTGCTCTGTTATTTGGGAATGTTGGAAGAAGACAATGCAATTTTATTTCTCTCTAAATTTGTAGTTTCTTTTAATATCAATCTGCATCTAGATAATTGGTCTAATGTGTCTGTCTGGTTTTGCATTGTCATTAGTTTTAGCCTACCATCATAGCATTGCTGCACAATTAAGAAAATTGGTAAAAAACAATACAAATGTACCTTAATGCAATTTCTCATTTTTATATATAAACACAAATATAAAAACAATTATAATTAAAATAGAAATATAATGCAACTATAATAAGGAAGATTGGAACCAGTGTAGCAGAGAAGAGTTATTTTTTGTGTGACATATTACTGAGACAATTTTTTTCTAGATACAATTGTTTGCAGTTGTTCATTGTGCATTTGACAGTTTTTGAAGAAAAGTGGATACATTCTTGTCCATCAACTTCTTACTAGCCATTATTTACACATTTATTATTTTTTGTTGTTGAGAGAAGGCATTAATTGTAAGTAAGTTGGCAAGTTTTTCTCTTTTTTTTCCTAGCAGTCCTAGTCTAAAACAAATACTGAAACACACTGGAGATGGGTGCCTATGGGACCCCCAATTTCAGAAAGATTATAATAACAGTTAAAGCAAAAAGCACCTGAAAGATATTATATTCTGCGTATGCTGAAAGCGAAACTTATTTCCTAAATTTTCTAAGCATCTGACTTGGTCTTGGTCTTCACTGAGCTTTGTATCACACTAGCAGCTATTAAACGTCTATAATATAACATCTCATCTATGCCCATTTCTTCCCACTGAAAGCAAAAATGTGGCTGTATCTGCTAGTAAGACCATGAAGTACAGGTAGTCTTGACTTACAACCACAATTGAGCCCAAAATTTCTGTTGTTAAGTGAGTCATTTATTAAATGAATTTTGCTCCATTTTACAACTTTGTTTGCCACAATTGTTAAGTAAATCACTGCGCTTGAGAAGTTAGTAACCTGGTTGTTAAGTGAATCTGGCTTTCCCATTGATTTTGCTTGTCAAAAGGTCACAAAAGCTCACAAAAACATGATCTTGGGACATAGCAACAATCATAAGTATGAACCAATCACCAAGGATCTGAATTTTGTTCACATGATCATGGGGGATGCTTCAAAGGTTGCAGTTGTGAAAAACGGTAATAAGTCACTTTTTTCAGTGCTGTTGTAACTTTGAACAGTCACTAAACTGTTGTAAGTCAAGGACTACCTGTATGACATATCTTGTGGGCACTATTATATATTGGTTTCTCTGTTAATTAGAAGGAATATGGCTTGGGCAGGATCAATTGGACAAAAATCTCAGAAAACATGTTTTGAGAGCACGTTGATTCTTGTTTGTGCAACTCATTTTCTCCTAAGATCAAGAAAAAAGTATAACAATTACTTTGGGCAAAGGCCACAGCTGGCTTCCAGGATAAAAGTTGTCTTCATAAACCAAAAAACTCTTAAGAGAATACATTAAATGCAAGTGAAGAATTTAACTCCTATTGAAAGACTGATGCTACAGGAATAAAAGTATAGGTTTAAGATAGCTAGCACTTATTTTGAAGGATAAATTCAGATCTTTAGGCAAGTGAAGGAACAGTATGGAATTAAACTCAATGCATGTTTCATAAACACAGCAATGGAACTGATTGGTCTTCCTCATTGTGGATCCTTCCATATGTGTTGGGTTCTGATATTTGAGTATTGATAGTTCCCTCCAATATACAATGAAATGCAAAATATTTGGTTCATATACCATGCTAAGCCACATTTGTTTTGACTGTAATTTGTCAAGACATAATTGGTTAGGTTTGTAAATTATACTACACCATTTCAGTGTTTCTCAACCTTGACCATTTTAAGGCATGTGGACTTCAACTCCCAGAATTCCACAGCCAGCAATGCTGGCTGTGGAATTCTGGGAGTTGAAGTCCACATGCCTTAAAATGGTCAAGGTTGAGAAACACTGCCATTGATCATACTGTAGTTCGCAAGCCATACGATGCACTAAAGCAACCACACTATAATATGGGAACTGCCATTTACTGTGTCATTTCCCACCCTCATCTCAGAGGATTTCTTTTCAGATGAAGATCCAAAATTCCTTGAATTAAATCTGCAAATTACTTCTCGGAATCATGAAATAATCCAGAAAAGCTCCTATTTCTTTACAGAAAATATTTCAGTTGTCAGTTCTCTGATACTGAATTGCTAACCACAGCACCACACAACTATGTATTCAGAGAAATTAGTGTTTACTTAAGAGGCAGAACACTTAATAAATAGATTATTCATAAGTAAGAGCAATAAGAGCAACATCATAACTGGGACTACTCCAAGGTAACATCTAGGTATTATTTCAACACCACTATTTTTACTTCTCAGACCCTCAAAAAGAGTTTGAAGAAAATTCACAGCTCTTTGTTTCTCTCTTTCTTTAAATTTGCAACAGAGAGAGCAAACTGCCAAAGAATTATTGACCTGCCTCCAAAGTGTCATGGATTCTGGAAAAACAAAGCCCCATCATCCCAATATATATAAAAAGGAAACAAAACTCATTGTTTAACATTTCCCTGCCTTTGATTCTATGTGTCTTTATTACATGCTATAATGTGCATTTGTTTGTATGCAAAAATTCTCAGCCTTTCTTATAAAATATCAAATCACCTTTCCTTTGAAAAGCTGTTTGAATAGGTGAAGTCCAAAAGTCAGGATACAATACCGGTATTTCCTGCAAATGAAAAAAGAGACTACCAGCAAGCTCTACTGAGCTTCAGCATTTCAAAGAAAATAGTAGTTTTATTGTTGATTCAAATACATTGCAATTGGGACAGAAATAAATTAGCTCAACCTTAAACATAGCTGACTGAACATGATCAAAAACGTTTACAGCTGGTTTTAACTGGTACCAACTGTGTCTTTAGAATGCAGCTGAATTAGCAACAAAGTTAAGACAATGTGACTATAGTAGCATTCAGTTTCTGACTTCTAGTTACTGGATCAATGCTTAATTATGAGCCCGTTTACTCATCTCTTCTAATACACTGATTGTTTTTTGTTGGAGCCCTGTAATTGTCTTATCTTTATTTCTGTTGGCCATACTTAGCTTCACTCTAGGAAAAGCCTATGTAATAATTATGTTATCCTAAAACTGCTTGTCCCACATGATGCCCAAAGGGTTGGGAGTATAATTATGATAATGAATTACTCCTTTTCATCAACCTTTACACTTTTTCTAAGAACACTTCCAGGTGTCATTCATTTATTCAAGTATTGTATTTATTTCCCCTTCTTCCTTCCAGAAGATGGAGGGAAAACTCATGGGAATTGTAGTTAGACCTTCGTATAAAGACCCTGGTGACCTAGTCCGGCTTAATTTTCTTTCTACATGCCTGCTCTGAACTATTTTCCTGGTGTGAAAATCAACTTACCAAATGTGGAATTTATATTGCAAGCTAAAAGTTGAAATTCTGAAAAGATTACAGAAAAAACAAAAATGTAAAAATCTGTGAGGCTTGAACGTTAAAAACACAAGCACAGGGCTAAAAGAATTATGCATATTATTTGGATATATTCTTAATAATCCAAAAAATCAGAAAGAGTTAACTAAACAAATACCAGGTTTAACAAAAACATAGTCTGGTATACATTTGATATGGTCACATAAGGAAAGTGTTATTTTCACTAATTTGTAGGGGTTTTTTTTAAACTTAGAATGAGATATATATTCCTTTTTCATTCAGTGAAATAGTTTTTAAAAGGAAATCAAATGGGAGGTTGCTTAACATTGTTTTAGAAACAAAGTCAATATTAATTGACATTTGAATATAACAAAGAAGTAATATAAATCAAAGACTCTGGAAAAATTTAAAGTGCTGGAGAAACAAGGAGGGATAAATGTCTGCAAGATAATTTTGGTCTGCCTTCACAAAGGGAAATTCTGACAATGCTGCATTCAGTTTCCAAACATGTTTTATCTGTTTGAACAGAACTAAAATATACCTGCAGTTGGGATATATGAATATGAAAGCTGGGGAAAGACTAAAACATTAGTATAACTGCTAGTGGGAATACAGAAATATTTTGTTTTTTAAACCAGCCACATAGAAGATCAATTACTGTACTATAAAATCTTGGGAGTTTAAATTTCTAAATGCTCCTTATGCTGAAAACATTTCCTTTGAGAAGTTGGTTGAACTTCTTCTCTTGGCCAGATTTGTGAACTTCAAGCCAATTGTCCTTCCTACTACATCGATATATTTTCTTCCCACTTCTGAGAAAAATCTGTACTCACTCAAAGATGATCAAGCAGAGGCAATGAAGCCTTAGTACACAAAGATGCAAGTGGTTTGGCTGAATATTCGATTTGTTTTTCCAGGAATAGCATTTTAAAAATACTCCTGTGAGGGATCTTTCAAAATATTCATGCCCTGCTATGTTGTCTACATTTAGTAAAGGATGTGATTTATTACACTCTTATGGAAATAAATAAAAGTCACAGAATTTGAAAAAAGGTGAATCTGTCCAATCCAATTTGTGTTAAATAAAGTTTATGACATTTGCATTGTTTTTTTTCACATACTGTATTTTTTATTCTAGTTTTCTTCTGCTTTATCCAGAACTTGAATTGCCAACTATGTTGAACTTACTAATATTCTTTTTTTTTTCTTGACAGTTCAGCAAGATAGCTATGGATAAACTTCATTATTTCTTCTGGCAGACTGAATGATTCTTTCTGGAGTATCTAAAACTATGTTAGATTATTTTCACTGAAAGGGATACATTTCATTTTATGTCTTTTGGCAATAGAAAAAAAACAGGTTTAACATGCAGTGGGACAACTAATAAAGATATAAGATAGAGGGGATATTTTAAAAGGCAGCTGGAAAACACATGAAGCTTCATGAGGGACCATGAATCAAGCTAGCTAAAAGTTTGAGCTTATTTATATCAGTCCATATAGTCCATAGCCCAAATTTTGCTTGCATCATGAACTTATCATGATTGCAAACAAACTACCTTCTCTTGAACCTCATGTCTTCTACTATATTAGGCTAATACCATACTATCTTCCTGCAATTCTTAGGAATAAATAAAAACCTATATACATATGAGAATAATTCTAAAAGTTTCTTTATTCTAAAAAAAGAGATTATTTCTAAGGAAGGGAGAGATTTTATACTGAAGAGGACAGCTTGCAAAGCATACAGCATCCTTTGGATACTTAAAATACTTCAACAAAAATTACCCCTCTCCCAGCCCAAAGTGTTTGAGAGAAGAGACAAGGGATTGTAATGTTATATTGTTGGTATATGCTGATCCGTTCCAATCCAATTGCAATCAGTTTTTTTAATATTGGATCATCAATCAGATTTGACAATTCAGGAAATAATTTCCAATCTGTGTTTTGACTGAATTGGCTTCAAGCTGAATTTCCAAATCAAAACTTCATGGGGGAGGCTAATATTTTTCAAGTTTCATTTGAGAAATTGAGAAAATTTCTATGATGAAAAACAGAAAATTAGATGTGTTCTAAATCATATTCAAACTGATGTACCAATTCAGAGATATTCACAGGATATGGTCAGACAAATCAAGAAAGTGCTTTTAAAAATATATATATATGGGCATCATCTTAAATTTTTTTGACCATACATCACAATGAATTGTTTTTCCTAGAAAAGGAAATATCTTTATCCAAGAATGACTTTGTAAAAGAAATACTTATTAGTTACTAGTTGTCCTGGAGGCTTCATAAAACATAATTGTGATTAAGCAGAGATGGCATGGCTGCTATAGGAGTTATAGCCAATAATAATGCACTGACATTTATGTGGATATGTTTCCCCAGCTTTGGAGTAGTTTAGTTTTGCAGTTTTAATTGCCAGTGGTATTATGCTTCATAGAAGGCTTACAAAAGAGGTAAGTGCATTTCTGTTGGAAGATAATTTGGTAAATGAATAAACATCAGCCAAATATTACATTTCACAGTAGAAAATTAAACACTTGAATATATATTTTGTATGACAATTTATCCTTCAGCTAAATAGCATGCATTAATCCTGAAATAAATGAGCAAACATTAAAAACTTAGAGTAGAATTTAGGATCTTTTAAATGTTCTTTTAAATGCCCAAACCAGTACAAAAAGAAGAAGAAAAAGCATTTAAATCCTATTCATTTCAGCCTGAGAATTAATTCTCTTGAGTGGCTGAAATCATTATATTAGCTGATTGTTTTCTCGTCTTTATGTGATCAGAACATTTATTATACCCACACAGAACAGAATGTTTAGCTAGCTAGTCTACTCCCAGATAAAAGGCAAATAATTTTAAAACCTCCTATTATCTCTTTTTTTGCATGACAAGATGTATTACATTAATATTTTAACAGATATTATTTCATAGAAACTGATTTAAGCCTACTGTGAAATAGTTTGTGTTTTCTACCATACTGTGTTTTCAATCCAGTAAATTATTTCATTCCCCCCCTCTTCGTTTAGTGATTGCTTTGTTTTAGTATTGTTAAAAACAGTTTATAATAATGGAGCAGCTATTAGATGAAATCATTGATAAACTTGCTTGTTATGAAGGACCCAAAACCTGAAATGATCCTGGTTCCTTCCAAGTTTATCCCTATGGCACCATCATGTAAGCATACATATGGGACAATAAAAATGGAAGACGACACATTAAATGACATTATTATAAAATGCAATACTCTTGGAATGATCCCTTATTAAATTAGTCTCTATGATCTGAGATGAATTTCCCCGATCCCTAATCCATCATTGGAGAAATATTAAAAGATAGGTCTCAACTGGTATTAGAATCGCACTCAGTCTCGACTTTCATTATTTTGAATTAGGGTGCTACTGGGGGAAAGCCTCTTAATGAGGATTAGAGTGATTCACTGGCCTTCTTTTGGATTTTGACAAGTAAAATATTAACTCTTCAGTCACAGCTGTCTGAATTAAAATACTTGGCAGCCACAGATGCACAAATTAAATTGGCCTTTATGTTTCCATATTGCTGACCTTCCTGGGGAGGGGAAAAATAGAATCAAACCCACCAATAACAAAAAAAAATGGTATGGGAGAAAATATAGTTATTGAAGTGGGGGTTTTTTTTGAAAAGGGAAAAACTCTCATTTCTAAACAAAAGTTGAATACACACACACACACACACACACTCTCTCTCTCACACACACATCTCCTTTGGAGGAAGGAAACAACATTGTTTAATTTTGTATTTCATACAAAGCTACAGATTGGTTTTCAGCAAACCATTAGCCAATTAAGTGAGGTTCTCCAAGGGATTTTTATATAAATCACCAGAAAATGTATTTATATGATCAACACCAGAGCAATCTCATTGATAATCTGAAACATTGCATTGCATTGAGGAAAACAAATCTTTAACAATAGCAACAGCAGAAAGAATAGATTAATTCAGACTGTGGTTACTTTGACTGAAAAATGTGAGTAATGATTTTAGAACTTAACTGTCTGCCTTGAGAACTGTCCCTTTGGATATTCTTTTGAAAAATAATTTACACTTGATTAAGGGTAATCAATTATAATTAGTCCAAATCAGTGATTCACTCGAGTATGTTAAAATTGCCACAAAAATTCTTTTAGAGAACTTGTGATTTGTAAAAAAGTTCAAATTAAAAAAGTTGTAAATTTACTTGTCTCCCTTGCAAAATTCTGAGTAAAAATGTTATGAATTCTTATTTCAAACTGGCTGGTTCCATTTTTCCTTTGTCACCTCTAACATTCTTCTCTCTCTTTGTAATGATTCCTCATTGATCTGAACTTTTGATTTGTTGTGGCTAACTTCAAGATAGACATTGATAAATGTATTTTGCCCATTTTACCTTTCTGTTCCAATACTGTGGTGAACTTATAAAAGGTGTAACAAAAACTGCAGAGGTATGACTTGAAAGTTTCTTTTGCAATTTCCAATTTTTCCTCTCACCTCATGTATTTTTGATTAAAGATGGATTCTCTTTATCTCTGAAGAATTTTATCTCATATTTAGAGCTATTTGGCAAACATTTACATGCTTATGGTTTTTAAAATTTAATTCCTTCTATCACATACTTTTATTTGCTAGGAATATAAATAATTATATATAGAATGAAGAATAAGGAAGACAGAAGAAAACTAAGAATCTCTCTTTCTTGGCTTACATTATTCAGGTGATTCAGAATGAAATAGAACAGTTGCCTGCTAATTCTTTCAAAAACAGAGAAATATATTTGTGACTGGAATGAAATTCATTTTACTAATACTCACAGTTATTGAAAACCTATTCATTTTCTTTGCACCTATTAAATGAAGAATTTTTAAAAATAGGTCTTACATCTTCTAGACAAGTCGATGATTTTGAATAACTGAAATGAGACATTCCTAAATGATAGTATCATTCATGTTTTCTACAATTCCTCCAAGAAGTGCAAAGCAGTTTTACGACTTACCTTACCTGCATTTTTTTCTGTAGAGGAATTGATTAGATTTATAGATAGTAACAGGTCAAAATCATTCCTGAACTTCATGATTAAGGAGTGATTTGAATACTGGTTTTCCCAATTATACTGATTTGCTCTAATTACAGCACCACCCAATCTCTTCAAATCTACTTGCAAAAACCATACATATAAGTAAATCTTTCTCAAAATTAGAAAAGAAGGCCATTTACCCATTGCTACCAGGCAAAATAAGTGAAAAAAAAAACCCATTGAAGAATAGGATCAGATCTGTTGCATGCTTCCTCACTGGCTCAAGACTTGTTGTTGCAGTCTAGCAAAAAACAACTGATATCAAGTAGAATTCTAGGACTCAAAATATGTGTTATCTAAATGCAAAGGTTCCTTTTAATGATATGAAATAGATATCATAATTATCTCTCTTTATGCCTTTCCTCCCCTCAAATTCAAATAATAAGTTACACTCAAACTGATTTGCCAGAGGTGTCCTTATCAGTCTGTTCTCCATGGGCTAATTATACATGATATTCTCTTCCCCCCATGATTTGACTTTCATGTGCATTCTGTATTCTGATTGAACAACTGTTAAAACAAATCCCTTCAAATAGAGAGGCTATCCTTTCTAAAGCTGGTCTCGAGGCCTCCTTAGAAAGATATACTGGAAAGAAAAAACCAAGTCACAGTTGAGAAGATCATTATTTGTATATACTGTAGAAATTAAAAAAATCTGAATGTACTAGAGGCCAGATGGGAAATTCCAGATGGCAATTGCCTGGAAAGACGCTGAACATTATACAAAATCTTTGGTGATGTAGGATTAAGGCTAAATTTCGGTGATAAATTCATGTTTATGAATTTCTCAGTTTTGTCCTGAATGTGCTGCTTTCTAATCTTAAATGGAGACAAATTGTAGCTGCTCTTGCCCCGAACATGTTAAAAAAATATTTTTTATGATTATTTCCTAGATGAAATAAGAAATGAAAATAGTAGTGTTTTGATATATAATGTGTCATAGAGGTTGCAAAACTACAACGGTGCTAGAGACCTGAATATTTTAGATATCATCTTCATCTCGCTGTCTTTGTAATCTTTTCATCTATAGCTTCATCATTTTGGATGCTCTTGTTTTAATTCTCCTTTTCTCCCTCTGAGCAATCTTCAATTCTATGAAATTAGATCTGAGGGCTGATGTAGCATCATAGTGCATGCAATGCCACTGGAACCTTTGAGAATATCTGTGCGAGGATCCTGATATCTGTACAGAACAGCTGTTTGCATTGTTAAAATATCTTTGTCTGCAAAGGTACAAAAAGAACACATGTTAATGCTCCAACTTTCTTAGTATACATGGCATGTTACAGATTGATAAATCACATCCCTTCTATTACACAGTAACCTTCTGCCCACATAATATATTGGCATTAAGTAAACATTTCAGTTGGGGAATGTATAGCTTGATCATCACTATTGGTTTTTTTTTCATAGATGCCCAGGAAAGGAATACAAATACTGTACATGTTTGCTGAGTAATAAAGCAAAATGTATGTTCCCATTCATCTGATAGCTTGTAATTATTTAGCATACCACAAAAGGTCCTACCTACTGGTGGTTCTGCTCAGCTCGTGAAATGCCTGGAGCAAAGTTCATAAATTGTGTGTGACAGTTTAGGCAGAGCTACAAAGCCCTTTATTCATGTATCTACCTAACATAGCTCTACTATGCATAAGGAGGGTATTATGTCACTTGCAATCTCCACTGTACATTGCATTTTTTTTAATATAAAATTCTTTTATTAAAACAATCAACATTGGACATAAAAGCATATTGTGCAGCAATCATCATGGCACCTGATATACAATACTAAGTGTTAGTCATTGAAAACGTCTGATTTAGTAAGCCTTTTTCCACCCTTCGCGTCTAGCCTCAACTATACTCCTGTTACACTTTGTTTGATTGGTGTTTCTCTTATCTGGTTCCATATTAATGTGCTCAACATTAAACCAAAGATCCTATTGCTAAACAATCATCCTAGGATATAGCATACAACATTAGGTATTAATCTTTGTAAACATCTGTTTTAGTAAACGTTCTTTCCTCCTCCCTTCCCCCTTCAAGTATACTCCGAGTACCTTTTGTTTGGTTGGTGTTTCTCTTATATATGGTCTAACTACTGTGTCTAGTCTATTGCATATTGTTCGTTTGCGCTTCTGAATTGACTTCGTCCCATTACTAGTGCAATCTTTTATAGTCCCTAGCCAGAGATCCTGAGGTAAAAGTTTCATATCCTGAGGTAGAGATTCAGTCCGCTTTAACAGTATTAAAGCAAACAACATTGGACATAAGGTTATGTTAAGAGGCATTAGTTATAGAACATATACATTCAACATTGGGTGTTAGTTTTTGTAAACATTTGATTTGTTGACCCTTCTTCCCTCCTCCTGTACATTACATTTTTATCACCAGCTACGAAGCATGTAGAATTCTGCTGACATAGTTGCTCTGTGGTGGTTGTAAAGTTTACAGATATATTCATTTACCAAGCAAATGTCTAGTCTTATGCCAAGGACCAGGTCTGTTATTAGGTAAAAAAGGCAACCAGCTTAAATGCCAGATTTTATTCACTATAATTTTGAAATTTCAGCTAGCTGGGTCCAGAAGAGCGTTTTCTGCCATAGCTTTGGAATATCTTATCTCGTGAAATGAGATTGGCTCCCATCCTTCTGACCTTTTCAAGAGCCTGAAGATCTGGCTCTGCCAGATGACTTGGGCCCCCAATGATATTGGAGGTGGTTGATTAAGAGAGCTAATCCCACCTCCCCCCCTGTACCCAGGTCCCTCCTTCTCCACCTTGTGACCATGATTTTATTTGTATTGTCATGTTATGGGTTAGATTATATTTATTTCTGTTTATTTTAATGTTTTTATGTTGTAAGCTGCCCAGAGTCACTTCAAAATGAGATAGATGGCAAACAAACAAACAAACAAACAAATAATAAGTGGGATCAGCAATCATGAGCGATAACTGTTGTCAAGAAGATTGGAAGTCTCTTTATAATCTCCCCTTCCCCCTTCCCCCTTTCCCTTCCCTTTTTCCCCTTTCCCCTTTCCCCTTTCCCCTTTCCCCTTCCCCCTTTCTCCTCTCCTCTCCTCTCCTCTCCTCTCCTCTCTCCAGTTTTTTTATTTTTCTACTACTATTTTCTTTTATGGTTCTTTGTTAAAATTTTCTTCAGTAAAAATATATACAAAAAAGCACTCTCAGCTGTTCTTCTAGAATCCTCAGCTGTTCTTCTAGACTTGCCATCATCACTGTTGTGAGAAGGGTGGCCATGTACATTATTTAAATAAATCTATAAAATTTCTTTCATTGTTGAAAGACAGACACGCTGTTGTATCTCCAAGCTAAGGTAACAGACAATGCTATTTAGTTAGAAGTGCTGAAATAAACTTTAACTGCCAATCCAGTGTGGTGGATAGAAAGAGAAGCTATCTCAGCAAAATGTTTTCAATTATACTGCATTTTTGCCTATTTTAGCAGCATAGTAAAGTCTTCAGAGAGTTATATATGGGGGAAGAAGTTGTTTCTCACACAAACAGCAATCATCTTTGTTGCTTAGTTGACATGAATCTGGCTCTTTCTCAACAAAAAAATTAATAACATCAACATCAAAGTATATTAACTTCTTGGGAAAGGATTGTTTTTGTAGAACTGAAACTATGATAGTAAATACATACATATACACACACTTGAGTCCTCCAACAGATAAACAAACGTGAAATGGAATTAATTAGAGACTATCTTGTATTTCTTATGCAGACACTACAATTAATAATTCATCTTTTGGAATGTGGCAATTAAGAAAAATAAGAATTCCAAACATTTCAGAAGATAGTTAGAAAAACAAGCACCAAATGTTCAGAGAAAAACATATTGCCTGAGCCAAGTATTTCTTTGTAATTATAGTTGCCCCAAAGAAGGCATTTTTTTTCCATTTCTGACTTGCCTATTAAGAAAATCCTTAACTTCAAAACCTAGACTGCTTCTATTTTTATTTATCATTTAACATAATCAAGGCAAAAATTCATGGCTTCCCTTGTTTTTTTTTTTTTTTTTTGCAATATGGGGAAGTACCTGAATAAGTGTAGCATTATGCAGACAGATTATCAGCTCCTTGGCATCTGTATGTGAAATATTTCTATGAAGAACTACTTTAATGCATCTTTTCTAGAATTAAATGTGCATGGATAGGTGCCATAGGGCAAGGCAGAAGGTGGTTTAATTTCTTTTTTAGAACACATTAGTAGAACTCGATAAAGGGTCAAGTAATTTCATCCAAGTTGCCACTAGTTAGCTAAAAGAAAATGACAGTACTTGAAGCTGACACTGTTACATTTCCACAAATATATTTTATAAAATAGGAGTTTAGAATTTCATTTTTTTCCCATGCAGCAAGAATGATTGCCTGAGGAACACTTCTTAGCTTTAAAAGATTGCCTTGCCTGTAGCTAAATAGGGCATTTTGATTAATATTTGCTCTTTTGTAAGTGAGGCTGAGATCTGAAATGAGATGGTTACTTTTTAGACAGGAGTGACTTTGGTTCTAAGGCTCACTTAGTTTCCAGGGAGGCTGCAACGGGAGTAATTTCAGCGAATTGTAAGCGGACAGTAACTCCGCAGGGAGCACTGGCAATCATGGCGGAAACAATGTTTACATCGATCAGCTGTCATGGTGATTTATGGCTTCATTTTGCTGTAATGGAGAATTAGTGGAAAGATTATCAGGGACTCAACACTTTGGCTTGTTACCCATGTCCAGACGAGCAATTTGTCTCCCTGAAGCAGTGAAATACTTGTGACAGCTCCAACACTTGCCCTAATTCAATCAAGAGAAAATGTTGGAATTAATTTGTTACAAGAAAATTTAAATATGTTCAGCAAACAGTAACCGCAGAGCAGAAAGCTGATTTATTGTGCTCGGCAAGATATCGATCCACTTCGATCCAGCCCATGTTGAGGTTTTAATGTGTAATAATTTCCAATTTAAAGCTCCTTTTCAAGATCACAGGTTTAAAGAGAGGGCAGGCAAGGTCTCAAGACCTGATTAGGAGCCTATTGCAATGGCTTTGTCAAAAGCCTGTTTGAATGTAAATTCATAGTTATCTGTTGCACTATCTTTAATATTCTTGACATGGATTTTATTGTGTGTCAAACCTCAGGCCAGCTGCCTGCCACAACCATTAATGAAACATCTTAGGAAATAAATCTCAGCCTTTATACAATATTTTTAAAAACCTGAAACATTAGATGTCACCAAGGACGGTTTCACAGCTAGCTATTTTGCTCAGTAAACCATCAGAGAGACAGCAGTTTTTCAGTCTGTTCGCACAATTAGATTGAATTATTGTGTAAATGTTATAAGCTTAAATTCCAGAGAGCCCACATGAATATTATTATTATTTTTGGTGTATATACAAATCTGTTCTCTTTTCAGAAACTGGGACAGTTTATGTTGTATATAGCTATATGTGCTGGGGGAAAAAACAAGGTTCTAGATATTAAAGGGATCTTTATAAGCATATTTTGCAACAAACACATGATATATATTGGGCTTCTTTCTCTACTTTGATAGGACAGGGATATCAACAGGAAACATTTATCTTTTTAGCTGCCATGTTTTTGTCTAAATTTTCTATCCCAGCTAAGGCAAGTGATTGTTCTATTTCCATAGTTCTGAAGTTTCATTGGAACAAACTGTGATAGAAAATTTAGTTGTGTGAAAGAGCTGCAAGCCTCAGCTGTCTAAATGTCAGCACAATAAGTCCCTATATGTTCTCAATTGTAACTCTTCTGTAACATATATTTTTTAATAACAGAGGCTAATATGATCAGAGAGTAACCTAATCAATAAAAAGCAAAACTTTTTGCTATGGATGGGGGAGTGCATTGTTCTTCAGTGAAAAAAATGATTTCTGATAGATCTTAAATGTCCTTTGGCATTTCTTTTCATGAATAGTTTCTGATTACTTATGTTATTCTTATTTATCAAATAACTTTCCGTTATTTTCTGCTGTGGTTTTGTCACATGTCCTGCAGAATATTGGTGTCTGAGGAAAGCCCATTCAAATCAGGTCTGAAGCTTCTTTAGTCCATCGTTTTGGGCTATAAGCTGGTCAACTAGATGCATCTTGGGGGCTTATAAACTGGTCTTCAGTGCAAGAGTCATCTTCCACTGGTTGAATCTTCTACATCTATGGGGGTTTCCACTCATAACTCAGTCTTGTGCATGGAACTGAAAGGCTGTAACCATCAATGTGACTTTTTCACAGGATAATTGTTTAAATTATCTCTGTCCAAATGATGCAAGATGTGAAATGTAACATTTCCAAAGGCTGCACCATAACCTGGATTACTGTTATCCTGAAGAATTAATAAAGTAGAAAACTGGCTTGCTTTAGGCAGGGCTACCAAAAATCTGACTTTTCAGAAACACAATCAACTACTTGCCTAATAGAAATAGATGCAGAGGACCCTAACATTTTGCTGCCCTCATTTGGATATCTGGATTTGCAGTAGACCTCCATTTAGGGGGCACTGCGTTCTAAACAAGAACTCACCTTCTCTGATCCAGGTTGGCTTGTTTGAATTTAGGTGGTATTATACTGTATGTATGAGAAAGTACATATAACAATTTTGAAATACTATATTTAATACTAAGAATACAGTGTAGGTGGAGGCATGCAATGTACATATTTAGCTACTATATTCCTTCTCAGATAGGAATTTTTGTGGACTATTTTGGCTCAATCTCTATCTCTCAGCCTATCTGACTTCTCAGTTTTCTTGTGGTAAAAGAACTTGCTGATTTGCTAGTCTTCCCAAGAACATTGTATTAAAAGGCAAGATATAAATAGTTCAAAACAAAAACAAAACAAAATAGAAACTTCCACTTGATCTGGATATATTTAAAGGCAGACACACTACTAAAAGCTGATGTACCTTCTTGGACTGTGTCAGCATTATTCATTTTTCATTTGTTCCTAAGAGGGTATAACTGACCTCACTGACTTATACCACATACTTTAGTTGGTCACTTGATACCTACTTGAATTTACAGTCAAGAAGCTAAGACGCAATCACATCAAAGTGTTGTGATAGACTAACTAGCTTAATTCCACACTTTTATACAAAGAAAGTAGTGATGTTTAGACTCACTATAAGTTGGGTGTCAATAGCAGCTATATCAGCAAGCAAGACTGAGAATTTTGGGAATCTTATACACCAGCCAGAGAAGTGTTGCTCTATATTCAGGGGTAACATCTCATAGCATCTTTCTCTTTCCTTTCTTAAATCAGGAACCTTCTATACATAAGACATGTTTTCTGCCACTATACCATAACCCTTCATCTGACCCTTTAATCTGTACATTCTGCTTTTGATTCTGCAAACAATTCCTTTTGTTTCATTGAGATAATGTAGCTGTATAGCTAATACAAATTTCAGGAATAAGAATCCGATCTGGAATTGAATACAAGCAAATGAGATGAAATATGAACCCTACTCCCCCTCCCATCTTAAATCAGTTTGTTTCCCTGTAGAAGGTCTTGCATTTTCCTGATTGCATATATGCATGTGTGCTTTATATAAAAATCATTTGCACTTTAATATATAGCAATTACTTCTCAGGTCTCCTTTTAACCATCTTGATCTTGTTTTCTTATTTTGTTAAGATGAAGTGTCCTGCACTGTCATGCTGCACATTAAACATTTTCAAAAATGTTAATGATTAAGCCTTTACAAACACACATCTGTAAATCTGTTATTTTAATTTCAGCTTTCATTACTAGCTACAAATGTTAAATGTTTCCATGGTTGCTGATGGAATGCATCTTGTAGAGCAAGTAATGTTTACACATATGTTTCCTATATGGCTCTTAACCATAAAATAAAACACAGGTTACAGTTAGTAAAATATTATTGTAACATTCTCTTTGCTGTTCCTAAATGCAGACTCACAAATCTTTGTTAATGAATGAAGTGCAGAGATTCAAATTTAGCTCACTTAAGTTAAAGGTCTACAATTGCTAACAAAGTGGCAAGGGTATACTGTAATTCAGAAATATTTACTGGACCTGGCAAACATAAAAGCTTTTTATTGCCTTCCAGTTTCAAAGGTACATGTTATATATCTTTAATATTGCCCAAATCAAATTTATGTGTGCCAAAACAAGTTTTGAGCCAAAATATTGAGAAACGAGAGGTAGGTATTACAGATGGGTTGTGAGAACCCAAGTTTTACATAGAGTACTAATTTGGTTATCTTTGGAGTGAGACTATATTTTCCAAATTATCAGTCAGCTGGTCAGGAATTTGGAGACCCAACATATCTTCAGAGTATTAGATTGAAAGAGGAACTGTAATAAGACCTCCCAAATAAGTGGAGGAAAATGCACATGCATGGAATGGGACAACCTACCCTGGCCGACTCACCCTGGCTGTTTTGTCACAGTCAACTCACCCTGGCCAACACACCACAGCCATCCCACCATAGGACAACTTGCTGTGGACAACTCACCACGGGACAACTGGCTTTGGGATAATTCAATGTGGAATGAACTCAAAAGTGGGACAAGTAGAATTGCAGCTTGCCCCAGCCTTGAGGAGTTCTAACTTAATACTGTTCAAACCTAAAGCAAGACAAGGCCCAATTCACTTGCCCCTTCTTGAGTTATCCTGCACTGAGTTGTCCTGCAGTGAATTTTCTTAGACACTGCATAGCAGCCATGTAATATTAATTATTAGAAGAAGGAGATTAAAAATGAAATGTATAGGATTCTAGAGATATGGAATAGTTTTGCTAAAGAAAAACATTGCTAAGCATCTGAGATCTTGAACAGAAAGAATTTGTTAAAAAACTCCACCACCTTCTTTTGCAGACTTTACTTGTTCCATTGTTGCCTGAAGAGAGCTTAAAGCCTTAGTATATAACCACAATGTTATAATAATATTCTGGTTAAACTCAAGGAGGAGATTCAGTAAATTAACAATATGCATGATTAAATGCTGATGAAATTATAGAAAACTGGAAGCAGTAAATCTAGGTGTTTTTTTCCCCCCAAACGCTGGCAGCACTTGTTCCAAAATCCCTGTCCTTTTTGCTTGTTGGTTGTTCTTTAAAAATTTACAACCCCCAGGCTTCCCATCATGGTGAAATTGATATGGTTTGATTTTGGTTTTGATGTTAGATTGTGACCTGCTGTGACCTTCCTGTTGTTGTTTGTCATTATTTTGCTAGTACTTGCAGATGAGAAAAAGAAAGCTCACATCTGATTCCAGCAAGATGCTGTACTTGCTTATCAGATAAGATGTCAAAACAGCAGTCAATCTGACAGCCTGCCACACAGTGTTTTTCTCCTTTTCTTCTCTTAAACATAATTAATTTTCTGCATCCATCTGTTTAGAAAAGGAATCTATGAAAAAATAAATGACTGTACTATAATATCAACAAAAGGCAACAGTGAGATAACTCTTATACTAGATTGTCTCCAAAATGAATAGAGTTGACTCCAGGTCCTGCTGATTAAATTTTGCTATTGCTAATGTTATTTAGTCCTCACTGATGAGTCAACTGAAGCATCAGTTGATCAATCTGTGGATTAAATCAGTAAAAATTGTTACTGTTACAGCCCTACTTTGCCTTGTCCATTGGGAGGTGCAGTATATAGATCCATCACAGTGAACAAAGTAGATTTTTTTTTTGGATAGAATTAAGTATTTTTCTGGGGAAGGCTGTGCTTTTGGTGATTTGTATTTCTTTATACTTGTGATATATTTCTTGCTAGGATAAAAATAATGGGGGGGAAAACCCTCTGAATTTCGTATTTGCTGTGTTTTCGCTGGAGCCATTACCTTGCTGCTGAGCAAAAGTTCCCATTGTGATATGCATGATTTTAAATTTCCATATATATTTTCAAAACTACCCCCCTCTCTGCAATAAGTAGTAAGTAATACTCTTACATTGTGAGCCTTTTAAAATAAAGCATTGAAAACATTTAAACTGTTTATGTTATTTTAAAAAAAATCTTAATATGGTTTTAATAGTCTTTAGGAAGAAAACCATGGTTTGTTTGTTCTGCGTGTATCCATAAGCTCCATTAAGTGAGCCAATATTGAATGGAAGAACAATGAGAGATTTTAAAGGAGGTATACCACTTATCCAATCTCTAATCATATTAATCATATTAATTGTAAAGTTTCTAGGAATCTTGTAGGGAAGGAAAATGTTTCTAAATAAGATGAAGTCCTTGACGTACTGACCCAGTGCCTGGAGGCTGTGCGGATCTGGATGGGGAAGAACGGTTTCAAGCTCAACCCATCCAAGACCGAGTGGTTGTGGTTACCGTCGTCCTGGTATAGTCAGCTGACTCCATCGCTGTCTATTGGGGGCGAATCAGTGGCCCCCACGGGAAGGGCTCGCAACTTGGGAGTCCTCCTGGATTCACGGCTGTCCCTTGAGGACCATCTGACGGCCGTAGCCAGGAGGATGTTTTACCAGATTCGTCTGGTATGCCAGTTGCGTCCCTTCCTGGATCGGGACGCGCTACACATGGTCACTCATGCCTTCGTCACTTCCAGACTGGACTATTGCAATGCTCTCTACATGGGGCTCCCCTTGAAGTGCACGCGGAGGCTCCAACTGGCGCAGAATGCGGCCGCGCGGGTGGTGGTGGGGGCGCCCTGGCGGGCACGAACAGCCTCCATCCTGCGCAAGCTGCACTTGTTGCCGGTGGTCTTCCGGGTGCGCTTCAAGGTGTTGGTCACCACCTTTAAAGTGCTCCATGGCATAGGACCCAGTTATTTACAGGACCACCTACTGCCAGTAAATACCTCCCACCGACCAGTTCGCTCCCACAGGGAGGGCCTCCTCAGGGTGCCATCGGCTAAGCAATGTCGGCTGGTGGCGCCCAGGGGGAGAGCCTTTTCTGTGGGGGCACCGATGATGTGGAACGAGCTCTGTCCGGAACTCAGGACATGTCATGATCTCCGCACCTTCAGAAGAGAATTGAAGACTTATCTCTTCAATCAAGCTGGCCTGGCCTAGAGCTCCTCGGGTTTTTATGAAATTTAAATTAAGTAGTTAGGGTTTTAGTATGGGATTTTAATTTGGTTTTTAATATTTATTATTGTTACGTTTTAAATTTGGCTGTAAACCGCCCCGAGTCCTACGGGAGAGGGGCGGTATAAAAGTCTACAAAATAAATAAATAAATAAAAAATAAATTAAGTTACATTCAGGTTCATATGCTTTTAAACAATATGTCTGTAATTTATCTATTTGCTTTTGCTATGAAAGAACTATCCATTCCCAAGTAAACATGGAAGAGTTTAAGATTGCCAGATTGCTTTCCTGGGAAGACTCCATCTAAGACTCTTGAGTGAATGTTGAGTTGAACAGCTTATCAATATCCTGGGGGTGGTAACATCAGTTAATACTGGTTTCCCATGTGCAGCCCCTTCTGACTGTAGTTAATCCAACCATAGACTGCATTACCATCATGCTAGACCCAGGTTGTTTAATTATGAGTTATTAAATAGATAAGTCACAACTGTTTGGATTCATCCAATATGCTAAGCCAAAAATGGTGGTATAAACTGTGGTGGTTTGGCTGGGTTTGCACAAGCTAACAACAAACAAATCATAGGATACTATAACAAAATGTACACATCCAGCCAAACATACTTCTTCAAGTTCTGAAAGCTTGCAAATACATAGAAAATACAGGGAGTTCTTGTTAAAGGACCACTCATTTAGCAACTGTTCAGTTATGAGAAGAGATGCTTACCAATGAGTCCTGGTAGTTACCGCCACTGCAGAGTCCCTTTAGTCGTGTGATTGCAAATGGAGCATTTGGTGATGGCTCTCACTTATGATGTCACAATGTTCCACAATTATGTGATTGCTATTTGCAATCTTCATTGCTGGCTTAAAATGATGATGTCTGGCTCTTGGTGATACTATGTGTCTCCATGTCTTTTGATCTTGCGCTACTTCTTTGTGTTGTTCTATGCTCAAGTCAATGGAGAAGCCATCAGGAGGGTGCAATTGGTGATTTCATGACCACAGGAAGCTGCGACTGCTTAGGATTTGCCTAACTACAGTAACTGGGATTGCCGCATCTTCCATGGTAAGTCAGTGCAGTTGTATGATGTCATTCTTTATGAATGCATTGCTAGCAACAGTTGCTGGTCCCAATTACCACTGTCCTTTTTATTTTCCTGAGTGTTTAAATTCATGTGACTTAACACGTTTCCCTCTTTATCATTATAATTAGCTTACAAGATATAGAGCAGGGGTGTCAAACTTGCAATGTCATGTGATGTGTCGCAATGTATCATGACTTTTTTTCCCATCGCTGGCAATGGGGTGGGTGCGGCTTCCATATGATGAAACTGGCCCACGGACCGGCAGTTTGACACCCTTGATATAGAGAGTCAGTTTGGTGTAATGGTTAAAGCACCAGGCTATAAACCCAGAGGCTGTGAGTTCTAGCCCCACCTTGGATACTCTGTCTTAGCCCTAGATCGAGGCAATGGAAAAACCACTTCCAAAAATCTTTTCCAAGAAAGCTGCAAGAACTAGTCCAAGCACTGGCCTAGAACAAAAAATACTGACTTGGAGGCACACACATAAAAAAACAACAACAGGTAAGACAGAACCATATTATGATTTTATTCACCTATCTCACTAACCTACAATTACTCATAATTTATTGAATTAACCAAATGCCTGTATTTGCAAAATACTGTGAAACATAAATTAACCCCACTGGCTTGGTTTTCCTCAGGATTCTGAATCACAGACTAACTAGGGATATTTTGTCAAATTGTTCTAAGCCTGTCTAGCCATAAGCAGAGTGGAGAGCTTTGATAGGTCAGATAAAATTCCTGAACACTAAGTAGGACTCTCCTTTCAAGCCATTGCTATTGGATTCTTTCCTTTTTTTTGCCATTCACAAAATTTTGCCCCTTGGCACTATTGAGAAGGTGCCAGCCCTCTGATTATGTCACAGATTTTAATCACTTCTGCACTAAGGACAACCTGTCTGAATTGCTTAAAGGTTAGCTCCCTCATCAAACTGAGTCAATAAGTCCTTTTAAAATTAAATACTATTAATTGCTATCTCAAACAGTTTATTGACATTGATTTGTCTCTTTTTATATACTTGTGTAATAGGCTTTTCCTGTTCCCAGTTCTTAGTTTTAACTCTTAAAATTGGTGGTATAGATTGGTGGTATCATAATTTTAGCACATGAAACTTCTTATTGATGTTATCATTTTATCTTTTATTTTTTCTTTATGTAAGGCATAAAAACATCTTCTCTACTCTTGGAAAGAGTTGGCTTTTGATTTAATTAATTTATATTTCATATTTCTAAGCTGCCACCTTCCTCAAAATTAATAGTAATTTGGTGATGCCAAATTACCATTCACATTCAAAAGGGCTTTTTAGATGCCCAATTATAATTTTCAAATTATTTTGAAGGTCTTAAAATTAACGACTAGATACAGAGACAGCTTTTTCTCTTGTGCCATCACTCTGCTGAACACCTAATTCCCACAGTACTGTCTTATGTCTAAGCATATTTACCTATGTAGTATGGCTGTAGTATTATTATTATCCCTCTCATATTCTCTCCTACCTCTTCTTATTGTTATCATTGTTATGATTATTATCATTCTATTGTTTTGCATGTACACTGAGAGCTTCTGCACCAGACATAAATTCCTTGTGTGTCTAATCACACTTGGCCAAATTAAGCTCTATTCTATTCTATTCTATTCTATTCTATTCTATTCTATTCTATTCTATTCTATTCTATTCTATTCTATTCTATTCTATTCTATTCTATTCTATTCTATTCTATAATCTATACTATATTTAATTCTATTCTATTCTATTCTCTAAGCTTTAGTAAATGCTAATGCTAAAGATTCACTGAATATTTGTTGTATCTAAGAGATTTGCCACGATGCCTGCTCAGAAGTACATTCTATGGAATTCAGCAGTGTTTGTTTCAAGTCAAATATGTATAAAACATCAGCCTCAGGCTTCTTATTACATTCTCTCTATTATCGTGATGTTTATTTTCATAGTTGGTCAAGAATTTCAAAAAGGAAATAGGAAAATTGCATGATAGCATTGCTACTCACTGCATGAAGAGAGAAAGAAATTCCAGTACTTATAGTTTTATGTAACGTAGAATGCAAATATTTGTATATGTGAGTTTGTGTGTATGAGCTTCATTTGATCCACTGCAGGATAAAGCTTTCTCTCTGAAGATTATGGACTGTATTATACCACAGTAGTGTAGGCTGGTAAGTAGATGTATTTTAACTTTCCAGTCTAGAGCAGAGAGAGAATAACTAGCCCCAAATCATCCAATCAGCAACTTCCATACCTAAGGAAGGACTTGAATTTGGTTTTTCCTGCTTTAAGTCCAACCACACTGGCTTATTCTTACAGACCCATATACCCACACAAACAGATATTTATTAGTATTGTGAGACCTCTTTGATATGATTCTTCACAGAATTTGTCTTTGACTCTCAGATGCTTGTGGTTACTAGTCTTAGTTTTAGTACTTCTCTATTTTAAGTGGGACCTTAATGATGCTTCTCAGTGTCTTCTGAAATAGACAAAAAAAACAACAACCCCATAATATTTCTTTCTAGGGAAGGATATGCAAAATGCTTTCTTTCGGGGTTGGACCACATCTAAAACACCTCCATTCTGTTTTAGAAGAAATGAAGATTCCACCAAAGTTGCATAGCACATAGAATAATGGATTCCAGTTACAGGAAGGTAGATTCCAATGGAATGGTGGAAAATAATAAGAGGACTTCAACAGTAAGTTATTTACCAGTAATGATGGTGAACATCTTTCAAACAAAGACTGAACAACCATTTTTGGGTTGGATGGGGATTGACATGGTGATTTCAGTGTCCCTTTTCAACCCTAGAAGTCTATATTAACAGATGCTCAGGGCCTTCTGTGCATTTTAGATTTCAACTGTAGGCATATATGGCAGGGCATAGGTCTACGCTGCCAAATGTAGAATTGAGCTATAAATGGCTTAGGCATTCTGAGGCAGAAGAAAAGGTTGTTACCTGTGCAAAGAGATTGCTGCAGACCAAGGAGATAATATGCTGTATAATATGTGTGCTTGTGTGTTGGTCTAGCTACTCTCTTGCCTAAGGAAGAATTTAAAGCAGGCAATTATATCTTATGTGATTGCAGACAATACATAACTAGATTCAGGGATGGAGTTAGAAATCAATTATCTTCTTTGCTTCTCTAGCAGAGATGCTGCTTGAATGCAGAGCAAAAAAGATTTGGTCCAGTTTAATTCTGCCAATTGAAGCCTATTAGCAGTGGATTACTTTAGAAGACAGTTTTGCTCCTCTTGCTGCAAAAAAAGCACCTATTCTTAAATTAACAACTTAAGCTAAAGCCACGGCTTTTCACATAACAAGATCTGCAATGAAACAAAAGATATTGGTATTTTATTTTTAATTACTTGTATTATTGTTTATTTGTACAAATATTGAAAACTCACAATACACAGAGCTAAAAGTTTCCATTAAAAAGGCACCATTAAAATCACTTGCTGCCCTGAATGAAAGGGTCCTGTACAAATGGCAACAGAAGAGGATTATCTTCACCAGTTTCCTGAAGACTTTGTCCATAGCACTGAGGACCCCGTCCACTTTCTTATTATGGAAAGTCCCAGTTATCCCCAATAACTATGTTAGACAGTCTTGGTCAATTCCAAAGGACTTAGCCAGTCAGAGAGAATGTGTAGTCTTCACATAACCCATGTAAATCTTTCTCCAGGCCCTCTTGGAGAGTTACCTTAAACAAGGCTACTGATCTGCAGATGTGAAAAGAACAGACAAATGGCTTTCCCCTCCCACTCTTATTGTTACAAGATAATTTTTAAGAAAGTCTTTTATCTGTGTTTGATAAGATTCATTCTTCTTCCACCAGGAAACTCTTCTGCCATTTCCTAGTGTGGAGTTCCTCAGAAAATCAGCTCTTTGGGATCAATAGACAGTGAAAGCCCACAGAGTACAATCTCATCAAAGACCATAGTTCATTCCATGGTATGACCAGCCCTCACTTGAAGTTCATCAACAACTGTCCCAAGATCCCTCTGAAACTAGCAGGGCCATTAAGCATCTGAGTGGACCCAAATGAATAGGTTTTTCCTCCATCCAGTGAGGTGGGTTCAGACAACTCTAGAGATAAAAAAAAAGAAGGATCTGATTATGGCAGTGGACTAATGGCTACCACTGCCCTGAAAGACAGAAAAAAGCAAGTCTAATGCATTACCATTGTTGTGAATCAGGTCCATAAGAACTTAATTAGGTACATGGGGCCATAGTAGACATGAATGTTTGAGCTGTTTCTGAATCCAATTAAAGTCCCTCAATAATTTTACCATTAATCCAGTCATGGCTTCAAGCAGCTTGGATAGGAAAGCCACTATGCAGGAAGAAGTTGGTATAGTACTAGCTGTCCCATCTGGTCCCTGGAGCTAAATCCTACTAGAAATGTACACCTGGTTTTCTGTGGAGCAATGCCTATGAAAGTCATAAAGGTCTCTCGATAACTGTTGCCATTCTACTGTTCCTGCCCCAATGGGCCTATTTCTGAAAGGTGAATCCCTTTCTGCTCCACCAGGTCTCATTAATACGCATGAGATTGGTTCTCTCATTTATTACTAGACAATGGTTGAGAGGTCATCTAGAGGAGGTAGGGTGAATTGAAGATAGTTTTGCAAAAGTGGAGTCAACAACCAGGGCAAAGACCAAGGAACCAATAAAGTGTTTTTTTGGAATCTATCTGGATAAGGACAGCATGAGAGATCACTCTGACATCCTCTGGACAGCTGCTCCTCACAAAGAAACTGTAGGACAGCCATTTTCTGCAAGTTTGAGCACCAGAAGTTGGCAGGATTAGCCATCTTCCTGACAATCATGCTGGAGACTTTTAAAGGACAATAAGTTTGCACACCTCACTTTCTAATCACTTTTTGAAATTGCTCAATAACTATCTCTAAACTATTAGAGACCTTTGAAATGCTGGGTGAGTCTGCCTACAAACTTGAGCCAAAAAAAATTACAGTATCTGAAATAAACTGCAAAAAACTAATGAGATTTTAATCAGAAAGTTTTAAACAGACTAAGGGTCCAGATAAAATTGGTATGTTAAAACTTCTCCAATAAAATTTTGGAATCAATTGTATAAAACAAACAACCTCTTGTAGGAAATGGATTCTCTTTTGATTTTTTCAAGACATAACAAGGATAAGTATGATTTCAAAAACTGGGCACTAGAGGAGACTAAAGTTTTTGGCCAGAGAAAAGATTTACAAAGTGTAAAATGTTGCAAAACATTATAACAATAAAAGTACTGAAGAACATTTGAAGAATGGAATCAGAAAATAGCCACAGTATCAACAATGTCAGTAAGAATGTCTACTTCTATGGACTATGTCCAAAATATGTTATTCAAGAAATGACAGATGTAGAGCAAATTTTATATGACAAGATAGAGATGATAAAAAAGTGGATTTATATCTGATATGCCAAGAGAATGTTTTAGAAAAGGATATTTCACTAGATGTATGAAAGAAGCTGGCCACAGTTTTAAAATTTAAAAGAAAAATACAATTGACAAACCAAGAAAGTGTCATTTTCCTATTAGACATACAAAAGAGTCTTGTTAAAATTCTGAAAAATTCTGTGCAGAGACAAAGAAGAAATGAAGACAAATCAAATCCTATCGCAATATTTGAATGAACTAAAGATTAAGGCTATTACAAATAGAAGAGGATATATATATATACTGGTAGTTCAAAGTTGAACTGTGGAGTCCTTGGTGCTCTGTGAGGCTGGCTGTTTACTTGTGGATGTTTGTTCCTGACTAAGTAACATTTTCAATGCTAGAAGGAAGTGGGGTTTGTTCTCTGCTTATCAATGTTGGTGGTTGTTCTGTTCGCAAGTCAAAGGCATTGCGACGAAGTGAGTAACAAAAGGCAAGTCTTCTTTACTGTAAAACACCAACAGAACAGCACCCAAAATGGTGCATAGGCCTTTTATAGTCTCCTTGCAAGGACAGCATCAACCAATCAATGCAAGGCTGGTTTCCCGTCTTGTGAATGTGTGCAAGGCTGGAGACAGCCAGTCTGGTCCCGGGCAATCACGTGGTCTGACTGGGATTCTCTGCAGCATTCCTGAGCCTGCTGAGTAATTCAGCAGGCCCAGGACATAACACCCCTCCCCCTGGATTAAACAATAAGTAACCCTTACTGTTGATAGCAGCAACATATGCATATATTCAATTGAGCATGATGTTATTTCTAAACACATTATGCCTGCACACAGGCAGACCCATTTTTACTTTTCTTGCATGTACAAGAATACATCAATTGTTTAATACAGTGAAATGTAACACCCTTCTGTATAGTGTAAGCTGAATTCTAAAGAACTATTAAGCCACCCACTTGCTTGACAGGAACCTCACATATTCCTGTAGATGTTTGGATGGACTCTTGTCCCTTTGTGACCTTCTTGGAGCCAGTGTGTGTGCCTGGCCTGCCAGCTTGCCTGCCAGGCTAGGCAGACCAGGACTTTGATACCCCAAAGACCCAGGTGAGCCTCCCAGCTGGTGACTGGCTGGATCCTCTGAACCCAAACCAGAGTTCCTTGGTGGGATGGAAGTCCCCAATCCCAGTGGTGGGGTGGAATTCCCCAAGTCCACAATGGAATCCTCTTGGGAGCACTGTCCCTTGAGCCCAAGACAAGCAGCAGAAGCGGCCTGAGTAGCCGATTGCCAGCAATGTCCCATTGACCCGGTGTCTGTGCCAGAGTCAGGAGCTGCCTCCATGGAAAAATCCCTTCTGGAACATGTGCTGCAGCATGTGAAAATCCGCTTGCGCGGAGAAACTGTGGTCCACGATCGTAATCGTGGTCCTCCTCCCCCCGAGAGTAGAACCAGGAGCGGAATTGTGGCTGGGAAGCCTCCATTGCAGTTGGTCAATGTGACGTCGGATCACATGACCATCATCCAAGGCCACTTCGTATGATAGCGGCCCAGAGATCTTGCATACCACTGCTGTGACCCAGAGATGTCCAAGTCCATAGTTCCTTGCCCAGACCGGATCACCCACCTGTAGTATCCTAGGTGCCCGCAGCTGTGACACCTGTGAAGCCACCTGGTCTGGGTGCAACCTGTCCAGTTTTGTAATGAGGCAGCGACCCCAGCGGAGTTCAGCTGTGGCTGTGGAAGGTGTGGTGCGTTGGCAAAGAAGAAAGTCAGCTAACCTGTGATGCCAGCTGCCATGAGTGATTCTCTTGAGAGCATCTTTGGTAGTGTGCACCATCCTCTCAGCCTGGCCATTGGAAGCTGGATGAAATGGTGCTGAAGTAGCGTGCCAGATCAAGTTGGCCTGTAGAAAAGCCTGAAACTCAGAAGAAGTAAATTGGGGGCCATTGTCTGAGACCAGGGCATCTGGAAGTCCATGAGAAGCGAAGATTCCTCTCAGCACCTGGATGGTCCTAGCAGTAGTAGGAGGAGACAGGCACAACCTCTAGCCACTTGGAATGGCCGTCAATGAGGAGAAGGAAGAATTGTCCCTGAAAGGGCCCAGCGTAGTCAATATGAACCCTCGACCAAGGGGAAAGTGTCTCCTCCCACCTATGTACAGGAGCCTGAGGCATTTCAGGCCTTGACTGTTGGTACACTTGGCACCCATGAACCTGAGTCTCGATCTCTTTATCAAGCCCAGGCCACCAGAGATGGCTGCGCGCAAGCACTTTCATCCTGACTATTCCTGGATGTCCCTCATGCAGAGAGAGCAAGACTCTAGTACTCAATGAGGCTGGGATGACTAACCTGCTACCCCATAGGACACACCCCTTGAAGGTAGAAAGTTTTTGCTTTCTTTACCAGAAGCCCTGGAATTCTGCACCTGGATGTGTGTCAGGCCATCCTGATAACACCCATGTCAGCCACGTCCCTAGCATTGAGGGGAGATTCAGGCAAGTCCTGAATGGAGAGAATGTGCAGAGTAGGAGCAGGATCTGTCTCTATCTGCTGTAGAGGTAATCTGCTGAGGCCATCTGCATGGCCCATTTCTTTGCCTGGTTTGTGAATCAAAGTGTAGTCATATGCTGACAGGAAAATTGACCCTCTCAGCATTCTAGGAGAGATTATGTGTGGGGTTTTCTTGGTTGTTGTAAACAAACCCAACAGAGGCTTATGGTCTGTGTAGACTGTGAAGTGGTGGCCATATAAGAAGTGATAGAATTTCTTTATGCCCGCCACTATGGCCAAGGCTTTTCTGTCAATCTGAGCATAATTGCGCTCTGCAGAAGACAGAGTCCTGGAATAGTAGGCCACAGGGACTTGTGTCCCATCAGCCTTCAGATCACTAAGCACTGCCCCAGCCCCATAAGGGGATGCATCACAGGCGATGCACACAGGCAATTGCTCATTGAAATGCACTAAAACCGCATTTGAAGAGAGCAAGGCCTTGACCTCTGTGAAGCTCCTTTCATGGACCTTTGTCCACTGCCATGGAGCCTGTTTATCCAAGAGCCAGTGTACTGGCTCAGCCACTGCAGCCTTGTGAGGTAGGAATGCATGATAAAAGTTTAAGAGTCCCAGAAAAGCCTGAAGTTCGCTTTTGGACTTGGGACCTGGGGCTTGCTGAATTGCTTGAAGCTGGGATTCAGCAGGATGGATGCCTTCAGCATCAATACAGAATCCCAGAAATTCAGTTGAGGTGACTCCAATTTTACATTTATCTTGCTTCAGCTTCAGCCCCGCTTGGCGGAAACACAGCAAGACAGCCTTCAGCCTTTCAGCTAGATTTACAGATGACTCCCCAGCAATGAGGACGTCATCGAAGTAGGGGCACTTTTTTGAGAGCTATAAGTTTCAGCGTTAGGCATATAAAGTGGGGTTGCTGTAGTCCTGGGAATTGTACTACAACATCTGGAATGCCACAAGTTGTTCATCCTGTTATGCAGTCTCCTTTGGGGAGAATCCCAAATCACTATCTTCTTGCTTCTAGATCTCACTGGTGGTACTACCCATTAGCTTTCTTTCTTTAGAGAGTCTTTTGTTGTTACTGAATTTAGTTTGCTAAATCCTGATAGTTTCTCACATCACTCATTACATAGTGCGGAGTAGAAGCCAGTGCCTCTCTGACTAAATACATTTTAGGTCAGCCACAAATTCTCTAGTTGGACACCCAAAGGATCTTAAAACATAATGCTAGCTTATTTAATAGGGCCATAGTGAGAATTAGCGACACAAAATATGTGAGCCAGCTCAGTGAAAAGAAAAGCATGATAAAATAATGTTTTGAAACTCAGCTAGCATCATGTCTCCTAAGACACCAACTCTATCCATGGAGCAATATTTTGGCTTAGGTCTAATATTCCTTGTTCCAGACAAAACAAAAAGATCAATGTCAAAGAAGCTATGGAAAACATTTCTCAACAATTAATTTGACTCTTCCTTCTTCTGAAGCTGAACAGTGTGACTCCAAGGATCCTCTTTTCTTCTCTAATATTTAACACTGCCAAATAAAACCCTCACACTGCTACCAATTTTGCAGCACTCTCTCCTTGAGAAGCCAAAAGTTTTCTTTGGAAGACCATAGGTATCCATTCCATTGTTTAATCATTTTTCTTTTTAAGGCATGCCAGTAGCCATCATCATCAAATGAAGGACAGTTTGTAAAGATCACATGATGTTTTATAAGAAAAGAATGAGAGCTGTATAATGAATCCCTATCCCAGTGAGGAGCCTAGGCAGGGTTATTGTCTTACATTAATAAAATATCAATAGTGTTGCTGTTCTTAAAATCCTGGCTGATTCTCATTTAAAACTTCCACTGCTTTTTGGCATTTGTTATTTCATTTGAGCATCAAAGTGCTCTCACTGCAGATTTCCAGCATTATGGAAAATCCCGATGCAGAATGCCTGAAGGCACAGAAAGCAAGATGATTTTGTGTTAACATATGCATAAAGACAAAAATTTAATCATCTGAAAAGATTGTTAGATAGTTGTTCCTAGTGTTTAACCTAAATCTGCTTTGTAGTTTAAAATGCCTGCCTTTTTCACTCATTTTATGCTGAGCAACCATATGATTTCCATTTCTTAGTGGATAAGGGTAAACAATTGTTTTCCACCTCGCAACTGGAAGCCTTTACAATATTTGAAGACCATTCTGTGTGTTGAATTAGATTAATAGAGTATAATATTAGTTGCTTATCAGTCATTTGTAGATTCTTCTTTTCTATCCAAACAGGAAAAAATAAAATAAAAGCAGATTGCAATTTTATCTTCTTGGATACCTTTAGGACGTAGTGCTTTTTCCTTAACATTTAACACACAGAGAGATGTTCTTCCTGAGAGCGACAAATGTTTAACCTTAAGTACTTTAAAATCTGGTCTTGGGAATATTCAGATGAAAATCTTTGTAGTACTGAAGCTTCTCTTAGAACAGTATTGAAAGATGCTGTATGGACACTTGTCTCTCCTAAAACCTTGATGGCACCATTTAGTATTCCATCTATGTATCAGGAGGCAAAGCAGGAATACATTTTTGTCTTCCAAATTACTTGTTCAGATATAGGCTTTTTGTTTTGTTTTGGTGGCTGTGCTTTATTTAAATGCAGTGACCACAACAGGTGACTTTTAAAACCTGAGCAGATATACTCTAGATAATAACTAACAGACAGAAGCATTCAAAATAGTCTTGCTAATCAAAAAGAGAGTAATTCAGCAGAGATCTTTTTTTTCCTTGTGGGCTTTGCTAAGGACAAAGAAGCATGTCTTGGAACTCAACTACGTGGAATACATTTAAAATACTTAGCTATATTGGGCAACCGTGTGATTATTTCTGTGTGGAAATAATATATAATTAATTAGACCACAGAGATGAATACTGTATTTTAATAATAACATTAATTGGAACATTTATGCCAATCAGTACTTATCAGGGCCAAAATTCCTGTATTATGGTGCTCTAAAGTGCTCTTTCAGAAGTGCTGGATTATTTAGGAGTTTATGTAAGGGCTGATAGTGTGATACTCCCCAGGTTTGTAGGTCATTCTTACAGGTTGACAGTAGCAAAAACTGCATGCTGTTAATATAGCAAAACCAGCTTTCCTTCTGTGTTCCATTGGCTGAAGAGGCAGAAATATATTAGTTGAGATATAAAACCTTTGACAGCAAAAGAAAACATGAAATTGGAATTTCCTTGACAGTCTCCTGGAAAAGCAATGCACTCTACTGTATAGGCAAGTAGCAAATAGATCAGTCAATCCCCCCAAATCTTTGCAAATCCTAAAACCCCATCACACCAAGGTAGATGGAGAATTCCAGAGGGATGGCAGGGTGGAAAATTAGGCTCTATTTGACTCTCTGGATAGATTGTTCAAACATTAAATCCTATAATTTTTATCAGTGTTTTTTGGACAACTCTGGTAAATCAAATCTTTACAATATTTAAACTATAAAAATTAGAAAAATAAAAGGGAAAATGATACCATTATAAGAGCTCAGGACATACATCAGTCCAACTAGGGTAATATCCTAACAGATATTAAATGCAGATGTTGGTCACATTTCTTATGCCAGATTTCAGATAATAACATCTGCTTTTTTGCAGATTAAGGTTTTTTATTACATTTATTGAAAAGTTTGATATGATCTATCAATCTAAAAGTGGCAACCAAATATATATTTAAGCTTTAGTACTGATTTTAAATTTTGATTCCTGATCAAATCAGGATTTAAGTAAAATAAAAACGAATATCTTTTTACCCCAGTTTGATAGAAGATGCCAATGGATAAGAATCGCATTCAGGACTTGATTGAAGCAAATGCATGCAATCAAAATATTTTCATATTTTATGTTTTTTTTTTAAAAAAGTTGCAGTCTAATCTACAGTCATTTTATTATATTTTATTTGTATCTCTGGGAATATTATTTCAGATAGGAGCCAATGGAATTATTCATTTATTATTAGATTTATGTGCCGCCCATTTCGTCTAGAGGCAACAATTATTTTGATTTTCCTTAGCTGGCAAGGAATGATATCAACATATTAGCTTCTCCTTAATGTATATCCAAAGGACATTTTACTAGCATTTAAAACCTTGTTGTAACTCTTCCACTTGCATACAGATTTTTCTCTCTTAGAAACAACCATTTCTGAAGGGATATCTACTTAGACATTAACTTCCTCTTTTTGAAGACCTTGGATAGAAAAATCTTAGTTTACATTTTCTGTACATTTTGTTAGTAGTTTACATTTTCTGGACAGTACAATTTTGTGGCATGGTGTGTGTTTGTATATAATGTTTATCTCATGCTGAATTTATTAAAATACAATGGTGCAGAAGGAAATGGAATTCCAATGCACTGCTGTTGTCCTAAGAAATCATTATCACAAGACAGAATTAGAAGCATGGATGGGAGTTAATGGGTCTCCCAGGCTGTCCAGACATTATTATGTTACTGTGCAAGAGGCATCAACCGCTTTAAGTCCCATTAGTGTGTTGATGAGCTGTCTGGAACAGGATGCTTATATCTGAACAAGCAGTTTACTCTAACTGCATTACATTAACCCCTTGCTGCTGGGTGCCTTTGACATCAGGTTGAGTGTGATGGCGTGAAAGCTTCCTGCCCTTCTTCTAATGAGGTAATTCCTTTCTTCAAGGCTGCTCAAAGGGTGGTTGCAATAGCTTGGTGTTTTGCCACTAAAAGAGTGATTCTAAGTACATAAAAATTAATCCCTGAAATTGTTTAGCTTTTCCATCAAAAGAAATTCAAAGAAAGCAATATCTTCTGAAGCTTTGGAAGTTTCTTTGTGTTTATGCAATACAAACTCTTTGTTTTTATCTTTAAAGATTGCTAAGATCTTATTTTGGTTTCCTTTTATCTCTTCCTTCCCATTAAACAACTGTGCCACTATCCCACCACCCACTGGATCCTAAGTACATCTATTTTTCTGTGTTTTAGACATGATCATTTGTGGATCAGCATTTTGCTCTCTCTCTCTCTCTCTCTCTCTCTCTCTCTCTCTCTCTCTCTCTCTCTCTCTCTCTCTCTCTCTCTCTCTCTCTCTCTCTCTCTCTCTCTCTCTCTCTTTCTCTCTCTCTCTCCCTCCCTCCCTCCCTTTATGATTGACCTTTAGCCTATTTCTAAATCAGCCTTCCTTTAATCTGATGCTTTTGAAATGCGTTGGATTGCAACACACATCTATTCCATGGAAATAATTGTAGCTGTAATTTAAGATATAATTGAGGTTGGAGTTCAACACATTTAGAGAGCATCAAATTGGGGAAGACTGCTTAAATCCCAATTGTTTTCTGCACAGAAATTGTAAATATACCATATATAACTACATTTGCATAGATGTATTCTTAGATTGTGTGTATTTGGGTATTGGCTCCCATCTTCATTTATATTATGGCAGACTTTTCTAATTGGAAAATCTCCCAGAATCCCCAATCATCTGCATTAATGTGCAAAGGTTTGAAGTGCATCATCAGCTGGAACTATACATTTCTCCAAAAACCTTATATAGGAGTTGTAACTAATAGGAAATGTTGATCACAGACATAAGAAAACAATGCAGAAAACAGATCATAATCCTGTCTATTAGCTGGCCTTGGTTTTAGCAGGGACTTTCTGAATAATAATAAAATATTTTAACTATACAGTTTCATATTCTATTGAGTAAATTAGATATTCTTCTAATATGTAATATCAAGTTATAGGTATTGTTTTTTCATAATAAATTATAGGGATCAAGATAGGGCAGATCTCTGTGGGAAACAAAGAGAATGGATTACTTCCCAAGAAAAAGGTGGACCTTAAAATGCTCTTTCCCAGAGAAAGAATACCAAAAAAATGCTTCATACCACCCACTATGAAGTATTCTAAGAGTCCTTTGTGTGCCTGCCCATGCTTGTGAAGGCATACATAGGATCTCTAATGCTGCATGTTAGGGTCCTACATTGCCTATTCACTGCTTCCCAACTCAGTACCTGAAGAAGTTGACCTAAACAATGCAAAATTGTTGAGAGGAAAAGGGTAGGATAACTATATTTGTCATCATGGGTTCTTTGAAGGAATAGAGAACTCTATCATAAAATACTTGTTAGCTAAATAGATACTTGATTTCAAGGAGCTATTGAGGCTCATGCTTAAGCATGAATAGCCAACACCCAGAAGACAGGTTCAAGATATAAAAGGATCTTGACAAGCTTGAACACTGGGCCCTATCCAACAAAATGAAATTCAATGGTGAGAAACATAAGGTTCTACATTTTGGCAAAACCCCCCAAATGCGCAGGTGTAGAATATGTGATACCTGACTCAACAGCAGTAACTGTGAGAGGAATCTTGGAATCCTACTGAACAACCACTTAAATATGAGCCAGAATGTGCTGTAGCTGCCAAAAAAGCCAACACAGTCTTAGGCTGCATTAACAGAGGGATAGAATTGAGATCACAAGAAGAATCAGTACCACCTTATAATGCCTTGATAAGATCACACTTGGAATATTGCATCCAGTTTTGGTCACCATGATATTAAAAAGATGTTGAGACTCTAGAAAGAGTGCAGAAAAAAGCAACAAAAATTATTAGGGGACTGGAGGCTAACTATGAAGAAGAGTTGCAGGAATTGGATATGTCTAATTAATGAAAAGAAGGACTAGGGGTGATGTGTTAATAGTGTTCCAATATCTAAAGTTGCCATAAAGAAGAGGGGATCAACTTATTCTCCAAAGCACCTGAAGGCAGGACAAGAAGCAATGTATGAAAACTAATCAAGGAGAAAAGCAATCTAGAACTAAGGGGAAATTTATGGACAGTTAGAACAATTCATCAGTGGAACAACTTGCCTCTAGAACAGTGGTTCTCAACCTTTTTAATGCCGCGACCCCCAACAGGTCGTAAGTTAAGGACTTCCCAACTGGTCATAAGTCGAGGACTTCCCAACCGGTTGTAAGTCGAGGACTTTCCCTGCCCGGGAGCGCCGCACATGCGTGGTGCTGCCCCCTGTGCCGGCCGAGGCGTAGCTGGCAAGGGGCAGAGATGGCGCAGGGCGACCACCGGCTGGGCCACCAGCTGGCCCAGCCCAAGGGAGGTAAGGCATCCACCGGGCCCCACGCATGCCAGCAACCCTCCCTGTGCCCGCCGGCCTCCCACCTCCCACCCCTGGCCCTCTTTTACTTACATTTGTAGTAGTTGCTCAGCAGGGAGGGGTAGAAACTTCCAGACAGCTCGCCTTCACTGTAGACAACTTGCAGCACCGTTTGCAGACTGGGACTTTTGGTGGGCTCAGCAGGGCAGAGACAGCCTGGACAATTCCTATTGGCTTTTGAAAGCCAATAGAATTAGACTCTATTCAAGAGAGTCTATTCTATTGGCAATAGAATAAGAGGGAGTAGCACAGCTAAGGAAAAGGAGGAAAAAATGGTGGACTGCGTTGTTTGGTGACCCCCGTGAAATGGTCGTTCAAACCCAAATGGGGTCGCGACCCACAGGTTGAGAACCACTGCTCTAGAAGTTGTGGATGCTCCAACACTGGAGGTTTTTAAGAAGAGATTGGACAGCTATTTGTCTGAAATGGTATAGGGTTTCCTGCCTGATCAGGGGGTTGGACTCCAAGGTCCCTTCCTCCTCTGTTATTCTGTTATGACAATGTTGTGGTTAGATTGCTCCCAGGGACATGTGGCTAGCAATGCTAAGTACATCAGGGAAATGTTTCAAATGTGTAATGCAAAATGACATGGAGTAAAGAATGCACACAAACATGCACATTCCAAGACAATAGCTTTCTACCTATCAACAAAATTTTAACTAACAGAGTTTCCAGGAAGCTAAAAACAATACTTTGTAGTGGGATAAATGATGCTTATTACCACACTTCTAATTGTGGTAATTCCGCCTTTAAAATAGTCATGAATTGGCAGTTTCAGCGTCTGATTTCTGGTTGCCTCCAAACATTTGGAACCATTTGTACTTGGTTAACCTCTTGTAACAATGTGGGCTTATAAACAGGAGAGCTTGACATCTTTCTTTGTTTAAAACTTCCCAAGGAGCCCCTCCCCTCCATATACCGGGTAATAGAGACATAGCTCTGTCATGAATGGATCCTTAATCCTCATTTCCTCCATTCTAATTTATGCAATAAAACCTAAAATAAAAGTGGGAAAAACTCGGAAACAAGCAAGAAAACAAAAACCCTGATGTGCTGTTTATCCAAGTAAATAGTATCATTGGTAAAACTGAGCAAAGCACTTACAGCTGAGTGGCTTGGATGGAATTCAAACTGTTCAGTTGTTAATGCATTATTTATATTAACAAAACAAAATGTCTGGATGGTCTTGAAGTTTGCTGACATGTTTACTGAGGTTAGGATTTTAGTCTTTAGCTGACCATTATTTCAGTCACTGAAAACCTTTTTTTTAAAAGGGTACCTCATGCTCTTCTTTTGCCTGTGTTTTCCCAGATGTTGGAAGGAGAGTCATGTATTTTGTATAGGAAAATCAGCTGAATTTTCATGGGCTGTATATCCCCCCAGCACCAATCAGGATGGGTATAGAAAGCTTAGCAGCAGCCTATCAGAGAAGAGAGCTTTATGCCATGATATATCTGTTTTTATATGTTTTTGTTACTCAATTGTTAAGTTGTGTCTGATTTTTCATGACCCCATGGACCACATAGCATGCCAGTCCTTTCTGTACTTCACTGTCTCTTGGAATCTGCCTAAATTCATGCCCACTACATTGATGACACTAACCTCTCATTCTCTGCCGTCCCCTTCTCCTTTTGCCTTCAATATTTCTCAACATCAGGGTCATTTCCAGTGAATCCTCTCATCTCATTTGGTAGCCAAAGTATTTGAGCTTCATCTTCAGTATCTGTCCTTTCAAAGAACAGTCAGGGTTGGTTTCCTTTAGGATTGATTAATTTAATCTCCTTGCTTGTCTTCTCCAGCACCACTTTTTTTTTATAACATTTTAAAATTATTTGATATCCATTTGTACATGTAAACAAAGAAGAAGAAAAAAAATTAAAAAATAATTTCAAGATAAAGCCATTCAGCTCTATACAATCATTTTAAATTTGTAGATCTTCTTCACTCCATATATCCAAGTTTCACTATGAACCAACTACATTTTAAACATTTTAACTTTCACTTCTTTTCAGATTAATCCATTGGACATCAATCAAACAAGTCATCTTATTAATGTTAATAATTTCCATGTCAATATACCCATCCCTTCAACAAGTACATTCTTAGTCTATTTGATATATATCTTCCAATAATCAGTAGATATATGTTTGTATATGTAAACCAGGGGAAAATTCAGGCTAACTGCTATCCAACTTAATACAATCGATTTAAATTTGTAAACATTCTTCACTCCTTATGTCAAGTTTTTACATTATTCTCAGCTCTCTTTGGTATTAGCACTGCAAGGAAAGAAGAAAGAGAGATAACAGGAGCTATATAGACAAATCCTCTGTTTACTTCTACCAATTGTCACTCATAAGAACGAAGAAGAATTGGCTCTTCTGCAACTTCTTTCCAAGGAGAGAAAGACTGCAGTCAATTTCTTAGGAGCAGAATGTATTGTTTTGCACTTACTTAGTGACAGGTTCATCAAGAAATGTGTGAGAACATTTCACTGCACCCTAATCTCTTTGCATTTTCTTCATATTCCAATTCCTTCCATTGGTCTCTCAAGATTATATGAGTCAGGGAGGATTCAAAGTGATAGAAAGATATGCTACAGTATACACCTCAAAAAACCTTACCTAGCCCCCCTCCCCCTCCCCTCACTTACACATGCAGCCATCAAAAATATAAAAAAGAAAAAAAAGAAAAATTCTCAAGGGTCCTGAGAACAAAGTATAGGTAGTGCTCAGCTTACGATCACAATTGGACTAGAATTTTTGTTGCCAAGCAAGGCTGTTCTTAAGTGACTTATGCCTGACTTTACGACCTTTTTTACTACAGTTGTTAAGTGAATCATATGGTCATTAAGTGAATCCAGCTACTTTCATTGTCTTTGCATGTTGGAAACCAGCTGGGAAGGCCACAAATGGCAATCACACGATCCCAAGGGATGCTGCAACTGTTGTAAATAAATGCCGGTTGCCAAGCACCTCAATTTTGATCATATGACTGTGGGGACGCTGTGATGGTCGTAAGTGAGAGGACCAGTTGTAAGTCACTTTTTCAATGTTGTAACTTTAAATGGTCACTAAATGAATGGTTGTAAGTCAAGAACCATCTGTACAGAAAATTGATTCTACTGCAGAAGAAGAAATTTGGGGGAACTGCAAGGTAGATGCAGATCATTATGGAGATAACAGGAAACAACTTATCCAGGAAGTTGTTCAGCATAGATGACAGCGAGATTTATAATCTCTCTTCTTTCTGATCAGTATCTCAGCTTTTGCAATGAGGGCTTGGCTTTAACCAGGCTGTTATTGTTATTGTTGCTAAAATATAAAAAGATAAAGGTAAAGATAAAGGTATGATTCTAGGAGACAGTGCTCATCTCTGTTTCATAGCTAAGGGTTATCTGAAGACATTTCCATGGTCATGTGGCCACTATGACTATACACCGAAGTGCACAGAACGTTGTTACCTTTCCACCAAGTGGTACCTATTTATCTACTTGCATTAATAATAATAATAGTAATAATAGTAATAGTAATAATAATATTTATTTATTTATTTAAATTAAATTTTTATGCCGCTCCTCTCCAAGGACTTGGAGCGGCTAACAACGTAAACAAAAACAACATCTCAGCATTTCAAAAATCTAAAACCAATTCTAAAAAGCATTTAAAAAGACCCCCAAACACATTCATCATTCACACACAATCACAGTCATCCCCAGGCCTGCCGGCATAAATAAGTTTTTAGATTCTTCCGGAAGGCCGGGAGAGTGGGGGAAACGCGGACTTCAGTGGGCAGTTGGTTCCAGAGGGTGGGTGCCACAACAGAGAAGGCCCTCCCCCTAGGACCCGCCAGACGGCATTGTTTCGCTGACGGGACCCAGAGGAGGCCGACCCTGTGCGCTCTCACCGGTCGAAGGGAAGTATGTGGCAGAAGATGGTCCCGTAAGTATCCTGGTCCAATGCTATAAAGGGCTTTATAGGTAATAACCAACACTTTGAATTGCGCTCGGAGACCGATAGGCAACCAATGCTGCATGTGGAGAGTTGACGAAATGTGGGCACAACGTGGAAGGCCCACAATTGCTCGCACAGCTGCATTTTGCACTAATTGTAGTCTCCGAGCACTCTTCAAGGGTAGCCCCATGTAGAGAGCATTGCAATAGTCGATCCTCGAGGTGACAAGGGCATGTGTGACTGTGAGTAGAGACTCCCGATCCAAATAAGGACGCAACTGGTGAACCAGGCGAACCTGGGCAAATGCCCCCCTCACCACAGCTGACAAATGATGTTCCAATGTCAACCATGGATCGAGGAGGACTCCCAAGTTGCGCACCTTCTCTGAGGGGTTTATAACTTTACCCCCCAGGGTAATGGAAGGACAGATTGAAATGTCCGTGGGAGGCATCACCCACAGCCACTCTGTCTTGTCAGGGTTGAGCCTCAATCTGTTAACACCCATCCAGACCCTCACAGCCTCCAGACACCGGCACATCACCTCAACCGCTTTACTGATTTGGGCAGGAGTGGAAATGTACAGCTGAGTATCGTCAGCATACTGATGGTATCTCACTCCATGCCGATGAATGATCTCTCCCAGTGGCTTCATGTAGATGTTAAAAAGTAGGGGGGAAAGAACTGACCCCTGAGGCACCCCACAAGGGAGTGACCTAGAGGTGGACCTCTGACCCCTCACTAACACTGACTGCGACCGACCAGAGAGATAGGAGAAGAACCACCGTAACACGGTGCCCCCCACTCCCAATCCCTCTAGCCGGCACAGAAGGATACCATGGTCGATGGTATTGAACGCCGCTGAGAGGTCAAGAAGCACCAGGACAGAGGACTGGCCTCCATCCCGGGCCCTCCAGAGATCATCCATCAGAGCGACCAAAGCAGTTTCGGTGCTTTAGCCGGGCCTGAACCCGGACTGTAGAGGCCCCAGATAATTGGCTTCCTCCAGAGACCGCTGGAGTTGAAGTGCCACTACCTTCTCAATAACCTTCCCCACAAAGGGGAGGTTAGAGACCGGACGATAGTTAGTGAGAATTGCTGGATCCAGGGAAAGCTTCTTGAGGAGGGGGCGCACGAGTGCCTCCTTCAAAGGAGCCGGGAAGGACCCCTCCCTCAAAGAACCGTTGACAATCTCCTGAATCCAGGTACGTGTCACCTCCCTGCTAGCAGAAACCAGCCAGGAGGGACACGGGTCCAACAAATAGGTGGCGGAACTCACAGCTCCAATGGCCCTGTCCACTTCATCAGGAGTAACAGTCTCAAACTCGCCCCAGATGACCGGACAAGAGCATGCCCCTGTCCCCTCGACTGAATCATTATCAGTCGACTCTGTTATACAATTGGAGTCTAGGTCGGCCCGGATCTGAGCTACTTTGTCTGCGAAACAGTAGTTAGGACTCGCCAAGTGATGCCAGATTAAAGTCCCCCAAGACCATAAGTCTGGGGAACTCCTTCGCCAATCCAGCAACCTCTTCGAGTAGCACAGGCAGGGCAGATGCCACGCAGCTGGGAGGCAGGTACATAAGCAATATGACCACCTGAACCCCGAGGTCCAGCGTCATAAAGATGGACTCGCAACCCGGAATATCGGAAACGGTGAGCCAGCGTAGGCTGAGGTTCTCCCGGGCCAAAAAAGCCACTCCTCCCCCCATTCCCTGGGGTCGTGGCTGGTGCCATACCTGATAACCTGGTGGGCACATATCCGAGAGGGGAACTCCCCCCTCAGGGCCCAACCAAGTTTCAGTTACACACACCAGGTCGGTCTCCTCATCCATGAAAAGGTCATGAATGAGGGAAGCCTTATTATTAACCGACCTGGCGTTGAGCAGCAACAGTCTGAGCCCAGGGCCCGAGCTACGCTCATCACCAGGGTCATGGGGTGAGCTAGGTTTTTCAGAAGGGCCAGAACAAGGAACTGCTACGAGACAGCAGGACCGAGTTCCCCGATTGCGGCCTACCCTCCTGCTCCTGCCATATCATCATCATCATCATCATCATCATCATCATCATCATCATCATCATCATCATCAAGTTATTATTAACCCTCCTGCTCACGCCATATAATAATAATAATAATAATAATAATAATAATAATAATAATAATAATAATAATAATAATAATAATAATAATAATAAAGTTGGAAGGGACCTTGGAGGTCATCGAGTCCAACCCCCTGCTCAGGCAGGAAACCCTACACCATTACGGACAAATGGCTGTCCAGTCTCTTCTTAAAAATTTCCAGTGTTGGAGCATTCACCGCTTCTGGAGGCAGGTTGTTGCATTGATTAATTGTTCTAACTGTCAGGAAGTTTGTCCTTAGTTCTAGGTTGCTTCTCTCCTTTTGCATATTTTCAAACTGCTAGGTGGCAGAAATAAAAAAATACAGGAGTGTTATTTTAGGGGAGGTAGACTTAAACCCCACTGGGTCCAATGTATTTCTTCTTTGCGGTTTCTGTCACTTGCCTCTATTTATAGAAGTGCCTTAACTCTGTTCACTGTCTCCATCCAGGTTTGTATGATATTCAGAATATTGCTTAAGATACTTTAATTACACACAATTAACACACTATTTCTGTCTTAACTATAATTATGCTCTTGGCTTGTGTTTGTATCATGTTTGAACCCAAACCATTATATGACTTGGTATATCATACAAACTGGCTCAATATTTCTAAAAGAGTAACCATAGAAATCTAAATATTGAATCTACATTTTTTCTAGCTCATAATCAACCAAAAATAAAAATGGACCTCTAATTGTTTTGGAAACTAAATTGGAACAACTTTCTATTATTATACCCTCTTTAAGAAATCAATAGTTTAACATGCTCAGTTTCTTGTTTAGTCACCAGTTCCAGTTCAGAAAATAACATCAGAGTTTTGATTAAGCCATACTTGATATCACTCAAATGATACTAGTTTCTGACAGATGTTCATCTGCCCAGCATTAATTTTTGCTGGAGGCAGGACATGGAACATAAAAATACACACCAGCTGTCATTCATACAATGATCATCTTCTTGCACCAAAATCAAAGAAAAACATTTTAATCTTTTAAAAGCCTTGCAAGTCTCAGCTTATTTCTGACCTAATCTTCCTAACACTATCTTTACATATACAGACTATTCTCATGTCTGTTTCTTCAGACAGCCCTATGTGTGAAAGCATCCTCTGTTTGAAGGGTTTCCAATCCCAGTCTGGAATTATAATGAGGAAGCCTAGAGTCAGCCAGTTGTCCGTCATTTTGCTTATTACCTGGACAATAGATTGAGAAAGTATAAAGGCCACTGGTGATTATATCAAGAAGTACTATATTTCTATTTAGTTGTTTCCACACTGCATATAGGTGTACAAATAGCCATATGTATCTTCACTATAAATTGTCATATGTCTTTGTTCTTAATTTGGGTGATAAACTTCCTCTTTTTTGGGGGGGAAAAATATACACAGTCCTTCTATTTATGACTATAAATCTTTCCTGTGCCTTGGCATGTATAAGTCATCCCATTTTCACTTTGTCTCCTTGATTTCAGTGGTTATGAAAAAAAATCTTTTTCACTTGATACAAATAATAAGAGGGTAACATTTAAGCTTTTAACACAGATCCTGAAGACAAGGTATGGAAATTCTCTAAAGTGTAAAAAGACGAGATTAAGACAAATACTTTAAGTGATATTAATGGTTTTATCCCAAGGCTTTCAGGACAGTCTTAAAGCATGAAAGATATTTAATGTCCTTTGCTTTCCTAATATCCAACATTTCTAAGCTTGCAGTTCATCTGGATTGTGGATGCACATACGTAAAATATAAGCCAAATACCTGTATGAACAGGAAGGCATTTTTATTGCTTGTAGAAAGCTTTGTCTTAATTCCATTTAAACTTGTGAAAATATTAAATTTGTTCCGGAAGTTGAGGTGGAGAAATTAATTTCAGTGACAAAAATAAACTGAATCCAATTAGTAGGCCCTGAGCAGTGGCTCATTAGTGTGGTAGGCGAGTAAATGAAATTCCAGCAATAGTGAATGAACGTTATCTGTCTAGGATTTATGAGATGCCCATAACTCTTTAGTTAAACTTTCTTGAAATGAAGCAATGAGTTTTGTTAATAGAAAAAGATGTAGGTACTTCATTTTTTAAAAATGCACTGGAAATACTTTATGAATCATAGTAATACACTTTTTAAAAAAAGTTAAGTCTTCAGGGATTAATTCTCTCATTCCAAATGTCTACAAAGTAGTTTCCTAGACTAAATTTGGCACTAGGTGGAAATTCCATTTTTCTATTACAAGATCTTTGATTTTTATCCTATCATTATTTATTAGATTTAATTTTATAAGTAACCTAAGGCAGCAAACAAGCATAATACTTCTTCCTCCTAATTTTCCCACAATAACCACTTGTGAGGTATAGTGGATTGAGAGAGAGTGACTGGCCAAAGTCACCCAGCTGGGTTTCGTGCTTAAGGTGGGACTAAAACTCACAGTCTCCTGGTTTCTAGGCCAGCACCTTAACCACTACTGTACAGGTAGTCCCTGACTTGCAATCATTCATTTAGTGACTGTTTGAAATTATAATGGCACTGAAAAAAGTGACTTATGACAGGTTTTCACACTTACAATCATTGTCACATCCCCATTGTCACATGATTGAAATTCAGACACTTGGAAACTGGCATGTATTTATGATGGTTGCACTGTCCAAAGGTCATGTGATCATCATTTGTAACCTTCCCAGCTGGCTTCCAACAAGCAAACTCAATGAGGGAAGTCAGATTCGCTTAACAATCACATGATTCACTTACCAATTGCAGTGATTCACTCTACAACTGTGGCAAAATAGGTCATAACATGAGGTAAACTTGCTTAATGACTGCCTTGCTTAGCAACAGAAATGTTGGGTTCAGTTGTGGTTGTAAGTTGAGGACTACACTAAACTGACTCTCCTATGATCTCTATGTCTTGGTCCTTAGCTCTATTTGGAGGACTGATTATGGTTAGTCCTGATATATTATTCTTCATAGAAGACAGAGAGGCATTAACATGTATTTTTCTAGTCCTCAATTTTGGCAGAAAAATATGCCTGAATCATATCTGTTGCCTGACACCTGAGGTCTAATCTGTGTCAATAACAAGAGTTGTGAGATCTGGTTCTTACAGTTTCAGTGTGGGGAATTTAAGGCCCACAATCAGTGGGTTCACTTCCCCTTTTATCTGGTAGAAGAACCTGGCAGGAAAAAAAACACACCACCAATGACTCTCATTAAAGTCAGGAAGGTCTAAACGTGGGGTCCTGACATCCCCTTCCTGCATTGCAAATGCTCAAATGGCTACTTATGTATATTCCAATGTTAATTTTTTTTCTTCATATTCATTGGCTTTGGAATTAGTTATTCATGCAGGTGATGAATCTGAACTAATATAACATTGCATATCTTAATTGAGCTACACTGGTGAAGCCAGAAGCAGAAATTGACCTGCATGTGTTGTAAAATAATCACATATTAAGGAGAGTACCACCAGCAGCAAAAGAATTCATTTGTTAGTCTTATTTAACTTGAGTTGCTTGTTGGTAACCTGTCGTCATCTACAATCCAAACTTGTCAGTCAGCAATAATCTGTCTTGATTTTCAGTGCTTATAAAATCATAGTGTAGATGTTTAATGAGGGAAAGATAAAAATTCTGGTCAGATTCAAACCTCTAAGGTTCTTGACATATCATTTCCTTAGAATGAAGTCTTTCTTCTGCCATTCAGATGTAAATTATCTGAACAATCTAGGAGTAATTATATTAACCAGTACTGAACATTTGGCACTATCAAATTTGTGAATTAATGTTTCCCGTGCTCTTTAACTATAAAAACATCAGCAAAAAAAAACAACAAAAACAAGTTAGCAAAAGGGGCGAAATCAGAGGTGGGGAAACTAATTTTATTCTTCTATTATTTTTGACAAGGTGTTCATGCAGCTTTCATGAGATTTCAGAAGTGTAAGAAAAGGAAAAATCTCATTATCTACAGGCCACCAAGAGAACCATCCCCTTTATAGTTGAAAGGTAATGGTAGCATATATTTTATGTTCACTTATATCTTAAGCACTGTGCCAAAGGTACTGTCCAGGCATTTGAAATTCACCTTCTCGCCTTCCAGTTTTTCAACTGAAAAAAGTTTGGCTTTGTTATATTAAGAGCAAACTAACTGTGTAGGAAAGATTTTTTTAAAAAAATATCCAAAATCTATTGCAAGGCTATACCTTAACTAGGGTCAGCTCAAGATCATAAAATGCTGTAGATGCTTTCCTGTTTTCCAGGTAAGATATAAACAAAACAGACCCTGACCGCTGAAGTTACTTTCAATATTTTGGCATAATTCTATATTATTTGTTAACTAAGAACTTTGTTGAGAGATTTAATTCATTTTTTATTTTAACCAATTCAATATTTTTGCTAGAAATATACTGAACATCCATTCCAGATTATTATGTCAGTGTTAATTAAGATGGCTACTATAAATGGAGGAAAAATTTATTTCTGTTTTCTGTCTGTCTGTCTGTCTATCTATCTATCTATTGAATTTTATGGCTGCCCACTCACTTTCAGTGATTCTAGGTGGCTTACAAAAAATATACAATATACAAAGAATAAAAGAATATACAATATACAAAGAATATACAAAGAATAAATATACAAAGAATAAAATATACAAAGAATAAAAGCAACAATCCCCCCCTCCCTGCTGACGACAAGCAATCGAACAAGCCACTTGATGGGCTCCATTTCACTCTAGGTTCCCCAGGCTCATTGGCCAAACCAGGTCTTTGCAAAAGTGTGTCAAAGTGGGGCCCAGTCTAACTTTCCCAGGGATGATGTTCAAAAGGGAGGGAGCCACCACAGAGAAGGCCCTCTACTTAATGTACAGATATTAGTGTTCTATAAAATTCAAGGGGGCATTCAGTGTTTCTGAGGAGATCCTTCCTTCCCTCCTGTTCAAAGCAGTTAATAGAACAAAAAAAAGATACTTTAAGATACTTTTAACTGTAAATCAACTAGCCCATTTTTTGTTATCAGTCTGACTACCTTTCCAATAACGTTAAGGCTTCTTTCCCAGTTCAGCAAGCAGAAGGTTAAACCACCCCATGGCATAGATTAGCTTCTAGAGCCTCATGCTCTCCAGAGTATCAGATTATAGTCTTATATTCAGAAGGAAGCAGATTTAAAAAGGCTGGCATAGGGTCTGTAGGAGCTGCTTCTATAGTGTAAGATCCATAAAAATACATAATATTATTAATCTAATTAGCTGAAATTATTACCTAACCTGAACTTGACTTGTGGCCTTATGATCAAATGGCATTTACTTTACTTTTCTAAGTGTCTAGGCAACTGAAAAAGGGTAGATTATGTGGCCTTCTGGAAAATGAACCTCCCTGCTTAAGATCGTTACCATATGTAAATGCTAGTCATTAATGTTCTTTTGATTGGTTTTATTTTATTGCTTTAATAAACGAGACAGATGATAATTCATTTTGCAGATACAAATAGATGTTACTATATGAATCATTGTTATGGTTTCTATTTTTTCTGCACACCATATTCAAATGAGATCCAGTTCTTGTATAGAATAAACTCAGGATGTTTTCATTCTTATGAAGAGAATGAGTGAATTGTTGCAAAAATATACTTTTCATGACAGTGTCTCAAAGTCTGCTTGATTAACATCTGGAGCTGCTGGTGGCATCCATGGAACTTGGGATGTAGAGCAGCAGCAAACTTTCCACCTTGTTATGCCAAAAGAAAGAGAATAAATACATTCCCTGGAAAAATTCTGATTGAAGATGCTGATTACATACAGAGAGTTAACTCTGCTTAGCATCACCATAAACATTTAAAAACCTTTCCATCTTCTATGTGAATTTAACTCAACTTGGAAGATGAATAAAACAACATCACCCTAAGGGCAGCAAGAGGTCTTTTATGAGCCTCACAACTGGATGGATAAGCCTTGCCTATTAAGCTTTTCCACAAAACATCATATGTCTATTTCATTTTATGCAAAATTGCTATTGGAGAGGATCTAAATCAGCTTTTCCCATCCAAATATGTACAAGTGGATTGGGAGAAAAATAGGCAGAATTCCCTTGCTAGCCAATATTCTGTATTTTGAAGTCATAAAGCACTGGGAGATTCCAAATTAGGGAAGGCTAACCTAAACATTTATCTCTATAGTTCTAAGGCATCAAAGAACTATAAAAAATTTGGTTGACTATCTTTCTTTCTCTTTAGGAAATCACCACTGCACAGGCTATTCCAGGTTAAACTATTTCCCCTTACCATTAGGAAATGCTTGCTGATATTCAACGGAAATCTACATTCTTTAATTTAAACCCATTCTTTCGTATCTTTTGATTCAACTAGGAACAACTCTCCTTCTGTCTTCTACATGGCAGCATGGAAGACAGCTACCATCTCTCCTGGTGATCTTCTCTTCTCTGGGTTAAATGTGTCCAGCACCCCCAACTGTTCATCATTCAATTTTATTACTTATTATTTTAGTTGTTGACTTCTGGACGTGCTCCAGTTTGTCTGTGTCTTCTTTTTTTTTAAATTCTTTTATTAAAACAATCAACATTGAACATAAAAACATATTATGCAGCAATCATCATGGCACCTGATATACAATACTAAGTATTAGTCGTTGAAAACGTCTCACAATATCAGAACTGGATGTAATGTTGTGGGTGCATTCAAATCAAGGCAGGTAACAGAGCAAGACTTACTTCTCTTTACCTTCTTTATTGCATTGCCTTTCATTCAAAAGCTCAAGATTTTATATATATTGCTATCTTCTCCCTTTTCCCCACACATCAGCAAGTCTATATGTAGGATAGGCTAGGAGAGCTAATGAAACAGTTGGAAAGACCACAGGGGAATTCTTAAAACCTAACAATCTTGGTTAGATGGGTTTTCCAACAATGTTGATGTAGTTAATTTTCCATTATCTTACTTCACTAAAAGTTTTGTTATCTAATCCAAGTCCATCTGCCTGACTTGGAAGTCTCTAACCTATGCAGTTATGTTTTTCTTCCTCTGCATTCTTCTGCAAATGTTCTTCACTGGACCTTTGTGTTGACATTCATGGTTCTCAATATATGTGTGCTCTTCCTTAACATTTGAAGGTATTCTTCTTCCCCTTATTTCTGGTCTATTCATTTTGAATAAGTTATGCCCTTCATGTCTTGAATGTCTAATGTAATCTTCAATGTTATTAATGTAATTTTAAAATAAATGATACACTCATTTTATGAAAGACTATGATCAAATAACCTGTAGACAGCATGGTCTGTTGCCCTTCTACTAAATTATCTTGGCAGCTATAAGGCTCTCTGAATAAAAAGAGCAATAGAATATAACAAATGGAGTAACTCATTGAAGTTCTATAGTTCAATTGTTTACTATACGCCTATTTTCAAAGATGAAACACTGCAGATGTTTCCAAAAAGAATTCCAGTTTGATTTGCATGTGATTGACTGCATAAATAACAAGCTGTTGGATGGTAGCGAGTGACTGAGAAACATCACATTAAGAAAAAATAGACAAAATAAATGTTCTCTCTATTTATAACCCATTCAAACGCATTGCTGACTAGATGAGATTGATAATCAGGCCACATACTAGGTTTCATAAAGTTTGGATATCAAAATAACATCTTAAGAAAATAGTGTACCTCCCTCTCTCAAACATGTTGACATAGATTTTCCAAGCTGTTTTACATATAGTTATTGAAAACACATTGTGAATCTGAATTCCCAGTAGGCAAAATAGTTTTATGCTTAACTTTCATTGAATTCAAGATGGCTGGGAATGGGGGAAGACTTCAGAAACATTAGACCCAGTTATCAGAAAATTAACAGTGGAAGCCGACATACACTAAACTCCGCGAAAGACACTTCTGCACAACTGCTTTTGAATGTAAAACAATTCCTTAAGACAGATTCAAAACAAAAGATTTGATTTTTCTAGGGATACTGAACATCTCTGAAATCAAGAATATCTATGGGAATGGTTTGCAAATCTTTCTCTTGTGAGACAGTCCTTTTCTTGTCAGAGTCTGCTGAGGAATTCAAAGCTGTATAGAATGTTTTGGAACAAATGTATATACTTCGCAGTTAAACAGTCCCAAATTCTCTCCAAGCAGCAATTTCAAAAGGTAATATTACCTAGTAATATGAATATAATTTAGTTTTTGTTATCTTTTTGATGGACCCTCTGCCCCCCCCCCCAGTGCATTCTGCAACAGGTTACAGAAAAGTTGGTGTGCACTTAGATCTTTAAAAGTTGTGAACTCCTCAGTTAGATGGGCAAATAGTTTGATCTGATATGTCACCATCCTGTTTAGTATGTGCATATGTTGGCACTCTGATAGTGAAGATGCTGTTAGGGAGCAAAAGTATTACACCTTTTCAGTTGTGTGTTGCAGAGAAGAACTGGCAATGGCAGGGAAATTATCTTGTGAAGGAATTTATTGCAAGATTCTGTGACAGTAATCCAGCTTGTTTCTTTTATTAAGTTTATGTTGAGATTAGCTTAACATTCTAAAGGTTGTATCCTTAGTATGTGGATAAAAAAACAGGTTTTTGAGGGTTTTCTTTTCTTCTAACCAATTTCTTCTAACCATCCTTGCAGTTTTCTTGGCAAGGTTTTTTCAGAAGTGATTTGCCATTACCTGTTTCCTAGGGATGAGAGTGTCTGACCCAAGGTCACCCAGCTGGCTTTGTGCCCAAAACAGGACTAGAACTCACAGTCTCCCTGTTAGCAACCTGATGTCTTAACCAATACATAAAACTGGCTCTCATTTGTAGGTTTACTCACATATGACAGTGGTTGCCATGTTTTCTAAAAAATAAAAAAGTAAAAGCAAAGTCTTCGACAACTTCCAGTGAATTCATGGAAAGACTTGGAAGTAGTTTGCCATCATCTTCTTCCAGAAAACATTTCCAGTTTTCATAGCTGACAGACTTTGCATTTGCTAGAAGCTTCTCAACCAAGCATTAATTAGGTCCAACTCAGTTTAGTTTCTCAACCCAGGTAAGTTTGGTAAGATGTTGCCATTTGCTGAGACATTTTCTTTCTTTTTTTTTTAATATATAAAATTCTTTTATTAAAACAATCAACATTGAACCTAAAAACATATTGTGCAGCAATCATCATGGCACCTGATATACAATACTAAGTATTAGTCATTGAAAACGTCTGAATTAGTAAGCCTTTTTCCCACCCCTCGCGTCTAGCCTCAACTATACTCCTGTTACACTTTGTTTGATTGGTGTTTCTCTTATCTGGTTCCATATTAATGTGATCAACATTAAACCAAAGATCCTATTGCTAAACAATCATCCTAGAACATAGCATACAACATTAGGTATTAATCTTTGTAAACATCTGTTTTAGTAAACGTTCTTCCCTCCGCCCTTCCCTCTTCAAGTATACTCCGAGTACCTTTTGTTTGGTTGGTGTTTCTCTTATATATGGTCTATCTGCTGTATCTAGTCTATTGCAAAAAATATCTTTAAGATTATTCATGTTTTAATAGTAATAATATTTATTCAATACATTAATAAAAAACCTAATGTATATTTGCAGACATTAGAAGAAAGGAAAGAAGTAAAAATACTAAATACAGAAGAAAAGAAACAAGGTTAAAAGTGAGTAAATAGATGTCATTTAACATCAATATGAAATTGTTGGGAGAGGACATTGGTTGGTTTTGGGACAATTGTCTTAAATAAGCTGATGATACCCAGTTGTAGATAGCAATCCCAGCTGAACTGGAGATATGTAGACATTCTGTTAGGGATTAGATGGGGGGGGGGAACAAAATCCTACCAAGACAGAGTTGCTTGTAAATATCTGAAAAATGGTTACATAGGATGATCTTTTGCTGTTCCTGATGAAGGTGGTCAATGACTTGGAAGTATTTACGCTTCTGGAGGCAGGTTGTTACACTGATTAATTGTTCTCATTGTCAGGGAGTTTCTCCTTACTTTTAGGTTGCTTCTCTCCTTGATTAGTTTCCACCCATTGCATCGTGTCCTACCTTCAGGCACTTTGGAAAATAGCTTGATTCCCTCTTCTTTGTGGCAGCCCCTGAGATATTGGAACACTGCTATCATGTCCCCCCTCGTCCTTCTCTTCGTTAAACTAGACATACTCAATTCCAGCAACCGTTCCTTATATGTTTTAGCCTCCAGTCCCCTAATCATCTTTGTTGCTATTCTCTGTACTCTTTCTAGAGTCTCAACATCTTTTTTTACATCGTGGTGACCAAAACTGGATGCAGTATTCCAAGTGTGGCCTTACCAAGGTATTGTAAAGTGGTATTAATACTTCACGTGATCTTGATTCTATCCCTCTGTTAATGCAGCCTAGCACTGTGTTGGCCTTTTTGGCAGCTGCAGCACACTGCTGGCTCATATTTAGGTGGTTGTCTACTAGGACTCCGAGGTCCCTCTCACAGTTACTGCTATTGAGCAAGGTGCCACCTATGCTGTACTTGTGCATTTGGTTTTTCTTGCCTAAATGTAGAACCTTGCTTTTTTCACCATTGAATTTCATTTTGTTAGGTAGTGCCCAGTGTTCAAGTCTGTCCAGATCCTTCTGTATCTTAAGCGTGTCTTCTGGAGTATTGGCTATTCCTGCCAGCTTGGTGTCGTCTGCAAATTTGATGAGTTCCCCATCTATCCCTTTGTCCAAATCATTGATGTAGATGTTGAAGAGCACTGGGCCCAGAACAGAGCCCTGGGGCACCCCACTACACACTTCCCTCCATGTAGATGTGGTTCCATTGAGCACCACTCGCTGAGTACGGCCGGTCAGCCAGCTATGGATCCATCTGGTGGTGATTCTGTCTACCCCACATTTTTCTATCTTTTCAAGTAGTAGGTTGTGATCTAATTTATCAAATGCCTTACTGAAGTCTAAGTAAATTATGTCCACAGCATTCCTCTGATCCACTAATTTTGTCACTTGGTCAAAGAATGCAATAAGATTTGTCTGGCATGATCTATTTTTGACAAACCCATGTTGGCTTTTAGTAATGACTTTGTTTGCCTCTAGGTCAGTGGTTCTCAACCTTTTTCAGGTTGAGACCCCACTTGCGCCACCCATGCACGCCGCGACCCCGACCCGGGGGCGCGCGCGCGACGGGCCGATCCGCGCATGCGCGGCGCGCGCACGACGGAAAAAAACAAAAAAACCCAAAATGGCAGACCGCAACGGGCTGATCCGCACATGCGTGGCGCGCGCGACGGCCCGAACCGCGCATGCGCGGCACGCAAGCGACGAAAAAAAACAAAAAAAACCAAAAACAAACAAACAAAAAACAAAATGGCGGACCGCGATGGGCCGATCCGCTCATGCGCGGTGCGCGTGCGACGGCCCGAACCGCGCATGCGCGGCGTGCACGCAACGAAAAAAAAACCTCAAAAAAACAAAATACAAAATGGCGGACCACGGTGTCCGGCGACCCCCGCGAAATGGTCATTCGACCCCAAATGGGGTCGCGACCCATAGGTGATATTCAATGGATATGAAGAGGAAGTACTCCTCTTCATATCCATTGAATACAATACACTGTAGAAGGGGCTGCTTTTGGAGATGTTTCAGAGGGTCCAGCTGACATAGAAGATTGCTACTGTAGAAAAACATCAATTTTATTAAGACTTTCTGGCCGAATCCCAAATGCTTATCTTTGTTTATAAAGTCCTATATAGTGAAGCATGGGAATATATTGGCAGCTGATTCCTCAGGATTGACTCTGCACATCTGGCCTGAACATCTACAGAACGCCAGCTGAGGGTCCCACTCTTCAAGAAATGGTTGGCCTTTGCATTGGAAGCCTCACATTCTGAAGTGTGCTCTCCCTGGAGAGTCATTTGATCCTCTCTCTTCTTGCATTTCACAAGGCTGTTAAGATATTGTAAACAAATAAATGCATACTGCATTTCTAATTCCCCCAGGATGCTTGTGCTTGTCAGTCTCCCAATATAATGTTTGGGCAATCTGTAACTCACAAGACTTTTAAGATTCTTTGGTCTTTTTTGCAGCTCAACCACTTTAGGATGGATAGACTTCAATTTCCAGGATTCCTCAGCAAGCTGAAATTTAGCAGCAAGATACAGGATTTCAACATGAGTATTTATTTTACTTTAATCTTTCCAATTCTTCAAAATAATTCCTCAAAAAAAGAGAGAAAAGAGACATATGTTTGTTGTTAAGATGATGCTTCTGGAGGCTCCCCTCCCCTTATATTATACCAGAAAATATTTTTGGAACTATTTCCAAATTCTTAAGGATGTCTAAAGTGGTTCTTTATCCCAGCAATTCCCTTATTAGAAAACAAGACTTAGTCAAGGTATTGCTTTTCTATACTTCCATATACGTACACCTATATTTGCTGTCCAAACACCCCTTTTTCTTGAAGACTTTCACATTTATATTATACAACAATAGAAGGTATTTCTTTTAGAAATATTTTCTGTTTTCATTTAGCTTTTTAGAATAGCCTTTTTCTCTCTTTTCAACCTATATGGAACTAGCAGAAGCAATTGAATTGCATCCTTGAAGCAGCGTCTCACAACACTTGCCACTATTACCAATTTAGACAAATGTGGTAGATCCCTATCTTTGCAAGTGGCAGAATGTTTATTCATAGTATTCCCAATCTCCTTAATAATTAAATTATTCGTACACACAATGGGGGCACTTATATTGAAAGGGCTCTTTCAGTTGTTTTGATACTAGCCTTCTCCAATCTTGCTTCCCCCAGTTGAGTTAATAAGCAACACTCAGCATAATTGAATCCCCTACCAGTATTTTGAAAATGCCCTGTCGGAAAAGGATAACTTCTTCAGAACTCATGAAGGAGAATTATTGTTGCTAGTCCTACTCTCATTATTACTATAACCACATTTGCCAAAAGAACATAGTTCTGAAAGAATTTTGCCTGGAGGAGCCTAATGCTTCAGGGTTCTAGATTCCTATGTAAGAAAGGATGTATTAGTCATATTGTGGTTGCTTGGTTTTCTTAGAAAGTTACTTTAAATACATATTCTGACAGTATGATTGTTATTTCAGCCTGCTGTGCTATAGATATTGAAGGAAAGCAGCTTATTTTATCTAGTATAGCCTAGAACCATAACTCTCACTCCCTTCAAATTCTGGAAAGGAATAAAAACAAGCAAGGACTTTAGGCCAAATAGTGCATTGGTTGAGATCCTGAAGTGAGCAGGCAATTTTTTTTATTTCTACTTGTATAATAAAGATGCTTCTGCCTCAAACATTTCATTTTCCCTTTTCTCATGATAAAGGCCAGGAGATTTATTTGGCAAGAACCAAGAATTTAATGGAGCAATGGTCAAAATTGCAAAATGATTGATGGGATTAAAGTCAGGTGACTTTTCTAGTAATAAGTGACATGGAACCAAATGATATATATTCCTGGAAGGGTCTGGTAGGTTTCTATTATTTCCTAATGAGGACAACATAGTTGCTACTTGTGTCACAGGGCTGAAGGTGGGGAGCATGAAGAAAAGGAAACGGCCCTTCCCAAAGAATTCATCTGCACAAAACACATCTAAAGGTCTCCAGTATGCTTTGGCATCTCAGACTCCAGGGAAGAGGCAGGCAATCAATGTAATTGGTATGAGCATTATTAACCACAAAGAGTAAACAATATTTATTTTTTTTATTTATTTTATTTTTTTATGATTTTTATACCGCCCCCCTCCTGAAGGACTCGGGGCGGTGTACAGCCCAATTAAAAACATTAACATACAAAAGGTAAAATTATTAAAAATAAATTAAATAATTTGGCCCAATCATTTAAAAACCCAATACATAATCTTAAAAACAATTAAAAACATCAAAATATAGGGTTATTAAAAATAGATTAAGTAATTTAGTCCAATCATTTAAAACCAATGCTTAATCTTAAAACTCAATCCCCTAAAAACAATTATGGCCTTGTTGGAACCGGAGCTACTATCCCAGGCCGGCTTGTCGAAATAAATATGTTTTTAATTCTCGATGGAAGGAACGCAATTCCGTCAACGTACGGAGTTCGGGGGGGAGCTCGTTCCAAAGCGTTGGAGCTCCCATAGAGAAGGCCCTCCCCCTGGGGGTCGCCAGCCGACATTGTCTGGGCGACGGTACCCTGAGGAGACCGACTCTGTGGGAGTGTACCGGACGGCGGGAGGTATTTGCTGGCAGAAGGCATCCTCTGCCAGCTTGGACCAGCCTAGCTGAGGTCTTGCCAATTTTTCCTTCAGATGGTGGTGCAGGAGATTTGTTCTGCTGCTTCTGTATCCTCTCATAATTTCTGTCCTCACATACAAATGAGTAGAATATGTGAGCTTTATGTCTATACACATTCTCAATCATCTAGGTCAGGGGTAGGCAACCTTGGCTTTTTTATGACTCGTGGACTTCAACTCCCAGAATTTCTGAGCCAGCCATGCTGGCTAACAGCCAAAGCCAGTTAGCTCAAGAATTCTAGGAGTTGAAGTCCACGAGTCATAATAGAGCCAAGGTTGCCTATCCCTGATCCAGGTCATGGTCGCCTCAGAGGTGCTTTTCTAAAAGGCAACTGGACTTTCTTGGTTTTTCCTTTGTAATTATTTCACATCTCATCCAAGAAGCTTATTCAGTTCTCAGAGAACTCAGAGTTTTCAAAGAAAGAAAAAAGTCCAGTTGCCTTTTGGAAAAGCACCTTTGGGACAATATGGGAGCTTTATTTGAAGGACCAATCTTAACAGGTAATGTGCTACAGCATGAGTGGGAAATACTAGGCTCTCCAGATGCTACTAAACCTCAACATTTAGCATTTTTCATCACTAACCATGCTAGCAGGGTCCAGAGTTCTATATCTTTTTTCTGGAGACTCATAACAGAAAGTGGTCAGATTATTAGTCACAACCATAGGCAATATCAACCATAGGCAATAAGAGTTATCAGGTATCTAAGCTTAATTTTTTATTCTTCTTCTTCTAAGCCCAGGGTCATATTTTTTAAATACAATAATGGATTGCTGCCTGACACCATGTTGATTTTTTAAGAATACTTGTGGGGCTCCAGAAGCATACTTGGAACTAAAAATAATGCTGAGGCTGGCATTCTACTTGGCAACATGCCAACTTCCAAATTATTCTAAATAAAAGAATCTATTTTTTTAAATTTACAGATAGAATAGAGTCTGATTGGTACCAACAGAAGGGTATAGAAGCATCCCATTGTGAAATCAATTCTAGAGCTTTAGTATCCTCACATTAGTTGCCCCTTTACTTCTTTTAGTGATGATGCCAGGGATCAAATCTGGGTTTGCAGCATGCTACGGTTACTCCCTGGAAGAACAATTTTCTCTTGTTGTCACCACTGGATATGCATACATTGGTTAAAACTAAAATCCTGGAAATAAATGATGAATTAGAGATCCAAACTGTTGACTGTTTTTCATCTAGAGTTTTGCTTTCTGCTTTTAGAATCATACCACTATTGGTTAGCAAAATAGCTTTCATATGATTGTCCTTTAACAATGATTAGAGTTTCTGGATCATCACCTAGCATTTCTCTTCACTGATCACATGGCTTTCCTTATTGTAGGATCCTCATGCTCTCTGAGCTTGGCTATTTTCTTGTAAATATTCTTTTACCCAGCTAAGTAACATCATCATTGCTAGAAGGACTTTTAGGGTTTATATACAAATGGTTTGCCCTGCCAGTGTTGGTGGAATTGTTCTTGGTAGTTCCTTGATTAACCTGTTTTTTACTGTTTGGTTGTCTGAGCTGGTAGTTCCTTGATTGGGATAGTGTTTGCTTCTTAATTGTTGGTCTAATGTCAATCTTAGTGTTAATCTCTGCTTATTTGGGTGTTGATTGCTGGTGAGGAGCTTTCTGGCTTTCTGATTGTCTTTCTGAATGGTTTGTAGATGTTATTTATATCTACCGGTATGTGCCTGTTGATGGCTGATTTGTCTGAGTGCCAGTCTTCCAGGAATTCTGTAGCATTTTTGGACTTGGCTTAATCTAGGATGCTTGCAGTTTCCTAGTTGAATATATGATTAAGTCTGTTCATTTTGTGAAATAAGCAGTTTTCATTGTATCTTCTTACTGCTAGTTGTGTTTATTGGTGCACTCTGCTAGTCTTCTGCCTGTCTGTCCTACAACATAGCTTATAGTGCTCCTTACACTGTATGTTATAGATGGTTCCTGTTTTTTCTTGTGGTCTACTGGGTCTTTTGGTTTACTTAAGATAGTTTGGAGAGATCTGCAGTGAAAGAACTGCAGATATAGCAGCATTCCAAGCAACTTTAAAAGACTGGGGGTGGATGGGGTGGCATTCCTGCTTCATTGCTTTGTCATAACAAATCACACTATCCTGACAAACCAACATTCTCTTTCAATCTGGCTTTTGGTGGTTAAAAAGTTATTTTGCTTGGGAGTTGTTTTAAAATCTGACTCACTTGTTTCGAATCTGTACCGCAAGTTTCTTAACAGAAGACATATTATTTTATTTTAGGAATAGATCAGGGCAGTATATGGAATGATATTTGACTATAGACCATTGCATTAGTTTGTTCAAAGCAGAGACTATCAAACACCAAACAATGCTTTAAATAGCATTCATTTTTTTGAGATTCATATGTTGAATAAGTGGATGCAAACGAAAACTGGAATCCTCCATCTTTAACAGTTGTGGACTTTTCAGAGCTATGTCCTCTTTTTTTTGCCTGGCTTCTCTAACTTACCTCTTCTAGACCTGTAAGCTAGATTGGTGTTTTGATGTTTTGATACCTGTAGGAAACTCTAAGCTATAAGATAGGCTAGGAAGTTGAAAAATATATTGGAAATATCTTGACAAGAAAGCCAATGGATGTTTCTATATTTCTTTGAGGGAAAATGAACATAAATGAAATCTAGGAAAGTTAGAAAACAATGTTAAGGTTGCAAAAAGTTAATTACCAATGATCCAGATTCCTCATTTTTAGTGAGTAGGTGATAAAACTATTATATTCCAGCTTTGTTTTAGGGGTGTTTAAGATAACTGAAATATAATAAAGGGAACACAAACGTATAGGATCCTATACGTTTGTGTTCCCTTTATTTTTTGAGCAGTATATATAGAATCAATGCAGCTGCAGTTAGTTATGATTTAGACCAGAGATGAGCAGAAAATAGATTGGCATCTGCTAATAAGTCTCTCTGTATGATTTTCAGTAGATTAGCACAGACTTTGACTTATTCTCAATGGTTTAACAAAAGCAGCAGCCATATGATTCCTCCAACCATACCCCCCTCCCAATTATACTGCTGAAATGAAGAAAGCTGGAGTTAACCAGGAGCAAATTTTTATGGGGAAGGCCTGAGATTGCCATTCAGTGTTGGAAATACAAAGAACAGCCTTTGAATCAGAATTCTTTAATTTTTTTTTCATTCAGCTTTAAATGACACTTCCTGGAAGACCTTTTTTAATGGTGTAATCTGTACACTGTAGATTTTTACACTGTGTTTCAGTGAAGTGGGAAATTGCTGCCACTGAAATAAGTAATTAGCTCAAGCACCAATGAAGTTCCAATTGACCAAATTTAATTTGTTAATGTAGCATGTGGCCCAGTATGCTGTTTCTAATAACCCTGACACAAGGGAAGAATTGGAAAGAGTATCTGCAATGGTACAAGAAATGGGGCTGAGAGGGAGTGAGTTTGAGTTATGGTGAAAATTGGATGAATTCAAAGAGTTAAAACAAGGAAGGAGACAAAACAGAACCCAAGCAGTTATAATAAAGTGTTTTGCAAAAACTGTTAGAATAAACTTTTTTTCAGCACAGAGAAGCAAGTTCCTGATTAGTGAAGGAGAGTTAGAAAAAAGGGACAATTTTACTTTGAAAAACTTGAGAATAACATTACACCAAGGAGCCTCTCTAGCTTATTTATCTGAAGGGTTTCATGGCAGTGCAAAGAAGGCTGAAAAATCTCTGTAATAAGAGCTGCCTTTTAGGTCTCCATGATGCTCAAGGGGCATCTCAAGGCTGATTAACTTTAGAAATTAATTGGCACAGCAGCTACTTCAGATGAAAGAGGGCAAACATAGCTTTGCTGTGTCTCCTCTGTCATTATAGTGGGAAGTCCCACCTTGTTCTATTGCCTGCCTCCTGGAATTTCCTCTCCTGCCCAGAAGTGAAGAGACATTGGTATCTTGCCATCATTTCCTTGTTGCTTTCTAGGTACTCTTAGGAGTGACTTTACCATAAGTCCATGAAAAATATTTGTAGTGAAGAAAGAGGGGTCCTTGGTGCTCTCTGAGTTTGCTTGTTTTCTTGCAGATGTTTCATTACCCTAACTAGATAACTTCATTAGTGCTAGTAAGGAAGACTAAAGAATGGAACACAGTACTGCCATTCTTAGTGCTCTGCCATTAGCCAGCTAAAGAGTTTATGGGGAAAAGATATGTAGATGCTGAACATAATCTGGGGATTTAAGTCAATGATTACTTGGAAGAGGTTTCATCTGTTATTAGAGATGTTGGAATCAGTCAAAAACATGGCTAAATAATAGTATCAATGTTGTTGTCAGTGGCTGTCCCAGCCAGGCTAAATTCCCTGCTTGTTTACCATGACTATTGGCTTCATAATTAACAACCCATATGTAGCACACAAGTTTTTCCAGCATTACAGAAAGCGTTTACATCTTTCCATGTGTAGAATCAGACTTTGGACTGAATGCACATATTTTTGTAGTTAAAAATTTGCATACAAGACCATTTGTTGGACAAATAAAAGGTGATTGAAGAACAGAAATATGGGATTTTCATAAGTTAGCCATTCCAGTCAAAGAGAAAAAATACTAGCAAAATATAATGAGGAGACTAAGGAAAGCTAAAACTTATGAATATGTTGAATGGTCAGGAATGATAAGAAAGGCAACTGGTACTCAGGTTGAAGGACAATTAAACAGTTCAGAACAAAAAACCTGGTTGATGAGCTTGTAAGCTTAGACCTCTTGATCTAAGACTCCAGCTTTGCTGGCTGGGGAATTCTGGGAGTTGAAGTCCACTCATGTTAAAACTGTCAAGGTTGAGAAACACTGCTCTAAACCTTGATTTTAGTATGGAGTCCTCTAACCCTGGAGCCCTGTAACCAAATGGTCAGATGATTTCCAAAAATATCATGTTATTTATTTATTCAATTTATATGGCAATCTATCTCACAACTGTGGTCAGATAACACAGAATAAAAGCTTAGAATGCAATATTGACAATAACGTTTAAAATGTACAACCGAGGATCTTCCAGGGCTTTTTTAAAAAAAGGAATCCTAATTACATCAAAGCATTATTAAAATATTTTTTAGTTTGATACCACTGTAACCACTGGCTTCTGTAAATCTGTTGGAATTTAGGCAAAGCAAACAAAAGCCTGTTTCTGCCACCAATTCCTCCCCCTTCAGTTAATGTCACTCTAAATTTCAATGTCATATTTCTGCCCGGAGCTGCCCTTAATCTGACAGTGTTGGAAGGATCTATCTTCATTTTCCCACTCCTTTTCATAATCTAATCCTCCGCACTAACATGCAATTAGTGCCCTCTTCGCCCTCTGCATACCAAACGAGGTGGCCAGCTACAGCTTTCCCTGTTCAATCCATTTAGCAATGCAGCTCGTAATGAATATGTACATTTGGAGGACCCGAGCAAAGAGGGTCACAGGCAATCAACCTTGAATTCAATTACGCGAGTCAAGGTTAATGACTCGGCACCGTGGTCAGAGGCCGTTGGAATACGGCAGATTAAATCAGCCTGTCAGAACTGACAATGTAGAAAGAACAGAATTACTTGTGTGAGAAACAGGGAATCATGTATAGATAAAATGGTGTCAGTCTTCAGTGAAGATTACTCGGAGTTCGCTGTGGCAAATCTGATTGTAAATCTCCCTTAGCCCTATAATATGATTAGTCTACATAAAAACATGTCTGGATTGTAATGGAGGCTTGCTAATAATGCTGTCTGAATGCCACCCTGGCTTGATAACTTTACTGTTAATTCTACATGTTCGGGGAAGCAGTAAAAAAGAAAGTAGAAGATCTGTCTGTCTGTCTGTCTATCAGTCTGTCTGTCTATCTATCTATCTTCATCATCATCTTCATCATCATCTCTCTCTTATCTATCATCTATCTACATCTGTCTATCTCTATCAATCATCTATCAATCATCAATCTATCTTTATCATTGTCATCATCATCATCTTCATCATTATCTCTTTCATCTCTCATCTATTTACCTCTGTCTATCTCTATTATCTATTAATCATTTATCAATCATCTATCTATCTTCATCATTGTCATCATCATCTTCATCATTATAATCTCTCTTATCTCTCACCTATCTACTTCTATCTCTATCAATCATCTATCTATCCATCTTCATTGTCATCTATCTATCTATCTATCTATCATCTATCTATCTATCTTTATCTATCTATCTTCATCATCACCATCTTCTTTATCATCTTCTTCTTCATCATCATCATCATCATCATCTCTCTCTCATCTATGTATCATCTATCTATGCTTTTTGTTCACTGCATCACTATGTCAGTTACTTTTTGGGGAGAGATTCAGAGTCAAACTTCAAAAAACCACTTATTGAACAATTTTTTAACAATATTTTCACTCCCTCATCTTTATTTTAAAAGTTTTAAAAATCTTTAATATAGCTGGTACATAAACCATATTTGTGCTTCACATAAGCTTGATGATTGAATCTAGCTTTAATGCTGGTCACTTTCCATTATCTCTGAGATAAGCAAGATAATGTAGGCGAACCACGACAGAATGAGAGGTACTTTTAATGCAGTCCTTTAATTCTTTTGTGAAATCCCCAAGGACCTCTTACTTGCAGTAGCTTTCTCACTTTGCCCAATAACACAGCTAGCCCTGGCAGGCACTTTTATTAGTAAAAATGAGATAGGCGATCTTAGCATCTGATTAATGGGACCACAAAAAACAACAACAACCCAGCAATTCAACAGTTATGTAGATAAATATTTTGACAAAATTTCAATAATTTTTTTAAAGTAGTCCAACTACTAATATGCAAATAACAACAGTGTTTTCCTGTGAACTGCACAGTTGTGGGCATTTTGTAATGCAGTTTGGAATAAACTTGTATTTATGGAAAATATGAAGCAAAGTGATTGCCAAATGAAAATGACCCTCACCTTCATTATGATTTTATTTCAAATTTTTTTTGCTTCTTGCTAATTCCTTCAGATGAACTGGGGTTCTTTTTTTCTTTTTTGAGGGTATTGTATTATGGGTAAATAAGCAAGTGAAAATAAGAGCAGAGAAATGCTATATAGCTCATAAATGCGAGGACTGCTTGCTAAGTTATTTTTTAAGCACCACTGTTTATTCTGAATGGTCAATAAATGAGGTAGTCATTAATCTGTATGATTTTTGGCTGGTTTTTAGTACCCCTGTGTTAGCAGAAGGCATTTCTGGCTTGAAACTTCTTATCTTAGTATTGAGACCATTTAGCCTTTCAGAGGCTAACTTATTATTTCATTTTCTTTCTTCTGCTATCTGTTGGAAGACACAATGACCCTGTCAACAAATTTGGGGAGAAGAAACATTTTCCTGAAGGGTTTGAGACATTTTATTGCCTTTTAGGAAACAACTATCCTAAGCGAAATATTTGACCACTTTCTCCACTCCTAGCAATCTTTGAGCGTTATTTTTGCAAGCCAAATTTATCATCTTTTAATAATGTTTGGGTTCCTCCAGCGATACACAGTTTCTCCAGATAACTTTACTGTCAGCCAAAATATTTCAAAATGCTAATTTCACCAGGAGAACAAGTAGAATATATATATTCATTTCAAACCTGTCTCCCCTTTTATATCAATTGTTGCCTTATCATAAATAGCTATCAAAGACATTGTAGCCACACAACAGTGAAAGTAAGCATTTAGGATCACATGCACAATACTGGGGTGGTCCTTTGGCAGATCTGGGACTTGCTCCCACGTAACTAATTTTAGATCAAGTTTTTTTTTTCTCCAGGACAATCCGATTGTGCTCCTGTTCCCCAGGAGCAATCAAACTGGCTGCTAACTTTGAGCGAGCAAACTCCACAAGCAATTAGGAAATGTTGCTTTGAAGCAGCTGCCCACATGAGCCTTTTTGCACAGCCAACTCGAGGGCTAATTGTTCTGCTTAGCACTGTTTACACAGCTCTTCCTGTTGCTTAAGTACACCAGAAAATGGGGCTGTCAAAATTAAGACTGCTGCTTATAGGTTGAGCACTGAGGGTTCCACAACTCTTGACAGCCCCACGTCAACAAATAAAGCTTTCCCTAAGATGAGGATGCAAAAATAGGGAAAACGTTCACATTGTTCATTTTTTCCTTAAAACTTCACATGCTTAATAAAAAGAAAAAAATGGAAATTTTGAAAGAAAGTAAAAGCTTTATGGTTCCTGTTGATACTACTGACAGTTATGTAATAGGATTTGATAAGACTCTTCTGTTACATTTCCAATTCCACATGCTTTGGGTGATCACATCTTGAGCTGTCTGAAAGCACAAAGCTATCTGACAAACACACATTTACCTGACAGTTACATAGTTGTATTTATTTCACTACACTGTTAGTGACACTATAGTTGATCATTCAAAGCTGAATATGTGAATGGATTCCACTAGAGAACTTTTAAATATGAGGTCTTGCCAGTGAACTCTTCTCATTGGATGCTATTGTTATTAGGTCCTATATTACAGACATGCTTTATGTATTTGAAGGCAAATCCTTACCGATTTGATCAGCTAGAAATTTACATTTGGTGGGTGCTGGAAGACTTTGCCATGGCACCCACTTTATGGACCATTGAATGAAATTAGTTTATCTCCTTTTTAATAGTCTGGAAGGCTGGAATATGGTCTATAAATAAACCTAATTGGCTTTATATATACTTTTATGTATTTTTCTTTAAGTCAATCTTACCGCTGATGTCTACATGGATAAAGTTCATGCAGTTTTCTAGGCAGCATTGTTCCAAAATGGTTTTACATTGCCATCTTCCTAGGTATGAGAAACAGTCACAATTCTCTTCTTTTTGAAAGCCTGCCTATTTAAAAGAGTTTAAAGAGAAAACAATAAAGGAAGTGTTTTTTAAAAAAATAATGGACCTGGAAGTTGCCTACCACAATGATCAACTGGAGAGAATGACTATGCTGATATAGACATCATCCACTTCATGACTTTTCCACTTTGTGCGTATTTTCTACTAAAAATAGAGTAATTATTTATTATTCTTTCTTTCTCTCTCTCTCTCTTGATTTATTTGGTAATGATTTTTTTTTAATTTTTGGCAATGTACAACTCATGTAGGTCCTAGCCAAAATAAAATAGCACCTGAAAAGCAAATTATAAATTCTGTGGACTTCAAGTTTATTATGGACCTGATCCAATTTGACAAACTCTAACGAAGGGAAATGAATCTCATTTCTTCTTTTGGCTTTTTCATTGTCTTTTAATTAATTGGCCATTCTACCCTTTTAGCTCTCTGTATAGGCTTGGAGTTGCAATCTGCTGAGTAGATTTCAGAAGGTGATACTAAAGAATTTTTCACAGCTCCAACATTCCCATACAGAGTCTGCAAAGATGCAAAGTATTGTGATGTCTTATATCATTTGTTGCAGATAATTCCTCTGAGTGGATGACTGCAGATGGGTAGCCTCCTCTGCTTTTTTGTAAATATATTGCATTCCAAATGATCTTTTGATAAGTTTGTGTGTTCAAAGTGCTGGTACATACTACTTAATTGCCCAGCTAATAATTTGAAGATTTGTTGATCTTAAAATAAAAGTTACCTTCAGACTAATACTTGGAAATTGAAGGAAACAGTTTAGAATAGCCTTTTTTAGCTGCATGAGGGTTGTACAAGAAATTAGAAGGAGTTCCTTAAGAGACACTGATTAAAAAAACAACAACAAATGTAATTTTTATTAATGCGTGCAGTGATGGGAATATTTACACACTGTAATTCAGCTTACTGATTATACTACCGTAGTATACAATGGGCAATAAATATAATAACTTTTATGCAAGGGGCTCTATGAGACATGAATGTTATTTCAAGAATTCCTCCAGTTTAGAAGACAACAGAAAACCAGTTTTTTCATGGACATATCCATGATGTCATTAAGAATCAAACTTAATTCAAATTTGACATTTGGAATTGAGCTGCCTTTGGAGTAAGGATTTCTAATAAACAAAACATTCCTAACATTGGACCATATAAAATTGCTTCAGTGAAAACAAATTATGTTGTTTTGTACATGCAAAACAGAACAATCTGGCTTGAAAAAAAATGCACGCATATAAGATTCTATCCAGAGGTTAACAATTAATTTTACCAAAAGCCAAGCAGTTAAGATTTTGTTTGCATTTTTAATGAAGAAGCAAGAACAAGTATTTCACGATGTTGCAAACATATTTTATTATTTAACATTTAAGCTTTTAGCACACTTCTTTTCCATAAATTAAACAAAAGGTTACAACAATCTAAAGACTTAATGGATGTTGGCAGATTATTGGGCAATGCCTGCACTGGATGATAATAATTTGAAAATTGAGAATAGCTGTAAGGAATTAAGTGTATTGAAGGGATTACTTTTCTTGGATTGAAATAAGAAAACAAATATTTCTGCTGCAAAAGTAAATATTTGCCTAATCTGTCAGCAGTTTTTCAAAGGCTAATTCTAATGTGAATTTATTTCAGAGAATTTAAGCATCTATTTTATAACTGCCATTTCAACACCTGGGGTCTCTCTTTTGCTATAGGTTACTGCCTGGAATAAGGGGACATTTGAGGCTTGGATCAGATTGTGCCTGTGAAACCTCTCTCATCCTGTGGATCCTGTCACCCATGTGGTTTTACAGAGGAACTGATAGGTATGGCTGAACACATCAAAATGGCACCACAATAGCACCATCAAAGCTCTGTCCATGTTTATATACAATGCATATAAAAAAATGAGTGGAACTGCAAGTGTACCACCATCTTGACTTTTTGGATCATACTCCATAGACAGTCCTGGCTATAGAGCTGGTAAATTGAAGTCTTCCCCATCTGATGCCTTCTAGACATGTCAGATGCCTAATCTCACCATTCCCCATTGCATGCATTTCAATGCCAAATTGGAGCTATAGTAATAGAATTCAACTCATCTGATGGGCATTGTATAAGGCAAGGCTACTCTAGAATATTGCTGTGTATATATAACCATCATTGCTGCACATACTGCTCCATTGTGAGAATGTACCTTTATTTTAACATAAAAGAATGACTATCTGAAAACATTCCCATCTTCCCAAATTTTCTGAAATGACACATTTAAACTATAATTTTGCTTTTCATATGATTTTGTCATTTCTTCCATCATGGTGAAATACATGGAACTAATTATCATTTCTTGAGCATTTGGTAGGTTTCAAAAACCATTTCTCATAAGGGTTATGGTGCAAGCTAAGAACTGTGAAATACTGAACTGGTGATCACTGCATGTTATGTACCAACTTCTACCATGCTAAAAAATTCTTAGCAATGTAGAGAGAATTAAGGATGTTGGTTGTATTCTACAGTCATAAACTCTGTTTAGAGTAGATCAGGGCCTGTAAACTTGGCAACTTTAAGATTGATATGGCTGGCTGCAGAATTCTAGGAGCTGAAGTCCCCAAGTCCTAAAGTTGCCAAGTTTCGAAACCCCTGGAGTAGATGAAAGAAAGACTCATCATAGTTTATAAAATTAAACTCTACTTGAATATTTTTTTTCCTTTGCTATAATTGAGAAGTTACTTTCCTTGTATTTTAAAAAGATGTGGAGGAAAAAGCAACTATACATTTGAAGACTTTATCCACCCATATTCCCACTTCCTATTACTTTCACTTGCCAGACCATAAAAAAGAAACTATCTGTGTTGGCTGAATCACTGAAAGAATTTTTTTCCAATCTGGCACTCTCTAAATTGATAGATCTGCAGCTCCCAGTTTTCCCAGCATGACTAATGTTGCTAGAAATCTTATGGAAGGCTGTTATATAATCTCTTCTATGAATCAAGAGCACCAAATACATAGGTTTCCTCTTCATCCATTGATTCATAGAAGTACCTGATCCCACAGAGCAGCATAATGACAGAATACAAATGTGATCAGGTGAAATACTGTCAGCACAAAGTAGAGTTACAGAATTCACTGCTGTCAAATGTTCTGAGGTCTACAGGCTTAGATATTACACTTAAGAGAGAGAAAAAGTAGTTATTAGCTATAGTAACTATGAAAACTATGGGAATATCTATGTTCATAAGCAGTATAACATGAAATGTCTTTTTTTTTTTGGAGCAACAGCAGGGAAGTGATGTGCCTTCAAATTCTGGTTTGTAAGCTTATCAGAAGTACCTGGTTGACTGTTGAAGAAAGCAGCACAATGGCTGGCTGGACTTTTAGCCTTACCTCAGCAGGGCTCTTCTTAATATATTTTTATGTGTGAGATATTTGACAGACAAAATATGGAAAGATTTCATAAAAAAGAATGTTTCAAAAATATCATGACATCAGATACATGTACAATTAGCACAGGTGTCCCCAGGGCTGTATGCTCTCTCCATTACTCTTTTCTCTCTATACCAATGACTGCATTTCAAAGGATCCCTCTGTTAAAGTACTGAAGTTTGCAAATGATACAACAGTGATTGGTCTCATTCGAGATGATGATGAATCTGCATACAGAGGGGATGTTGAACAATTGGCCCTATGGTGCAGTCCCAAGGAGCTGCTGATACAGTTCTACAAAAGAATTATTGAGTCTGTCATTTGCACCTCTATAACTGTTTGGTTTGGCACAGCAATCAAACAAGAGAGATACAGACTTCAATAATTGCAACCAGCCTGACTTTCCACCGAGGACTTGTATAATGCATGAGCCAGAAAGAGGGCTATGAAAATATCTATAATAGATTCCTCACATCCTGGACATAATCGGTTTCAATTTCTTCCATCAAGATGATGCTATAGGGCATTGCACACCAAAACAACTAGACACAAGGAGTTTTTTCCCCATGTTATCACTCTGTTAAACAACTAATCCCCACAACATTGTCTATACTCTGAGATGTCAAACCACCTAGTAGGGCTATATTACTTATTATCTTTCTCAACTGTCATATTACCTATTTCCTTAGATTCTTATGACTATAACTTGTTGTACCTCATGATTTATGTTGATTGCTTTTATTTAGTATCCTATTATGATTTATGTTGATTGCTTTAGTATCTTATGACTATCACTGAGTGTTGTATCTATGATTTATGATGATTGCATTTTATGATTATAATTATGATTATCACTTGTTGCTTGTATGTACACTGAGAGCTTATGTACCACATACAAAATCCTTCTGTGTGTCCAATTACACAGTCAATAAAGAATTCTATTCTACTGTCTTCATCTAATTTACAGGGCTACAGAATGAACTGTCAGATATGAATATTGGAATCAAATATCACTAGGTGTAGATACAAATATTCAACTATCAGAAAAGGTTTGTCACATATTTGTTATGGTATAAGGCCTGCTTACCTGAGGGATTGCCTGTCTCCACGTGTTTGTGCCTATCTAGTAAGGTCAGCTAGAATAGCAAGCTCTGGCTGCTATCTATTAGGCAATGTCATACTGTAGGATCAAGAAAATATGACTTATAATGTTTCTGGAATCCCACCCCTAGATATCAGTTCTGGTCTCACATTACTGGTTTTTTGTTTTTTTTTGCATATTGTTAAAATCTGGTTGTTCTCCAAGGCCTTGGGTTAGAATGATGGTTCAGACCCTTTGATTTGTTTTTGTTGCTGCTATTGTTGTTTTTTGGGATGGAAATATCATTGTGGTGTTGTGCTATAGAGCTGGCTCTTCCATTCAGTTGTATTACTTTTTTTAAAAAAAATCTATGCTTTATTTATGGTTATTTATAAACTGCCTAGAATCATTATGGAATTGGGTGGCCTTGAAAATATTAAATTAATAGTCTAGCGAGCAGAGAACAATCATACCATACTGGATACATGAATTCATGAAAAGTAAATGGGAGAACTTCTAGAAGCATCTGTGTTTTAGTCCTTATAAGATTGAATATATCATGCCATTAAGATTACTGTCAAGAGACATATTCAATGGACAGAAACCCACAGAAATCTGTAATTGGAACACAATGCTTATTTTGAAATACCTTTCTACTAAACTTTATGAAAAATAATTATCTCACTTTCCAAAGGAGATGTGAGAATATGTCTACAACAGAGACAAGAAATACTATAAACAAATTTGTTTTCTGTTGCTTACAAAGATAGGATAAAAATCAATGAGTTGAATTTAAATTACATAAAAAAGGACTGTGATAAAATATTGGGTCATCTTATCTTTTAATGTGTATAATGTGACTGGCAATGTGTAAATAATGTGTAAAATAGCCTTGGAATGTGGCAGAGGTTGTCCAAATGAGGCTGGAGGGCAAGAAAAAACAAATGCACAGATATAATATAGGGGGTACCTTGTTTAATAGTAGTAACTGTGAGAGGGACCTCGGAGTCCTAGTGGACAATCGCTAGCCAGCAGTGTGCTGCAGCTGCCAAAAAGGCCAACACAGTGCTAGGCTGCATTAACAGAGGGATAGAATCAAGATCATGTGAAGTGTTAATGCCACTTTACAATGCCTTGGTAAGGCCACACTTAGAATACTGCATTCAGTTTTGGTCACTGCGATGTAAAAAAGATGTTGAGACTCTAGAAAGAATACAGAGAAGAGCAACAAAGATGATTAGGGGACTTGAGGCTAAAGCATATAAGGAAAGGCTGCTGGAATTGGGTATGTCTAGTTTAATGAAGAGAAGGACGAGGGGGGACATGATAGCAGTATTCCAATATCTCAGGGGCTGTCACAAAGAAGAGGGAATCAAGCTATTTTCCAAGGTGCCTGAAGGCAGGACAAGAAGCAACAGATGGAAACTAATCAAGGAGAGAAGCAACCTAGAACTAAGGAGAAACTTCCTGACAGTTAGAATAATTAACCAGTGGAACAACCTGCCTCCAGAAGCGGTGAATGCTCCAACACTGGAGGTTTTTAAGAAGAGACTGGACAGCCATTTGTCCGAAATGATATAGGGTTTCTTGCCTGAGCAGGCAGTTGGATTAGATGACCTCCATGGTCCCTTTCAACTTTACTATTATTATTATTATTATTATTATTATTATTATTATTATTATTATTATTATTATTATTATTATTATTATTATTATTATTATTATTATTATTATCATTATCAGAAGGAATTGCTTTAGGAGTTGCTTCCTAGTATCAATTGGGATGAAACGGCCTTGCAATTATTCTGCCAAGGCAATAGTTTCAGCTGTTACCTCTTGCCTATGGTTTCTAAAGAGTATCTCTACTACTAAGTGATTAGAGGCACTTACTTAAAATGAAGGTAATTAGATTATTGAGCTCTAGAATGGAATGACATTGGAGTGAATTAACTATCTAAATAGTAAAGTGATCAATTGGGCTGAATTTTAATTGGTGGGATGGATTTCACTGAAGAGTGGGGGAACTCATCTTTCCTTTCTTCTTTGTCCTACTTCATATTTAATTGTATGATGAAATGAAATAGTTCTGTTAGCCTAGCAAAGAAAATTCCTTGCCATTTGTAGAGTGGTTTCATTTTAATTGCACACAATATTAATGATTGCCATTGGGTGGTGGAACAGCAAGCTGTTGATAATTTTTGGAATCAACAGTGCTATTTGTTTCCTATTTTAAAATGGCAGCACCATTCATTTGAGAGGAAAATAATTGCAGCACGGGGCAGGCTGAAAGCACGATAGGGCAGTCTGTAGTAATAGAAAAAAGCTTTGTCTTTCCTCAGTTATACTTACAATATAATTGATTTGCAGGGCAATGGGGTAACAGCAGAACACTAGAAGAATGCCACAGAAAAGCTTGCCTATTTTCTCTCCAGGACAGTCAATCATTATATTCCCCAAAAATGTGGATTGTTATTTAGAAGATGTGAACTCCTAAATCAAAATATATGTTTTGTACTTTAGTTTATTCCACAACAGCTGCAGCAAAGAAAGATACCTCGCATCATCTTAACCCCATACTGGAAAGAACATCTACCTGGAGCAGTGAAAAAGGCACTTTTCTTTTTATATTGGGAGACATATTTTGACAGTGATTTATGGCTAAGCCATCCTGCTGAAACTCTGCCTCCTCCATGGCTTGATGAAAAACTACCTCAGAGCCTCAGAGTCATTCAAAACTTTCTGAAGGACAAGTGCAAGTCATTCTTTCTTAAGTAGATTGACATCTGAATATATTTTCCCTCTTCCTTTCTCAAAGCACAATTCTATGCATGTCTGCTGAGAAAAATGGCAGTAGCCTCGGTGTGTGTTTCATTTCTGTTACAGGTAGTCCTCAATTTACAACCATTTGTTTAGTGACTGTTCAAAGTTACAACAGCATTGAAAAAAGTGATTTATGATCAGTTTTCACATTTACGACAGTTGCAGCATCGCCATAGTCATATGATCAAAATTCAAGTGCTTCGCAATGGCATGTGTTTATGACAGTTGTGTATGATCACCATTTGTAATCTTTCTACCTGGCTTCCAACAAGCAAAGTCAATGGTGAAGCCAGATTAGCTTAGCAACCACATGATTCATTTAACAGCTGTGGTAAAAAGGTCATCAAATGAGGTAAAGTTAACAACTGCCTTGCTTAGCAAGAAAAATGTTGGGCTTAATTGTGGGTTGTAAGTTGAGGACTGTCTTTATTGTTTAAAAATCTATTTCACTTAAGTTTCTGTTATTTACCAGATCTTTAGGCCTATGATGTCAACTATCTCCAACTTGGTCAATTAGAAAAGAAAGATTCTTGAATCCATTGTTAACAAAAGTACGGCCAAGTGGTTAAAGAGGAGCAAAGCCGGATCTGAGGTTTTTGTGCCCAAAAGTATGTTGTTAACTTTTCCCTGGCTCCCACCTTCCCTCTTGGTTATCTCTAAGTGCACAATTAAATTCAAACAAATTGTTTGGGTAACAGTCCCTGGCCTCCTGAACTGGATGGTGCTTCATTCCATAGTGTGACCTTGGAACTGTCACCGGCTCTCACAGGATGGCATGATGAGTAATTTTAATTCCTCTCATACTAACCCCCCTCCCCCATCCCACCCTGCAGTTTCTCCTCTCCACTGTGTATGGCAGACTGGTGGCAAGCAAAGCATGGCATAGCAGGGTGGCAGTCCTGACACTTGGGCTATTCATAGAATTATTTGTAACAGGTAGATTATTGAACCAAAAGCAATGATGTTTTACATTTCTGTTGACTCTCTGTTGCTGATTTCCATGCGTGAGTGCAATTAGTCACTATCTAGGACTCTCTCTCTCTCTCTCTCTCTCTCTCTCTCTCTCTCTCTCTCTCTCTCTCTCTCTCTCTCTCTCTCTCTCTCTCTCTCTCTCTCTCTCTCTCTCTCTCTCTCTCTTTCTCTCTCCTCTGCTCACTTTCCAAAGTGCCTTTGCAATAGAAATTATAAAGGTAATTAATAGTTGTAATGAAGAAGGCTTCTTGGCAACTCACATGTGCTAAGCAGCCAACCCTACATGCATTTGGTTCAACAAAACGAGCTCCAAAGAAAATATTGGGCATCATAATTTGAGAATGTTTTATGCATTTTTCTGATAATTTTCTCATGATTCAGTTTACAGCACAGAACACAACTTTGTTAAAATGTTTAAGCTCACATATGATCAAATGTATTTATTTATTCTGCTGTAGTCTTTCAACTCTTGGCAGTTACAATGTCACAGTAAAAACAGCCACAGAATTAAAACAAAGTAGAATTGAAATTGTAAAAACAAAACCAAAGTAGGAGAGGAAAAAGCAACAAGAGGTATAGTTTATGTATTTGGGCATAAATAAGGCATGGACTATGGGAAGAAAAAATATTTGCAGGTAATGGGAGGTGAAGAATTTCTACTTGTGATGAAGATCGGATGTCACTTCTTTAAATATTTATTTTTTCCTTTTCTTATTTCTTCCTCTTTTTTTCTTTCTTTGCATTTTCTGTTCTCTTTTTCTATAGGAGATAATCCAGGTTCTGACACAGATCATCCAGGAGAGCAACTAATATAGTCTTAGCCCCATACCCAGGTCTGGATCCAGGAATTCCTGACCTTTGCCAGAGCTGCAGCCAAACTCTTGCATTTCCCATTAAATGTTGGTAGTATGAACAAGAACTCACTAAACACCAATATTGTTTGACATAATATTTTTAAAAGAGCTACAACCCACTTACTATATTATTAATAATACAAGTTTCCTTTTCTCCCTATCCATCTCCTGATATGGTTCAGATAAATATCAGATATGGTTTGATATTTGAAGCCTTTTCTATCCATAACTTGCTAGGCAGCAGAGAATTATTGCAAAGTTGATCAGAGAACAAGGAGCAGAAAACAGGGAATAAATTTTATTAGTTCAATACTGATTTTGGTACAAGTTAGGTAAGCTTCTGAGTTACATAGAATCTTTTATTAGAATCTGATAATGCATCATATATCAGTTTTCATCTAACTGTAAAGGTGCTTAGGGTGATGAAAAATTAGGGATATATGCAGTAAGTATAGTTTGGCTAGTAGATTAAAGTTAAGGTGAGAAACTAGGGATAATCTTCTATCATGGAAATAATTAACTGATTTGGATTTGAGAATGTTCTTGACTAATTGGAGAATACTTAATGAGAAGAGAAACTGTCTATTCAATAATTGTATATGAATCAAGCTTCTAATAAATGAAACTCTGGTATAATTTTATTTCTTTAGATATTTTAGATATAAATTGTTAAAAGCTATCCGGACGTTAGCAAGAAAAAAGTGAAAAAGTAAATATTGGCAGAAAGGAGTTAGATGATTGCTAAATTTTACATACTGATCACAATAATTGGTTAGATGTTTGACTGTGATTCCATGAGGCTGAAAAAAAAAGTCCTATGATGCAGTGTTGGTGTGTATCAACTTCATTAAAGTGATCACTAAAGTATATCTTCCTAGGCCATACTTTAACAGTAACCTGTAAAATAGATAACTGCTCTAATAGAGTATGCTTTAAGAGCTGACCCTTTGGGGTCATTGTAGGTGCTCGATGAAAATTGAAAATTTAATAACAGAATAACAGAGTTGGAAGGGACCTTGGAGGTCTTCTAGTCCAACCTCCTGCTTAGGCAGGAAACCCTATACTACTTCATACAAATGGTTGTCCAATCTCTTTTTAAAAACTTCCAGTATTGGAGCATTCACAGCTTCTGGAGGCAAATTGTTCCACTGAGTAATTATTCTAATTGTCAGGAAATTTATTCTTAGTTCTAGGTTGCTTCTCTCCTTGATTAGTTTCCATCCATTGTCTCTTGTCCTACCCTCAGGTGCTTTGGAGAATAGCTTGATTCCATCTTTACGGCAACCCCTTAGATATTGGAACATTGCTATCTTATTATCCCTAGTCCTTCTTTTCATTAAACAAGAACAAGATTCCTGAAACCATTCTTCATATTTTAGCCTCCAGCCCCCTAATCATCTTTGTTGCTCTCCTCTCCTCTAATGAGAACCACAAAAGGAGCGTCCCAGTTATTAAAATACCATTGTTAACCCCATTAGAGGATTCTGATCCAATGGTATCCTGGTGTATATCTTCAAATGACCAGTTCCCCCTGGACACCTGAAGAGAAAGAAATTAACAAAGCACACATTTCTTATGACCTCCAGTACCCTAAGGGGAAAAAATGGTTGACAAAGACAACATGAAACTGATTCAGTTGAGTGAACAATGAGATCTCAAGAATATTATAGAGAATTGACTGACATAATTTTAAAATCCAACTAAAACCAAAGAAACACTATTTTATTTATTTTAATAATTACATCCATTTGTATGCTACCTATTCTAATGATTTGAGGTGGCTTACAATATGTAAAACTGAAATATCCATGGAATACTCATAAGAGCAATAGACAATTAAACCTATACAATACTACAACTTGGTTATTTTATGTATAGTGATAATTGCATCCAAACTAAGAATCATTGAGTTCTGAAGATGATAATGTAGAAGAATGCTAGAGATATAATTGATTTTCTGTATAATGTGATTAATGGGATCACTAGATAAAAAAATAGTAAAAATAATTCTTGACTTAAAGTAAAATATAATTATATTATTCATTCCATCTCATTGTTAGAGAATAAAAAGTCCCTTTCCACATCTAAATATTCCAATTGATTTCTATGCCATTACTCAAATATGCCGAAGCTATTTACATGAGACTGAAGCTATATATCTTTTCAAAAAGATCTTTCTTCATAAAATGTGACACCTTTGAAAGTGTACACAGTGTTTTCAGAGAGAACACTGAAAGTTAAATAAAGCTTTCAAAAGGATTTATCAGGTAAATGTTATAGATTGCTGTAATTTAATTTATGAGATTAGTTTGACTTTCAATTACCAAGCTTCACACTGAATCACTTTATATCTTGAGTTCTCTAACCAGCTCTCCTTACACTCGATCTTTCATTTAGAGAGGGATTATCAATAATTAGACACTGTGCCCTTATTGATCAACAAATCAATACCCACATAAATCATCTGCAGCCTAAAAATAATTCACTCTTTGCATTAAGTGAAATTGGTGCAATCAAATTAGCATTCTTTGTGATACACTGATCCCAGCCTTCCCTTTTAGAAGTAAAGGTAATTTTTTGAAGTAGGCTTTTAAGCAATAAGGTAAATTACCAGAGTGAATTTTCAGGTATGGTCACCCTAAAGAACTCATAAGGTTTTATTTCACTCCTTTTCTTCATAAGGAAAGGGCTGTATTTTTATTATTCATATTGGCATTTTACTAGTCTGGGATAAGAAATCAAGAAATCTGATTTAATCCACATGAGTATGTTGCAAATAGACAGACAAACTCATCTTGACATTGATTGGTAGAAAACTAGCCATTCTTGATTCTATGGCAGCAAGAAGCATGAGCTGGAAGAAAACAGCTCAAATGCCCTTTTTGCCCTACATTCCAATATTATGGAATGATCTTCGTTGGTTTTCATGAATGCTTGGATGATAAACAGTCTTGAGAGTTTGGAAGGTCATGGAATATCTTGAAACACGCAAAATATTATACCAATTGTACAACTGACATTTATTCTTCTGCTTTAGAAATTCAGAGAAAAATACCTGATTCTTTTTCAACCAATTTGGTGGTGAATTTCAAAGGTCATTTATGTCCACCTATGGTTCAAACATACTCTGCCATTCAAGCAACCTTGAAGAGACAAACAACCTTGAAGAGACAATAAACTTTATGGAGTTAAAAAGAAACCCAAATGCCAGGGACAATTATTCACAAAGGTTGCCCATAATTAATCTATCTTTCTTTACCAAAATAACAAATGAAGTATAAAGGATACAGTGTGGAAAAGACTACATGAAACAACAGCAACACTAAAAGGATAACTGAGTGGTTTGGTTTTTTTTGCACATAAACAAAGATGCACTCAATGAAATAACTTTCCTAAAATAACCTCTTTTGATAGACAACAGTTAAATGGAAAAGGGAATCCCGGAGTTCATTATGTTAATATTATTTTTTAAACAATATTTTTTTTACCCTCTGAATGTGTGGAAGCGATCTTCCTAATAGTGGAGAAAGTCTTGTCATAATGCAAAATATTTTACCTGACTAGGTGTTGAATGATCTGTCAAAGCTAGTTAGTTTGTTGAGGATTATCATCAGATAATCTGTTGGCTGTGATGATATATATGAATACTGATACAGGACTAAAATTATAGGTCTGGATGAGAAGCAATTAATGTCTTTTTTTCCATGATTTTCTTGAATGGATAAGAAGCTGTGCCTGATTGGATCACACTTTTATATGACCAACAATGTAGATAGGTATATGTTCTATCTTCTGGAAAATGGATATTTTGGCTGTCAATTCACAATATAATGCATCTGGTTATATTTTCTCTAGAAATTTGAAAGAAATAGTAGGTAAATAGCACTTAAAATTTCAGCCTCTAATGTAGTAAAAAGAAAAACAGCATTCCACGAGGTGACTTACTCCTCAATTGCATTATCCACTCTGCTGATGTAAGTCTCGGCTGGAAAGCCGCTGTCAACGGGCTACTTTCATTGCACCTCATCTTGGAGCAGAACACATTTTGTCTAATGAAATACAGTAACGTCCTTCAATAAAGCATCTTGCCAGATCCTCGTCTTAAGGTCATGCCACTAAAGTAATCAGGACAATGTCATTATGAATCGGCCTTTAAATCATGTAAAGCTTTATTAATTCTCTTAAAAAGCAAATCTGACTTCATTTTGCTATTTAAAAGCTTCATATGTAACTGTATCATTGATACTGCATTTATCGTTCACTCCTTGATTAAGGCCTTGTATTTCTAAAGGGAAACATTCTACAACTGACTATTGAGATTCTTTATCAACAATGTTAGATTTTTTTTTAAAATAAAGGTAAAAGAATCCTTGTGGATTTTATTCCGCTAGTTATTGCCAACTATAGGGGGCAGTGCTCATCACTGTTTCAAGGACAGTGAGTCAATGTTGTCCAAAGATATTTTTGCAGTCATGGGGCCAGTGTGACATTATGAAGTGCTGTTACCTTCCCACTGAAATGGTACCTATTTACCTACTCCCATTTGTATGCTTTTGAAATGCTAGGCTTGCAGGAGCTGGGCAAGGACGAGAGCTCACCCCATTGCATGGTGCTTGGATCTAGAATCTGGGTTGTTGGCTTTCCAGCCAACATGCCCGGCATCTTAACCACTGAGCCATCCTGCTGCCCTTAGTTAGAGTTAAACTCTAAAGCAAAAATGTTCAACTTTTAGATGCTTTCAAGTCATGTTGGTTGGTAATTCTAAGAATGGTATTCCAGTTCTTCTTTAAGGCATCTGGTTGGAGAAAGCTATCCTAATCAAATAAATGCTATCAATGGAGGGTTCCAAAAATCCATAGAATTTAGAGGCAGAAGTGATATTCACAATAGTATGCATACAATCTTTGATTAAACGCTAGAGAGAAAAATATGCTTACACTTAATTCTTCCAATATACCTGGTTGCATGAAATAATATTCATAACATGTAGTGTGACATTTTGAAAAGAAATTGAAATCATTAGCCATTTATAATCTTATATGCAATCCAAGAACCCAGTTAGGCACTGTTCCTGATTACAAATATACTTGCATTTCTTTATTAGTACATAAAACTACAGGGAACAGATGGTTCATCAAACATATTTTTCTCATTTAAATAATTTTATATATACATACTTTAAAGATATTTTTAAAATTTGGTTTCATTTTTATTTTTGCTTTCATTTCTTTTCTAATTCTCTATTCTACAATACGTAGTTTTCATATTGATGTTTAACTCAACAAAAAAGCAACAACAAGAAAAACGTTTCCATTGTTTAATTTACATTGTATTTTGATTTTCTACTTATTCACTCAGGCATTGAATCCCCAAAAAGTTTTATGTCACTTTCTTCTAAGTCCACAAAATGATATAACTAAAAAAATATTTTCTATATGCTTGTCAAAAGCAAAGATCTCTTCTCCATTTTAAAGTTGTTGATAAGTGTTCTTGGATTTAGACCAAATCTTCAACAATAACTACATATTTCTCCAATTATTTTATGATTTTTTGCCAAAACTTTTGAAAACTGTAAAAGTATGGAATAAATATTGTTCTATATTTCCTGGAAAATTATTGCTCAGTTCAATGTTTAGTTATTGGCTCTATATACTTTGTTATGATTAGAGAAGACCCACTGAAGTTAGTGGGGTATTTTGATTATGACAAATGTACATTTCATTGATTTCAGCATGCTTATTCTAAACTTAACCAAATGTGGATGTAAACCAGTATGATTTTATTTATTCACTCATTTAAATATATATATAGGCTACTTTTAAGAGCAGAAGTACATCTACAAAACAGTTTGTATATTATAAAAAGAACAAAAATAAATCAAGCTAATACGAACTGTTAAACCATCATTCCTGAATGGTAAAATTCCATTTCCATTTTCAAAAGTTGGCAAAACTTATTTATTTAATTCAGTTGCTTTTATGCTTCAATAAATAAAGGAATATGGGCAGCTCTGGGAAAAGAACTTCTTCTCTACCTTTACAAACTGGTTTTGTTGCTTACTGCCTTTAGTTTGTTGGACTGTGGGTGGCTGCCTTCAGGAAGTGTGGGATGGAGCCTTACCGGCCTTTGTAAGGTTGTTTGTTTGTGGAAGTTAACAGAGCAATAACAGACTGTAGCCTGCTTCTGCCTACACAATCTGGATCATAACACCCACCCTCCCATCCTCCCTCCACCCACCCACCCACCTACTTATCCATCCAAAGTTTAGTGGAGTCAAATCATACGTTAATCAATCTTATTGTCCCTATGGATTCATTGAAATTAATTCATTTCCTAGTATTCATCTCCTATTACATTAGTTTTATAACCATAAAGGACCAATATGATTGGGTAATTCTTATACAAAAAGATCATTTCCTTCTTGGTCGATGCTCTATACACACCCAACTAAGGCCTGAAATTGGTAATGAGATTTCTAAGCTATATTACCTTGTCTAGTTTTTTGTCTTGCCTTTCCAATAATAATCAATTTATGATGCTGAAATGTAATAATTTAATACAGATAATCCTTGACTTTCAACAGTTCATTTAATGACTGTTCAAAGTTACAACAGCACTGAAAAAAGTGACTGATAACCTTTTTTCACACTTATGATTGTTGTGCTATCCCCATTGTCACATGATCAAAATTCAGACGCTTGGCAACTGACTCGTATTTATGGGAGTGCAGTGACTTGGGGTCACGTGATCACCTGGTATGACTTTTGGACAAGCAAAGCCAATGGGGAAAGCCAGATTCACTTAACCACCATGTTAGTAGGATAACAACTGCAGCAATTCCCTTAACAACTATGAAAATAAAGGTTGTAAAATGAGGCAAAACCCACTTAACAAACATTTCCCCTAGCAACAGTTGTGGGCTCAGTTGTGGTCTTAAGTTGAGGACTACCTGTATATGGAAAATGTGTTGGCTCTGTATTAATAAATGCAAGTATTAAAAAATGTTATCACTGAGTTTTGTATTCATCCCTTTGGTGCAAATGAGTACTGCAACTCTAATCCTCCCCTGCAGCAATTCATATTCAGATGGTCCAATTTCAAAGAAGCCCTCCACACCAGCTATTAATTTCACAGGTGCTGTTTCCTTTAAGCATGTGGAAATAATGAATGCAAAATTGTGCATGCAAGTTTAGAGGTTGCAGCCCGAGTTTCCAGTCTGTTTTGCATGCTAGTTTTTATCTGTCTTTCTGTCAAAATCTCTTCCTTTCTCCCTCCCTCCCTTATTTTTCTTTAACCACTGCAATAGACACTGTTAAATAGGTGTTTTTAAGGAATCTTACATTGACATTACCAACATCTGAGCACAAGAAAAAAAAATTAGACCCTGTAGTTTGTGCCGATAATGATATTTTGTACATATGAAACCAACCAATAAAACCAAAGTTAAAAGACTCATAAAAATAGTGGTTATGAGACGTGAAGTGATTGGATAGAGAAGGAAGGGCATGCATAAAGAGGCCTCAGCTCTTTGATGTTTATTACCACTGTCGAGCAAATAGGAACAATGCTGTTTTTCATGAACACATCGCAGCATTTGGTATTTTACATTTGTTTCCAATTTTTAACAGTTAACATTGTGGGCTTTCATTATGCCATTGTCTCTCAAAATTGCCAGGGCCATCATGGTTGTAATTTACCTTTTGTAGGGGATAATTTGGAGCAGTTTCAGGCCAGGAAGGAACATCTGCCTTGAAAAGCCGAGGATATGGACACTTTTAAGAGTTCGAGACTGAGACATGCTAGAAGGTCAGTTTCCTCATAAACTCCCCTTATTGCGCTCAGTTTTATTCATTATATTTGACATATTAAGCTTCTGTATCTTGGCATAAAGAGACACAAAATTGCAGCATATTGGCAAACTCATTTGCTTTTCCCTGCTAGTGTTGTGTCCAAATATCAATCCCCGGGGATAAACACGTGTATATAGACTGTACGAAAATGAGCCTCAGCAGCAGGTGGCCTTTTGCAGCCTAATGAACACGGCAATCTGTTACTATCACCACACTGCTTTTCACCAGACAATTAGGCAACTAAGCATGTAATTATTCAGGCCAACGAGAAGTGCCTCTTCTCTAATTTCATCTTTTCATTGCTGTTTACTCACCCACACTCCCCTCATTAATGAGAGATTTTCCAGTCTATGCTAATTGGTTTCAATAACATTCATTTCAGTTGAAAGGGGAACGATTCTGTTAATTGGAGAATCGAAAGCGTCTTTTCATTTCAAGTACGTCCTGCTATGGAAATCTGAATCCTCTCAACAGGTTCAACCTAATGAAATTAAGTTACACAGCCATTGGTGGCTTAATAGAAATAAAGTAATTTATTTTCATTGGAGCATGTGCTTGAGGTCCTGAACAATTAATACAGCTTGTACTGGAAAGAAATTGAAAATCAGGATTCTAAATAAACAAGGGTAAGTCTGCTCTCCCCCTTCCCCCACTTAGTTTTCCTTATTTAACTCCTTTCTTTTGATTATGCAGCTAATCTATCCCATCTCATTTTAGAAATACATACACAGAGAAAGAAAATAATGATGTTTAAAAATAACAAAACTGAACTCTGAATAAGTTAATTCAAATGAGAGCCATTTTAAAATGCCATTGATCTGTCAAATTAGTATTATTTTAGACAATAGAAACCAAATAATGTATAGAAAAATCCAAATGGGCACATGCTGGTGATTAAAAATTTGGTTATGACCTGGTACATTTGGTTTTAATAATAATGAAAATCCCAAAAGCATGTGAGACTCTGTTTCTTGGATCTGCAGATGGATGGAAAAAAATATTAGCATTGTTTTTTTCCTATTGCTGAAACTTTCTATTGCCTGGACCCCATCCTTCTATATGTTGCTCTTCCATAGTCATTAATGTATGAAAGTCTAGGAAATTACAGCATAAAAATAAAACATTTCTATCCCCAAACATCATACCAGAATACTGACATCAAGTTACCAAAACATTTGAACATTTCATATCTTTGTATCAGTTCTAAACATGGAAACGGTTAATTTCTTTTATCTAACAGATATCAGGCTTAAAGCATCTAGAGAAACAAATGTTTCATTTTAGACATTTAACTCCAAAAGTGCTCTTGAAAGAAACATAATGAATAAATCAGTATCCATGATTTGTAACCCAATCATACTCTATTCATACTGAATAGAGACAATATGAATTCTTCTACCTTACATTGGAATACACCAAATTGGGGAAAGCTAGAAGTAAATAAATGAACATACTACCGTAGCACTTAAACTACTCAGTATTACTCTAACAATGTTTTCTTTCCTGGACCAAAAAGAAATAAAAAAGAAAAATAGATGAATATAGCAATGTTAAATTGATATTTGATGTATTAAGACTCTCTCATGTTTAATAGGGTTGCAATGGATAGTTATGTTAGCCTATGCATTTATTGCTATCTACATTGGGAAGGCAGGTAGAATTCAGTCAACTTATTTATCCAGCAGTCAAAAGCTGTGCAAGGTTTTGAGCTTCACCATCTTTCATTGTAGTTATATATTCTCAGTCTTTTTGGTGTTGTGGTGATCTGATTAAGACTGAAGAGAAAATTTCTGTTAGCACAGCAGGATAAGGATTATTGCATGAGTTGTGCCAGTCATTTTGTAGGGTACTTATAGTTTGATAAAAGAGACATCTTGGTAAAGCAGAGATGGTCAAGGGCATACTAATTGTCAGGTGAATGAGATAATTCTTTAATATTCTCTATTATATCCTTCATTATAATAATTCATTCATTACTTCTTACTGTTTATTCTTTACTTTTTCTAAGGTCTAGAAGGTTCCAAAGGGAAATGAGTATTTGGAACATTGGAAGTGAAGCAAAGGAAAAATGAATGCATTGCAATAAATATGTAGAAACCAGTGAGAAAAAAATAAGTATCAGTTACTAAGCCACACTGATAAACCCAGACAATAAAGTGGTTAAGAACTGACTGATTATGTTCCTATCTTGATTTGGCTCCCACTGTGGCATTGCTCTGTTCTGGCATACCTAAGATCTGTGAAAATGGTGTATAGGTAGTCTTTGTTTTACAATCACAATTGGGAATGGGACTTCCATCACTAAGCAAGTAGCATCTGATTTTATCATCCTTTTTTTGCTGTGGTTGTTCCTTCACTCTGGTCATTAAGCAAGTCCAGCTTCCCTCATTATTGTTGGAAGCTCCTGGGAAGGTTGCAAATGGTGATCACATGAGCCTGGGATGCCGCAACTCTCAAAAATACACACCCACATTTTGATCCCAAGACTGTGGAGATACTGCAAGAGCCAGTTGTAAGTCACTTTTTTCAGTGCTGTCATAACTTCAAATGGTCATTGAACAAATAATTGCAAGTCGAAGATTCCCTGTACTGCTAAAATTTTGAGGACTTTGCCTATCCATAGAACAGAATCAACAGAATCCCACCCTTTTTTCTACTTAAACTTTATGCCCGGCCCCAGCAGATAATGGATTTTTGTGCTTTAGTAACAGACCATCAGAAAAAAAAATATTGAAATGCAGTACATAGAGATAATTGAAATTTGATTTGAAATAGAGTTTTAATTCATTGACCGAAGCACAATTTAAAGAGATTCAGAAGGGCAATATCATATGGTTAGTCTTTAAAAATGGAGGTAAAACAGCAGGGCAGGAAGAGTTATGTTCAAGTCATTGCTATTTGTTTCATTCATTCTATCATTCCTTCCTTCATTCCTTCATCCATCCATCCATTCATCCATCCATCCATCCATCCATCCATCCATCCATTCATTCATTCATTCATTCATTCATTCATTCATTCATTCATTCATTCATTCATTCATTCATTCATCCATTCATTTCAAATTTGAAAGCACCAGTCTTCTCAGCCTTCCTGGGTGAATTTTGCATTAATTTGTGATCTACGTGATGAGCAACTCAGGAACAAAAACAAACAAACAAAAAACAATCCAGGTCTTGAAAAGTGAGTGCTATCCAGCTGAGAAAAAAAAAAAACAGTTCCATGTAGAAGCAAGTCCTCCCTGATCCATCCTCAAATTTCCATTCTACCCTTCTCTGCATGGGAATATCCTATAATTATACTATTATCATAGCTTAAACTACCATTAAATAATGTATATATATCAATTATGTGGCTGTCATAAATATTTTCTCAGGTATGTCTCATTTTATTTTACCAAACTCATTTTACTTTACTTTTTACTGTAAAAGGAGATCAACGTATACAGTAAAAACCCTATGTTTTGCGCTCTCTCTGTTCTTAAAAGCCAACTTTAAGGACCAATCTGATTTAAAATAGTTTATATTTTATCTAATTACCTGACTGGAAAAAAGTATCTTTCTTCCATTCCAAAGAAGATAATCAGAGTAGTGTATGTCAGTCTCCAATTCTTGTCTACTTTATTTACAAATATTTCTATATGGAAATGCAGAAGTATGTAAATGGCCTTGCTTCCCTGCATTCCTGCTGATGTGTCTAATGGAGATGAAGTTATAAAACAATACTTTGTATTCTGTTATGAATATTTCAAGAATTATTTATTTATTTCATGCATCGTTCATAGTGCTGACATTTGATTTATAGCAGTATGGATGTACCTGGGGTTGCTAAGGTTACCCATTTTCATTCACCCACAGATATTTGAGATCTACATAATCCTATCACATCGTCCACTGCATTTCAAAGTGATGTTGATAAATGTTACCTTCCTTAGATAATATTTCCATTTAGATGTGATATATCTCAAGTCTTCTGTCTTTTAAAATATTGTAGTTGATGAAATTTTACATTATGTGCATAGCAGAGAGCCAAGTTAACATTTCCTACTCCCAAATTTGAATTTCCTCCTTCCAAAAAAAAAATGTTACAAAGTAAAAAAAAAGTATTTGGAATTCAAATCTGTCCTTGCAAATTTAAATAGTTATTTTTCAACCTTTATTACATTATCTTTACAAGAAAGGATGCATAGACCTAGTCTTTACCAGAAAACATATATCTCAGTGGTTGGCATTTACACCCTAATCTCAGCTTTCTGAGCTGGCTAAGATATATTCAAATTTCAGAATCTGAAAATGCTATATATTATGCAAAATAAATGAAGAATATAGTAAAATTAAACATTGCCATGGCACAACTGATTTTTGTCTGCCAACATAGTTTTGTTGATGAAAATAATACATTAGTGTTACTTAAATTGGTGCCCTCTATATTAGCTGGGATAATATTGATTTGTGTTTCTAATAGTGATAATCCTAATTATTATAGGCTATTAGATTGGAGGAATCTGCTCTAAAACTTCTAATTTCTTGAAGGGAGAATATTGAAGATAACTTCAATAGGAGAGTGGCAGCTAACATACATTTACTATCTCAGATATATAGGGCTTGGACTATGGAGTACTGTACTTTAAAGAATAAAGTAAATGCTGGATTAGACTCTGGAAGAAAACTTGTGTTAAGTGCAATACTTAGTCCTTGATTTATGACTATAATTGGGACCAGAATTTCCATTGCTAAGCAAAGTGGTTATTAAGTGAGTCACACTCAATATTATGAACTTTTTTTTGCCATGGTTGTTAAGAACTGCAAATCACTGCCGCTCTTAAGTGAATTATGCAGTTGTTAATCAAATCTGATTTGCCCATTGACTTTGCTTGTTGGAATCCAGCTGGGAAGGTTGCAGATGGTGATCGCATGACCCTGGGATGCTGCTGCCCTCATGAATTCAGATTACTTACCAAGTGCCCAAATTCTGATCACTTCGGAATGGCTGTAGGTGTAAGAACCTGTCATAAGTCACTTTTTTCTATGCCATTATAAATTCAAACAGCTGCTAAAGGAATTCCTATTTATGCCAACAGGCTTGGGGGCATAAACCTTGTTCTGCCCCTGGGCCGAGGAATCTCCTTCCATTGTTGAGTGTTTACTTGATTGTGTTTGCTTGTTGTATGTGTGTCGATTTTTTTTAACTGGATGTAATTATTGTTATTGTTTTTTATCTATGTTCATATTCTTGTTGTGAGCCGCCCCGAGTCTTGGGAGAGGGGCGGCATACAAATTTAATTAAATAGTTAAATAAATAAATAAATAAATTTGAGGACTAACTGCAATTGCGTACTGCATGCTATTTGCCACGTGGCAAATGTGACTCTATTGTGTGATTCCATAATGACACCATTATGTGATGCACTGTTGCTTAATAGCATAATTTCCTGAGCAATTTTATCCAATTGGCTTAGTCCAATGTATCTCAAAAACACGATCTCACTAATGAGCCGGTATAAAAAAAAATATCGAAAATGCTAGCATTTTTGTATGACATGTTTTCACACTGCAACATTTTGGATGCATACAGCTTTAAAATATGATGTTTTGTAACTTGTACAGATATGTAAACATTGTTTTAAATATTGAAGGGGTAAGAGAAATGTTTCACCTCTCTTTCTTCTGCTAAATGTCAGAGACATCAAGGCTAAATGTGGTCTGACACCTAATCAGAATTTCTTCTTGAGCATTCCTAAACACTGTGGAAGAATCCTATAAGTGATGCTTGCATCTGTGCTGTATTTGACGAACTACAGTACTGGATCATTGTGCTTAATCCTAATTTGTTTAAAACTCCATAGAAGCCATAGATGGAGTTTTGTCTCTTCAAAATGCTGCTATGGTTCATTTAGTGCAATCCATGCGCATGGCACTTACAGGTAATCTGTCTCCCTCCCTTCTTTCTCTTTCCTTCAAAGCAACCCTTGCCCAAGAATCATGCAATGATTCTTAATGTTTTCTGAGTACTTGGCTTTGTTTACTAAGGTAGGCTAAGTCTTTTGTCGAACTATAAATGATATTTATTGGGGCTTCTACAGAAAGCTGGTTGTGGAAGGGCGCAGTCATTATGGTATGACAAAGGGAAGGGGTCAAATAACAAGGCAAATATCTTCCTGCTGCTATGGCGCCTCCTAGTGGTGTGACTGTTGTACAAGTATCATCTAGATTAACTGGAAGAGTAATTTAGTGTGTGAATACAACTTTGTAGATAATACAATACAAGGAAATATCTTCTATCCTCTTTTTCTTTAGGGCTTTTCCCTTTGCTTTGTGGCCTGCTCACAAAACAATTCACATACAGTCTTTACTAGAAGACAAGGAGGAGGGGGGGTCAATTTATTTTCCAAAGCACCAAAATGCAAGACAAGAAACAATGGATGGAAACTAATCAAGGAGAGAAGCAACCTGGAATTAAGGAGAAACTTCCTGACAGCTTGCCTCCAGATGTTGTAGGTTCTTCATCACTCGAGGTTTTTAAGAAGAAACTGAACAGTTACTTGTCTGAAATGATATAGCGTCTCCTGCTTGAGCAGTAGGCTGGACTTGAAGACCTCCAAAGTCCCTTCCATCTCTATTCTGATTCTGCTGATTATATCAGTCTTTTTAACCTCCCAGGCATGTATTTGAAATCGGTGACCATATAAATTTAGTAAATTTCTTTTTTTTTTAATAAAACCCCCATTTTCACACTTTTTGTTAGATATATTCTGTTGTATACACCCTATAAAATATCTGGATAATCTTTAAACTGAGATTATTTAGGACCCCTGCAGGCAGAATTAGAAGGATTTTTAACTGGGCAACCATGTCATGGCAAGCCAATCTCCATTTTGGAAGTAAAAGTTATATCCAGTTGAAATGACAGGTTTGCAACAACTGCTTCACCTTGGTAAAGAAGTGTTTCCATAAAACAGGAAATTGTAAAGACCAGGATTAGTTTTACTGAATAGAATAACAGAGTTGAAGGAGATCTTGGAGATCTCCTGGTTCAACCCTTTGCTCAAGAGGAGACACTATAATATTTCAGGCAAATGGTTATCCAATCTTTTCTTAAAAACCTCCTGTGATGGAGCACCCAGAACTTTTGAAAGCAAGCCATTCTACTGATTAATTGGTTTGTCAGGAAATTTCTCCTTAGTTCTAGATTTGTTCTCTCCTTGCTTAGTTTCCATCCTTGTTCTGCTTTCAGGTGCTTTGGAGAATAGGTTAACTCTCTCTTCTTTGTGGCAGCCTCTTAAATATTGGAACACTGCTGTCATGTCACTGCTAGTCCTTTGTTTCATTAAACTGGACATATCCAATTCCTAAAGTTTCCACTTCATCCAAAAGGCTTAAAAAGCACTTGTATATAGATGGTTCATCTGATTGTATTGTTGCTGCCATGTGGAGGGGGCAGTGTTGCATTTTTTATGTTGTGGTTTTTAATGTTGTAAGCCACCTGGAGTCACCTATGTGTGTGTTAGAAGGCCATATAAATTTATTAACTAAATAAATACTATAGACTGAACCAGCTGCATATAGTAATGCACATTCAAATGGGGCAAAGCTTTGATTATGTAGTTAAACCCATTAACTTGTCTGCTTTGACCTTTCACAACCCCTATATGCAGGTTATAGAATTTGTTGTTATGTTAGTAAATGACTTAAGTTTTACCTGTCTGAGTATTTTACCTATTTTATTAAGAGATAAAAATAATCACTGGTAAATAGCCCCCTTTAATTATTTCCATGAGTTAATAATCTGTTTCCTATATTTTATCAGCTTTTCTTTTACATATTGTAATCTTACATACTGAAAGGATTTGTTTAAGATTTTATCCTAAAAGGCTCCCTACAAATATTCTGAATGAATGCCTGAATGATTAAATGCATCAATGAATAAATATGGAATGGTCACAACTACTTTACCTAGCATAATTTCTTTCAAAACTTAAAAGAAGAATTGCTTTCATTGCACTTTCCATTTCTTATTCCACTTCTTCACTTTCAGCTAAGTCGTACGTGTGAATGATTGCCTGCATTAAAACTACACTTTCTATTTGAAATATCTTATTTTTAAAATATTTTTGATCTATATATACTGTACAACATAACATTCTTATCACTAAGCATTACAATAGCATTGCCAGTGTACAACCTTTGCAACAGATGCTGCTGATTTTTTTTCTAAATTGCACAAGGCAAATGGTTAAATAATCCAAATTACCACCCCAAAAAATAGGTGACCGAAGCATTGCTCTGCTGCTGTATGCAGATGACGCTATGATTCTCTCCAGGACTCCGTTGGCCTTAAAAGAGCCTTGCAAGCCCTTGTCCAGTATTGTAAATATAATAAACTGGACATAAATTATGAGAAAACAAAGGTTATGGCTTTTACAAAAAGGCCAAAACAGTACCCATGGTATTTAAATAGCCACAAAATAGAGCAGGTAACCACCTTTAAGTATCTAAGGGTGGTCATCCATGCCACTGGCTCACAAAAAGCCCATGGAGAATACGCGGCTACCTCTGGCCAACAATCAGCGAATACCATTCTTAAATTTTTCTGCACAAAGGGAAGACACTATGTTCCAGCTGCAATTAAGCTCTTTCTGGCCAAGTTGCTAGCACAGCTTCTCTATGGGACCTTGTTCGGACCCTCAGCTTCATGTTTTACACCACTGGAAAGAGTTCAATCCAAATTTATCAGAACAATTCTCCAGATGCCACTCTGTGTCCCAAATGCACTTCTGCGCCTGGAGACAGGATTGATAAAATTCGAAGCAAGAATCTGTATAGCTTCCTTAAACATCTGGCTAAGGCTTAATTGCTTTCCGCAAGGCCTTGCTCCATTAATTCTACAAGATAAATTTTCCTCTTCATGGATCAAGCAGTCGAGTCCAACCTTGCCAAACTAAGCTTCTCGTCAGCCTCAATTCTCAAACTGGACTATGACCAAGCAAAACTAACCTTGCATCAAAGGGTAGAGGACATCGAGAGGCAAGCGGACTTAGGTATAGCTCCGCTGTTTCTGGTTCCAGACTCTATTAGAAATGTGGTTACACCTGCCAGGTATCTTAGTCAGTTGGAGTCAGTAAACCACCAGAAAGCATTCTTGCTTGCATGGTGCCATGCGTTTCCATCGGTCGTCCTGTACCGCAAGTATAAAAAGACAGCACTGTCTGAAAGACTCTGCTCCTGTGGCTCAGGAGAGGTGGAGACCATTAGACACATACTCCTTCCATGTTCCTTCTACAGAGCCATTCAGAAAAACCACATCTGCCCCATAATCAATAGGTATCCTGGTCGTTTGGAAAGTATTTATCTCCAGTGGCTGCTTAAGGATGAGCAGGCAGTGATCACGGTGCAGGTGGCTAGATTCTGTGCAGCAACATTGGGGATTCGCCAGAAAGATAAATAATCGTTTTAGATCTTTTTAATAATCTTTTATAATTGATTTTATTATGTGTTTTATCCAGTTCTAGACTATACTCAATGTATTTTTATTGTCAGGTCAGTATGATAGAAATTTGAAATAATAATAATAAATAAATGATTCAGTTTTTCTGAAGCTAGCTTTTTGATATACTTTTTGATATACTGTCTGTAAAACTAGGCAGATCTTGGTCACCCATTTATTGCCTCATTTATTGTGATATATTGCTATGTCCTCTTGTGATGGTTCTGTTTAGTTTTGTTTTATTTGGATGTTTGATTTATGTGTGGTCTTTGGCTGTAATAAATTGATTGATTGATTGATTGTATTGCACAAGGTGTATCAATTCCTTCATTCAGCTCTACATATATATTGCTAAATAACACACACACACACACACACACACACACACACACACACACACACACACACACACACACACACACACACACACACACACATATATATATATATATATATATATATATATATATATATATATATATATATATATATATATATATATATATATATATATATATATATATATATATATGTTTTCTGAGATTTTCACGGGTGTTTGTATGTAGGTCTTTGGTTCTTCGGGTTTTCTCCCACGTAGAATTTGAAGTGTCTTGGCGACGTTTCGACAAAGTCTCATTCGTCATCTTCAGGCTGGTGCTTTCGGCTTCTGCTTCTAGGAGCAATGTGAGATTTTAGCTGTTTCTTCCTTTTAACTGCCAGTGGGGGTTTGAACTGATTGGCTGGGAGCTCAGCTGTGTTCTGATTGGGTGGAGGTGTGTTCTGATTGGTTAGGGGCTTGGCTGTGCTCTGATTGGATGGGGGGTTGGCTGTGCTCTGATTGGATGGGGGAGTGTTCTGTTTGGGTGGGGGCTTTGTTGTGCTCAGGTTAGTCAGTGTTACAAGGGGATTAGAGATGGTGAACTATATAGCTGTTTGGCTTTGCGTTCGTGGTCGTGCCTCATCTTCATGGTGGGTGTCAGTTTGCTTCGTGTATGGATTGGAGGGGTTTAAGGTGGCTAATGATGCAGCTGTGGTCTGACTTCTGGTTTGTTGTTGTGCCTCCTCATCAGTGTGGGTTTGGGTTTGCTTTTTGCCTGGATGTGTGGTGGTGACATCCCGTGTGGTCCTTGTGAGTGTAGGTCTGGTGTCATTCCCTGTGCTGTGGACTCGTCTGTCAATAAGGGTGGGTTTCCAAATGGCTGGTAGGCAGGAGGTATCATCTCATCTGTTCATGCTGTGTGGGCGTTTTTCTATCTCGATGGCTTCTCTGATTATTCTGTTATTAAAGTGTTCAGTTTTGGTGATAGTTCTGGTCTTTTTGAAATCAATTTCATGTCCTGTGGCTTTGAGGTATTGGGCCAGGGAAGAAGTTGGTTCCTCTTTTTTGACTGAGTTTTTGTGTTCTTCAATGCGTGCACTTATTCTTCTGTTGGTTTGTCCAATGTATGTGGTGGAGCAGGCAGTACATGGGATTTCATATACTCCTTGATTTTCTAATTCAATTTTGTCTTTAGGGTTTCTTAGGATGGTGGATATTTTTCTGTTTGTGCAGAATGCTGTTTTGATATTATGTTTGTGAAGGATCTTGCTGATCCTGTCTGTGGTGCCTTTTATGTATGGGAGGAGGGCTTTGCCGTTTTCTTGTTCTCTGTCTTGGATTTTAGTGGGAGTTTCTTTTTGGATTAAGTTGGAAATCTTATTTCTTTGGAATCCGTTGGATGTAAGTACATTAGTGAGAGTGTGTAGTTCGGTTTTTAGGTGTTGTTCGTCAGCTAGGCATTTGGTTCTTGAGATGAGTGTCTTGGCTACGGAGTTGATCTGTGCTGGGTGGTGGTATGAGAGTGCGTGCAGATAGCAGTTTGTGTGTGTTTTCTTCTGGTAGATGGTGTGTCCTAGGGACCCATTGGATTTCTTGTAGACTAAGACATCCAGGAAGGGAAGTGTTGTGGGTGTCTCACGACTGGATGATGACATATCAGAGGGGGAGGAAGCACAAGCAGGCCCCTCTGGGTATTTCCCCCCCCGGCAGCCGAATCAGATAATGAGGAGTTTTGTATGCATTCTGAATCAGACTCTCCAAATGATGAGTCAGATTTAGAGCAAGACGATAAATGGATTGATCCGAGGTTCCGAAGGTTTGATAAGCGAAGGTGTCAGTTAACTGGAAAAAGGAAGTAATGGGGGGAAGTGACGTATCGGACACTATATTAGAGGGGGGAAGTAGACTACGCCCTTGTTACGAGCAACGTTTATCAATGAGAGGTTTGGAAACTTTTGCAATGCTTTGAAAGTCTGATGTTTTGACAACCTAGCGAAGGATAATGAGGTCTCGGACAATGTGATAACGACAGAGTGAGTAATTGGAAAGTTTGGAAGGAGTTTGTTGTAATCTAAATGTAAATAATGAGTCTTGGATGTTTCTGCCAGCAAAAATGTCAGCAGCTTGCTTTGAAATGAATCCTTTTGAAATGTGTTTAATAAATCTCTTAAAGACATATTTACGTGGATTTTAATGAGTTGGGAGAGGCCAGACATAACAGGAAGTTGGTTATTAGCTTCTGTTTCCATGGTGAACTGTATTTTGGGGTGTAGGCTGTTGAGGTGTGTGAGGAAGTTGTCCAGTTTTTCTTTCCCATGTGGCCAGATTACGAAGGTGTCATCTACGTATCTGAGCCAGAGTTTGGGTTTGTGATCAGATTTTTCTAGGGCTTGGGTTTCAAAGTGTTCCATGTAGAGGTTTGCAATGACAGGTGATCCCATGGGTGTTCCTTCTATTTGTTTGTATTTTTGTCCGTTGTAGATGAAGTATGTGTTGGATAGAAAGTGGTTGGTCAGATCTAGGATGTGTTTGGGGGGGTTATATTTGTTTTGGATAGCTGTTAAGGCTTCTTTGATTGGCACTTGGGTGAAGAGGGATATGACATCGAAGCTAACGAGTAGGTCGCTGGGCTGTAACCTCAAAGCTACAGGACATGAAATTGATTTCAAAAAGACCAGAACTATCGCCAAAACTGAACACTTTAATAACAGAATAATCAGAGAAGCCATCGAGATAGAAAAACGCCCACACAGCATGAACAAACGAGATGATACCTCCCACCTACCAGCCATTTGGAAACCCGCCCTTATTGACAGACGAGTCCACAGCATGGGGAATGACACCAGACCTACACTCACAAGGACCACACGGGACGTCACCACCACACATCCAGGCAAAAAGCAAACCCAAACCCACACTGATGAGGAGGCACGACCACAAACCAGAAGCCAGACCACAGCTGCATCATTAGCCACCTTAAACCCCTCCAATCCATACACGAAGCAAACTGACACCCACCATGAAGGTGAGGCACGACCACGAACGCAAAGCCAAACAGCTATACAGTTCACCATCTCTAATCCCCTTGTAACACTGACTAACCTGAGCACAACAAAGCCCCCACCCAAACAGAACACTCCCCCATCCAATCAGAGCACAGCCAACCCCCCATCCAATCAGAGCACAGCCAAGCCCCTAACCAATCAGAACACACCTCCACCCAATCAGAACACAGCTGAGCTCCAAGCCAATCAGTTCAAACCCCCACTGGCAGTTAAAAGGAAGAAACAGCTAAAATCTCACATTGCTCCTAGAAGCAGAAGCCGAAAGCACCAGCCTGAAGATGACGAATGAGACTTCGTCGAAACGTCGCCAAGACACTTCAAATTCTACGTGGGAGAAAACCCGAAGAACCAAAGACCTATATATATATATATATGTTCTTCGGGTTTTCTCCCACGTAGAATTTGAAGTGTCTTGGCGACATTTCGACGAAGTCCCATTCGTCATCTTTCGGCTGCTGCTTTCGGCTTCGTGCTTCCTAGAAGCACCAGCCTGAAGATGACGAATGGGACTTCATCGAAACGTCGCCAAGACACTTCAAATTCTACGTGGGAGAAAACCCGAAGAACCAAAGATCTACATATTACGTAACTAATTTTGGTAATATAATTTGGGAGTATATGAAAACAGGTGAAAAAATGCCTCTCAAGGTATTAGGGAGGAGTTTTTTGTTAAATATTTTGCAGTAAACTGGAAAGAAAACAATGTTATGTAAATATTGACAATGACATTGCTTCTTAAATAAGGTAATGTTAAGTGCTAAGGGTGGGGGGAGGAGAAACCTGGTGAGAATTGTGGAAGAAAAAGTGCTTTAAATCCAGATAATAAAACTATAAAGTTAATGAAGGAGCTGTGTTCCAATTGATTGTTAAGCCATTTGATAAGAACCTTCATAGGAGCTCAGTACTTAGGCTAATCAGTGCACAAGATAAAATGGATGTCTAATGAAGCTGGCCGCCAAGAAAAACATTGTATAATTGTACTAAGCAGCTCTCTAGGTAAAATGATAGCTTTTAAAGGATGAAATATAGTATGCATTTGGCCTACTGTTTGCTTAAGCTTCAGAACAGGTTTTCTTTTTTTCATTTCATTTGCAAATGCATCTCTGAGGAGATTTGTAACAATAATACAAGCTGAAAAATAAGCTGTAAACTGGATCAAGAGCTGTTATTCATTCAGAATAAACTATCTGACAATTTTATTCCCCATGCACATCTTATTTTCCTTTGATAAAGAAATAATCTTAATTTGGAGAGAAAGAAAGTTTTTATAGAGATGTACAAAGCCTGAAAAAGATAACCACACTCTTAGAACAAAAGAAGGGGAAAATAAAGTGATCAGTATTCTGGAATATAGCTATTATTTTATCACAGATTACCTCTACCTGATGTTTCTACAGATATTCATGGGAGCAAATCACATAGCTGTCTTTGTTCCTATCCTGGTGTAGGATTTCATGGGCTTTGGTGCTGGGAAAGCCATTTTCCATTTTGAAATTGACCAGATAGAAATGAACAGAACAGAATACTTTAGGCCAAGAGTGATTGGACATACAAGGATTTTGTCTCTCTTATATTACAAACAAGAAGTAATATAATCATAATAATGATACCAATAAGCAGTGCTTTTTTTCTAAAAAAAAAAAGGTACCAGAACTCACACACGTCATACAACCGGCCTTGCTTACCCTACAAGTTTCCATCCAAAAAAAGGTGCCGGAACTGGGCATTCTATGAGAGGAAAAAAAGCCCTGCCAATAAGAGAAGGTAGTAGAAAAGATGAGAAAGATAATAGTAAAATAGCCATATGTGGGTAAATACCCTTAGATATAGGACTGTACTGTGGGAATTAGGGGTTCAGCAGAGTGATAGCATGAGGGATGACCATAAAATCATACAGTCATGACCATTAAATCACACACACACACACACACACACACACACACACACACACACACACACACACACACACACAAGCACACTTTGGAAGCCAAAAGCCAAAAGAAATAAAGACATGAGGCAAGAAATTTTTTTTATAGCAAAACCTGATTTCCATCAACTCTATTCACTATACCCCTCTAACCCACTGTCAGACCTAAAACTAAGAATGATATGTGTGAATTTTTCCAAGTTGAGTTCTTTATTGTTTCACATCTATAAGCAAAATCTTGCCAGTCTGAAAACTCTACTGTCTCCATCTATAATGTATTCTGTGAACTATTAGGGAAGGGTTGTCTTCACCCTCTTTATTTTATACATAATATCAAGGCTAAGTTGCCTCTTACTCCTCTGACATGCAACCCACTCTTTGGGATCCACCTCCTCACTGCATTCTATTCAAAAATTTAAAAAAAAATTCAGAGAAGAGCAACTAAAATGATCAAAGACCTGGAGACTAAAACATACGAAGAACGGCTGCAGGAGTTGGTTTGGCTAGTCTAAAGAAGAGAAGAAATAGGGGAGACATGATAGCAATATTCCAGTATTTGAGGGGCTGCCACAAAGAAGAGGGGGTCAGGTTATTCACCAAAGCACCAGAGGGCAGGACAACAAACAATGGTTGGAAACTGATCAAAGAGAGAAGCAACCTGGAATTAAGGAGAAACTTCCTGACAGTGAGGACAATTAAGCAATGGAATAGTTTGTCTCCAGAAATCGTGGGAGTTCCATCACTGGAGATTTTAAAGAAGAGGCTGGATAGTCTCTTGTCTGAGATGGTATAGATTTTCCTGCTTGAGCAGGGGGGCCGGAATAGAAGACCTTTAAGGTCCCTTCCAGCTCTATTCTATTCTGTTCTGTTCTGTTCTGTTCTGTTCTGTTCTGCTCTGCTCTGCTCTGCTCTGCTCTGCTCTGCTCTGCTCTGTTCTGTTCTATTCTATTCTATTCTATTCTATTCTATTCTATTCTATTCTATTCTATTCTATTCTATTCTATTCTATTCTAATACCTACAAGCCATCTTTGTTTCTGCCATATTTCTACGCTGCTTCATGTACTGCCTTTTGGTCCTTAAACACACTGTTTATTCATTTATCTCAATCATTTGTATATCATATACTATTTTTCTATCAGCCTGTGCATGCATTAATTTTTTTCCTACCTATTAATCCATTTTTGGTGAACATTCTGTCAAAAAACATACAATACTAAAGTTGTTCTATTTTATTTTGCCATCCATTCTTCTTGTGAAACACAACTCTCTGATTTGATATTTTACTTTTCAGATACAGAATCCTTGTTGCATTGTGTAGATGAATACTGTAAAGAATTCAAATATCGATGAACAACGTGGAATATTCTGTAGAAAAACTAGTATACACAGTTCTGCTTCTGAATCTGCTATCCCAATTACTACATAAGGCACCTTAATTTTTGTTAAATCATTCAGGTTGCCTTCCAAGCTAGCCCCATATTGAGGTTTATATAAAAGGTGACGAAGACATAAATTATTGTTGCTCAGTATCCTGCTGAAGAGTAAAAATCTGATTTGTACAAATGAACCTCCTTGTTTTTGTTTTCTCTCTTGCTAACTTTCTCTTTATAGAAGGGATTAATAACAACATTTTTCTAATCATCAAGCACAGATGTAGTCTTCACACATACACACATTAATCAAGTTGCACAGCCACTCCATAAGCAAACCACATCCATATTTTAACATTTCTTCAGTTAAAGCATCAATAATGCACAAGAAGAAATTTCACTATGTGTAGATGATCATGCAAAAAATTGCTGCTGACATACTTGCTCCTATACATTACAAACATCCACCCGTAAGAGGGAGTCTTACCACCTTTGCATCTAGTCCTTTCTCCTTCCCAATGCATGTTCTTTGAGAACTGTTTGAGGATTTGAGAGTTGAATTGGAACCTTGCTGTCCTACTCCAGAATAGGAAACCTTCCAGATGTTGATCTTAATTTTCTTCAGCTCCAGCTCATGTGACCAATTGTAAAAGATTATGGAAACTGTAATCTAAAAACATCTGTAGCACCAGTTCTTAAAAATTCACAGACTTTCTAAGCCAACAATAGTTTCAAGCATCCTCTATTTGTTCCCCCCCCTTCTCTGCAATATTGGCCAAAACTTTTTTGTCTTAAAGGAATAGGATAAAATAAACCATGACCCTACTGAAAAATGTGCTTTTCTGTTAAGAAGACTGAAGAAGAAATGCACATATCAGAGATGACTGTGGAAATGTGGAATGAAATTTAATGTGGAGAAAAGCAAGGTTTCACACCTGGGCAGGAAAACAAAGGTACAAGTACATATTAGGTGAAACCCGGCTCAAAAACAGTAGGTGTGAGAGGGACCTTGGAGTCCTAGTGGATGATCACTTAAACAGGAGTCAGCAGTGTGCAGCCGCCACCAAAGAAGCTAATACAATCCTTGGTTGTATAAACAGAGGCATAGAATCAAAATCAGTATTAGTACCACTTTATAAAGACTTAGTAAGGCCACTCTTGGAATACTGCATCCAGCTTTGCTCACCTCATTACAAAAAAAGATGTTGAGACTTTGGAAAAAGTGCAAAGGAAAGCAACTAAGATGATTAAGGGCCTGGAGACAAAAACATATGAAGAACAGTTTCAGGATTTGGGTTTGTCCAGTCTAGATAAAAGAAGGACTAGGGCTGACATGATAGCAGTCTTCCAGTATTTGAGGGGCTGCCACAAAGAAGAGGAGGTCACGTTATTCTCCAAAGCACCAGAGGGCAGGACAAGAAACAATGGTTGGAAACTGATCAAAGAGAGAAGCAACCTGGAATTAAGGAGAAGCTTCCTAACAACGAGGACAATTAACCAGTGGAACAGATTGCCTTCAGAAGTTGTGGGTGCTTCATCACTGGAGGTTTTTAAGAAGAGACTGGAATGGTATAGGAGGCCAGACTAGAAGATCTCCAGGTCCCTTCCACTCTATTCTGATTCTAATTCTGAATGGATAGGGAGACTGGGTGTAGGTATTTCTATGGAAATGCTAATCTAAGAAGTCACCAGCACATTAATTAATTAAAAAAGAAAAAAAATAAGAGAAAGTTTCTTCAAAAAAATGGATATTTGTCTAAATGCTGCAAGTGGAAGAAAAATAAACTATACCATAGACCTACAAGGAATGAGAAAAGATGGTTGGAGGAGCAGAATATGATTAATAATAATAATATCAATAATGACAATATTTGCTACAGTAGCAGGAAATTAACTAACTTAGGGAAGAGTTTGCATCTTTAGATGAGAAGTATATCAAATATGATTGGTAGGAAGAGAATTATAAAATAGTCAGAAATTTAGGAAGTGAAATCAGTTTTGGAAAAAAAAAAGATTCACGGGGCATAAAGAAAATTACAGGGCTTTTAATTTCCTGGGTACATCTGATCATGCATTGTAGAACTCAGAATATCAGACCTGGTTTCTTCTGTTCTAATGTCTCTCTGCTTTTATGGTCATCTCCATTCAATCTCTTTAGAACATAAAGCTAGTGTGAATGGGCAAATTCCATGTTGGGATCAGTAGGTAATTAATTAAAGCCCAGACCTGACAATATCACAATGCCTTTCTAAAAACATATGTTGTAATCAGGTGTGATAGTTGACGTTATTTATCCTGGAAAAAAAAAACAGACAGTAGAGCCACAGAAGATGCAGAAAAGGGCAGTCAAAACAATCAGGGAACAGAGCAGCTCTCTTATAAAGAAAGCACTCAATAATAATGGGGTTTAGAAGAGTAAAAATGTTGTAAACAAGCCAGGGTTTGCAGGAAGTTTGTGGAATTCTTGGAAACATGTCCTGCAACTGATACACAGTTTTCTTTTATGTGTTGTAGATCTCAACCTTCAGAGCAATTTTCTTGGATTCTTGAGCTTGGGCCCTTAAACAAAGTGCACCATAATTGGTTGAATGTGAGAACTTAATTACTATAAAACCTAAGTTCTGCTGAAGAGCCATGGTCTCATTTTTTAAATCAGCAGTGAAGTACTCAGGGACTGTTTTTATGGGTAAACTGTGGCCTTATAAAATTGCTACATCCTGATGCAGTAAAGAAGAAGGCATACATAAAACCAGAGATTCTGATATACATACAAAATTCATCACCTGCCAAAATAAAAAAGCATCGGATGTTTAGCATGTGATGATCCGTTTTCAGATTAAACAAGGACCATGGAGCAACAACCGTCTTAATCTTCCCTTTCATAGTCAGTTCCCAGTTGCTTTTTTATTTATAACACATTCTCAGGCCACTCCATGGTTTATGTAAACATACATTATAGAGATAGCTAAAGCACATGATTAAATCAACATCTGAAAGTGTCTAAGATCTATTATCACTCCTGCACAGAGAGTGTATTAATGCCTATGCGATAGAAACGTTATTTTGCTGCTGCTAAATTATGCAGATATTTAGAAAAAAAAAGAGTTAATTCTGAAGAGGTCTTATGAAGCAGATACAAATCTATTGCTGTTATTTATTAATTATTATTGATAGCCTAGGATTTATTACTGAAAGAATAAACCGATCACTCTGGATTGGATAGTAAACTCTGGGGAATAAGCCGCTGAGCTGTTAGCCTGGGGTAATCTATCAGTAGGAGGAGAAGTTGCGATCTATCAATTAAAGGAACAAGCAATTCTACTGATTTGCTACTGGCAGACTAATAGAGATAATGGGTTTTACTGGACAGCATAGATACACAGTAGTAGCAATATAATATATATATATATATATCCCAGTTCATTAAAGCATTATGATTGTTGCTGTATAGATATGTAACTGAAGGACATCTGGCACCAGAGTGTCTAGCTTGGACAGAACTGCAACAGAAGCAAGGAACAGTAATGGAGAAAAGTCTATGCCTTTCTGTTTAAAGGCATACATTAATGAGTTTATGACAGGGTTAAAGGATTAAATTATTTGAATAGAGTTATATTTAGTTTTATTAGGCTGCTGTCCTCTCCTCCTTGTTATCTGGTTTTTACTGCATTTGTGCCTGACTTGTAGCATCCCTCTAACTATAAATACTTCCTCTGTCACCTTTGCTTAGTGAATGTGATGATGCTATTCCCAGTATGAGGAGGTTTCTCCTTGAGTAAATCTACTATGACTGACATGACTCAATGCAACACAGAGGTCAACAGCTGACCTCCAGTAGCAGACAGTACCTCTAAATCCCAACTGCATTGTGGATGGAAATATAGGGTGGGCTCTGAACAGCTGGTAGACAATCATTATGAGTCTTCAGAGAATTGGAACTGAACCACTGGTAGATGGACTGAATTCTAAGATACTGGAGAAAACCTGAAGAGAGGCCAAAATTAATAATCAAGTGAAACTTTCAGTTTCCAAAAACTATAAGATGCATGAATAGTCTAATCGGCTTGTGGAATTGATAGATGGCAGCTGGAACATCTGAACTTTCATTTCTGTGTTACATTTAAAAGCCCTAGACTTGCAGATTTGTTGTACTGCCCTCTAGAGAAGTTCAGTTGTGCAGAATTCATGGTGATATTAGGGCAGAAGAAAGAAAATAAAAGACTGAAAGGGCTGAGGGAACCTGTTGGCAAAACAATGGTGGTGAGAATGGAATGGTGTCAATGGTAAAAGAGTGTCCTAAAAATAATTTTGTCTGGGCCCTTATGAATATTTCTACCAGTTGGGAAACAACAGCAACAGCAGATCAGAGTAGCTAGGTTGTGTTGTTATTTGCAAAAAGCCCCACAGTGTTGATATTTAGACAAGGGGGTCCAGGGTCCAGGGTATTAGTTATCACTCTTTATAGAGAACTGTTGCTATCTGTTCTAACATATTCCAGCATATACCACTAACTTCACAATCAATACAAATGCTAAGAGTGGCTCAAAGAGCTATGGAAAAATACATGCTTTACACCACAGGACAAGATAGAAAGACCTGCACATGAATTAGAGAACAAAGGAAAATATATGATGTCATCAAAAGAGTAAAAGAATTGAATTGGAAATGGGCTGGTAACATAGCAAGAAGAACTGATGGCAGGTGGAGTAAGGCAGTCATAGAATGGATTCCACTTGACAAAAAACACGAAACAGACCTAAAACAAAATGGAGTGATGACATCAGCAAGTACTGTGGGCCCAATTGGCAAAAAAAAAAAAAAAAGTTCAAGACCGTATTTATTAGAAACATGCTGAAGAGACCTTCATCCTGAAATGGATAGACAATAGCTAGAATGATGTTGAAAACTTTGAAGTTTCATATAAAATAGCATTTAATACAAGTCTGCAGGAGTAGAGGTTTTCTAATCAAAGATAAGAACAAGCAGGGAATCTAGAACCTTATTTCTACTTAGGGGACTAGTGCAGAGTTGATTACATGGACTTGAATACAAACTAAGTATAGAGAGGGAGTTATGATATATTAAATTGTCCTAGCCCTCCCAAGTCCTGCTTTTATTCCCAGCTTTGTGTTTTGTTTATGACACTGAGAAAGATATACTTACATAATTATTCCAGCAGGGTTGAAAGTATGAGTCTGAAGAAATATTTATATCCTTATTGCTGAATATGTGGTATTAATGTCCTACTAAATGGACAAGTTAGATATCTGAATTAGATTTGGTCATCATCATTGTCATCACCTGAACTCTGTAAAAATACAAGAAAGCGGGGATGTCACTGACTCTTGGAAACACCTCTACATGCTTCTTGAAATAAGTATGCATTATAGCTCCACAATTAGTGGTTTCACTATTATGGGAGAGCCCAGAGTAATATAATTAATAACTATAGGTGTCATAAGTGAATAATGGATGTTCTATTTCAGGCAGAGGAATAAATGAATAATCCTACTATAAACCCATTAAAGATGCACAGGCAGCAAAGTGTATAGGTTAATAAAATGTTCAATAATAAATAAATTAACTGAGTGGTAATAAATTTCAAGGGTTTGTCATCACTCCATTTGTGGACTACAATGAATTTATATGAAAAAGCACATCTAATAATCAAATTCAGGAGAGGATGTATCCTGAACCACTGCATTCACAATATAGAGAAACCAGATTCATATATCAAGCTAAGAAAAACAAAACTGATTTGGTTATTTGTGCCTACTGCCCTCTTAACCTCAATATGTGGTACATTTTAACCAAGGTCTGAGGTTTATTGTCAACTCATATTGCAAAAAGTAATGTTTTGCACTTGCAGAAATAAAACATCATAAGCAATTGCATATCCTGATTACAGTTTGTATAACTGCAAGAAGCTCACTAATTTAGATTTAAATGACATAATAATCTTCAAATCTTGATTAAAATGCAGTAAACTATGAAGTGATAGTGGTGATAAACACTATCACTTAAAACATCAACAAAACATTAAAATATTCAGAGTAACAAAATAACAACCAAGACAATAACATAATTAAGTCCGTTAACTACAAATCATCATCAACATTTCCCCATGGGTAAATTCACTACTAATAGTCATCAATGGGCAACATTCAACCAGTAGAAGACTTCTGGAATTTAATATATTCTATAAATCCATTACTGTGAAGGCAAATCTAATATCCATGGAAAGGATATTTCATTAATTAAAATGCATAATCACATAGAATATGTTGGGAGGAACTCCCCCATTTGGTCCTTCCAGCCAGGATTCCTCTTGACGGCACGGTGTGGAAGAAATGGATCGTGAAGCCAGCTACCGGAAAGAGGTTTAATTTCAAGGATCAAAGTTGAGTGACAATTCAGCTTGAGTCCCCGGCTAGCTAGACAGAATGATCTTTAAACAGGGGGTTTTATACCCTTTTGTGGTTTCCAAACTTGTCATTTCTGATTGGTAAGTTTAATTCTGTCTTTCCTGATTTGCTGGTCAGTGACTATTGTTGGTCAAATTCCTTGCCTAAAAGGTGTTAATTACTTTTATTGTTGTGTTTTTGTTAATCCTGATTGCTGCTAGCTGGTTCCTCATTGTGTATCAAGTGTTTGCTGTTTTAGCCTTAGACTGCTGTTGACTCAGGTCAGTTCGCTTGGGGTTTTTCCCAGATTATTCCTTCATTGGAGTGGGGAGGGGGTGTCCAACTTTCATCAAATATGAGGTCCATAACCAGCTCCCCTTCTCTCTTGGAAATGTGAGGTCCATGATGATTGGGTAGGACGAGTTGATTCTGGGTGGAGATCACAGTCTTGAAGATATTTTGGCACCATGCAGTATAGAACATTATAGGTCAAGGGCAGCACTTTGAATTGCAATAGCTTGACTCCCTATTCTTTGTTGCAGCCCCTGAGATATTGGAACACTGCTATCATGTCCTCGTCCTTCTCTTCATTAAACTAGACATACCCAATTCCAGCAACCGTTCCTTATATGTTTTAGCCTCCAGTCCCCTAATCATCTTTGTTGCTCTTCTCTGTACTCTTTCTAGAGTTTCAACATCTTTTTTACATCGTGGTGACCAAAACTGGATGCAGTATTTCAAGTGTGGCCTTACCAAGGCATTGTAAAGTGGTATTAATACTTCACGTGATCTTGATTCTGTCCCTCTATTAATGCAGCCTAGCACTGTGTTGGCCTTTTTGGCAGCTGCAGCACACTGCTGGCTCATATTTAAATGACTGTCTACTAGGACTCCCTCTCACAGTTACTACTATTGAGCAAGGTACCCCCTATACTATACCTATGCATTTGGTTTTTCTTGCCTAAATGTAGAACCTTACTTTTTTCACCATTGAATTTCATTTTGTTAAATAGTGCCCAGTGTTCAAGTCTGTCCAGATCCTCCTGTATCCTAAACCTGTCTTCTGGAGTGTTGGCTATTCCTGCCAGCTTGGTGTCATCTGCAAATTTCATGAATTCCCCATCTATCCCCTCGTCCAGATCGTTGATGAAGATGTTGAAGAGCACTGGGCCTAGAACAGAGCCCTGGGGCAACCCACTACACACTTCTGTCCATGTAGATGCAGTTCCATTGAAGACCACAGCCAGCTACAGATCCATCTGGTGGTGATGCTGTTTAATCTGCATTTTTCTATCTTATCAAGTAGTAGGTTGTGATCTACTTTATCAAATGCCTTACTGAAGTCTAAGTAAATTATATCCACAGCATTCCTCTGGTCCACTAATTATAATAGATACAGTACTGGCAGAACAATGTGCTGAGTAACAAGTATGCCTAATTATCCAACAACAGCACTATTCTAATAATTTAAATTTATTAGAAAGGGAAAGAAAATGAGGTAGAGAGAAACTGAATGGAGATGAGTTAAGAGCAAGAAGGATTTAAACAGAGAAGAAAACCAAAAGGAAAGAAATCTTCTTCACATCTCACCAAAAGAATTAACATTCATCTGGCAACTTTACTTCCCAAGTTCAGTCTAACTTTAAAAGGTTGTCTCCAGCCTTTTCAGTAGAGATGTCCAAAATTATTTGTAGTTCCTACTCATTTACTTGTTTTTAGCACCATCTTCTAATTCTGGTCTACTCAGTGAATGTAGGTCATTCTCCTCCCAATTCAAAGTTAATTATTTGGGACAGAAAAATCCATCTTCCAGGTGGGGAAAAATGTTATCCACATGTTGTTATAGTGCCTTCTAAAGGTGAGTTCTTTCACACGTCTCCTCAAGAGTTCAGTTAGCCTCCAGAAGACAGTATAGGGGGTACCTTGCTCAATAGTAGTAACTGTGAGAGGGACCTCGGAGTCCTAGTGGACAATCACTTAAATATGAGCCAGCAGTGTGCTGCAGCTGCCAAAAAGGCCAACACAGTGCTGAGCTGCATTAACAGAGAGATAGAATCAAGATCACGTGAAGTATTAATACCACTTTACAATGCCTTGGTAAGGCCACACTTGGAATATTGCATCCAGTTTTGGTCACCACGATGTAAAAAAGATGTTGAGATGCTAGAAAGAGTACAGAGAAGAGCAACAAAGATGATTAGGGGACTGGAGGCTAAAACATATAAGGAACATATAAAGGCTGCTAGAATTGGGTATGTCTAGTTTAACGAAGAGAAGGACAAGGGGGGACATGATAGCAGTGTTCCAATATCTCAGGGACTGCAACAAAGAAGAGGGAGTCAAGCTATTTTCCAAGGCACCTGAAGGCAGGACAAGAAGCAATGGATGGAAACTAATCAAGGAGAGAACCAACCTAGAACTAAGGAGAAACTTTCTGACAGTGAGAACAATTAGCCAGTGGAACAACCTGCCTCCAGAAGTGGTGAATGCTCCAACACTGGAAGTTTTTAAGAAGAGACTGGACAGCCATTTGTCTGAAATGGTATAGAGTTTCCTGCCTGAGCAGGGGTTGGACTAGAAGACCTCCAAGGTCCCTTCCAACTTTATTATTATTATTACTATTATTATTACTATTATTATTATTATTATTATTATTATTGCTGCTGCTGCTGCTGCTGCTACTACTACTACTACTACTATTATTATTATTATGGGTGGATTCCATTATACATTTTTTTTCTATAAAGGTTATTCTCAATTGACATTTATATGAATGAATATCATTGTATGAATTGAGTATAGATTTGGCTAGCAGAAATTTGGATGGAAATGGACAAGAAAAACTAAAGATTCATAACAGGAGTCAAATTCCTTTCTAACACTAAAGACTCAGAAGCTAGGGAGAACTCAAATCCCCAATATATTTATTTTTCAGACTTAGTATTTTGATTGCAAGTGATTCTCAGCAATATGTAATTTCATTGCATTCTTTGGACTTAGTATGTAGAAAAGTATAACATTTGGCCTTAACCATTAAATGTTTCTTATATAATTGTTAGGAATAATAACATTGTACCTTGACTTAAATATAAATTTCTTGGGGATTTATTGTTCACAGATTCCTTGGGGAATAGAAAAATTTGCTGAGCTCACAAATTTGAGTGTAAAACTACTTGTGAAACAAAGTATTATAACTAAGCTACCCAAAATATTATTAGCAACTTCTTTGGCTTTGGAAAGAACACCACAATGTATCAATGAAACCTGAAAGCAAGCTGCATTATGAATAATTGTTATGAAAATTTGCAGCTCCTGCAGGAGACCATGAATGTTTCATCAGCATGTGCCATAAAACATTATTTTTGACGTTTCTTCTCACACGTCCAAAATTATGAGATGTGATTTTGTCTAAGACGACATCAGATAGGAGAACCTAATGTGCATCAGCTGCTAACTGCCTTTGTTGAATTAAAATCCACCAATCTGAAAGCTTATGAGATAGTGGCAAGTATGTCATATGACTTCTTAGACTACTGAATGTTCCCACATTCAATAAGAAAATATGATGAGAAAGAGAATTGGGGTTTATCCACATGTCCTATGGTTTGACATTGTCAGAACTGAGCTCTAAAATTCCTACTGACTCCCAAAGACCATTTTCTTTGGCAATCTGGTGATATTTGATATGCTATATTTATAATTAACATCATGTTTTCGATGCTGCTTCTGCTATGCAAACTCATAAAGAATAATATACTGTAAAAGAAAGAAAACTACAAAAGTAGACCATATAAAAGAACGGCGACAGGAAGACGATTGCCAGAAATAGCAATTCTATGTCTCTGTTTCTTCTTTCCATTACTGTAGCTCCCAAACACTCTTCTGAAATATAACCAGTGCTATAAAACATTATTTGTTGCTACAGATGCTTGACAGGAGAATATTATATCTATATATTCTCTCTCTCTCTCTCTCTCTCTCTCTCTCTCTCTCTCTCTCTCTCTCTCTCTCTCTCTCTCTCTCTCTCTCTCTCTCTCTCTCTCTCTCTCTCTCTCTCTCTGAATATATAAAACTATGCAGAAAATGAAAATCTTGGATTTTACAAGTATCTTCATCTAAAGTTTAGTTATCAGGTTTGTACAAATGTTGTTCTTTGGCTAAACTTTTTGCATTGATTGTATTTATGTATCACCAGACTCAAGAAAAGACTGGTGGGTTACATCATACAAATACAAAAAGGTATTAAATCAACCATAGGGCAGTGGATATACTGATAACTTCACTCTCCAAATGCCCTTTGAAACATTTCAGTCTTAAATGATTTCTGGAAAGTCAAAAACAAGGATGGCAGGTTAATCTTCAAAGGGAAGGTTTTTTTTTTTCCACTGAAACTGCAATTGCAACTAATGCCTGTGAATCCTTCTCCTCGTTACTCGCCTGCCTGAGATATCATTAAAAGATGTTCACAGCAAGTGCACACTAGTCAGATTTGGAAGACTGCTGCTATGGGCCACTCCTTGCACACTATAGCCTTATATTGATGGGTTTTCTTGGTACTCAGTAAGCCCTTTGCTTTTGGAAATATATTGCCTGCTACCACAACAAGTTAAAAGAATAAGTTACGAAGATGCTTGAGAATTCAGCTAGTCAACTAGTGTTGGAAGCTATCAGGGCTAAAGCTGGAACTAGAATCCACTAGAGTATTTTCATGTGCTAGTTGGATCCGGCTCCTTCCATTGTTTCTTATATTTGTATCAATTTGAGACCTCTTCCTAATCTTTCTCGATCTCTCAATACATCCTTCCACTGTCAACAACTACTAATGTCTCAGTTTTAGCAAGAGGTTATAGCCATAAGTGAATGATATTTATATAAAGGTTAGATTGTAATCTGTTGATTATCTGTCTATATGGAAATGAAACCATTTATGCTAACAAAAAAGAACAATTAAATTATCAATATTCATGGTAATAATAATCATTAAAGCCATTCATAAAATCTTGATCAGTAAAGGAGTTAATGATACACAAAATGTAATTTCTAGGAGAAGAATGTGCCACAGCCCTAGAATCAGAATGGGAATAATGGGAAATGTGCATCTCTTTGGTTGTTCTGACCCTCATCCATATGTATCTTAAGAATGTTTCCTGGGATAAACATACAGTATTGGCTAGAGAAAGCAATCCTTATTTAGGATTGCATAGGTTAAAACCAGAATGTTCAATTGAACCTAGGTAGCTATTTGTGATCAGTGCAGAGTGAAGTGAAGTAACAGGTGACTTGAGAACAATCACACTGAAAGCCTGGGCTTGCCACCTCTTGCTAGCAGCTAACCATGGGACTGTTCCTCAGTTCACTCATAAATAAGCCAAGCCCTTCACAGAATCTCCCTGAATCTGTAAGTTGCTGAAGCACACCGTGCTCTTTTAAAATGCAGTAATTAAGCCACCTTTCCCGGGCACAGAATTGCAGAGTTGAAAGAGACCTTGGAGCATCCATTTTTCGTATGGAGTGATGGAAGAATCTCACTGAATTGGATTCAGATCTAAAGTGACATTTGCATTTGTTCTGGACACATTTCACGCAAAGAGAGATTGTTGCAGCAAAGAGCAATAGCGTTTCCAATGAGTAGGTTGTATTGTCAGTTCACAATAAGGATAGAACATGTTAAAAGGAGTCCACTCAATAGGAATCCCAGAGCACTATATCAGCACTTAATAGGCCTGACTTCCGTGGATAGGAGATGACTGGCTAAAAGGCCAAGTGCAGCATCATTTAAAAGACTGCCAAATTGGTTTCTTAAAACAAGAGAAGACTTCCTATCATTGATGTGCTAGAAGGGACTCATGGGAAACCCTTGTTAAAATTCAGCTACCAAACTATAAAAGAGAAAGCTGGATAATTTCCCATCATCTAATGAGGTTTCTTTGTTTGTAAAAGAATTGCTTCTAAAAACATTGCTAACAATTGAAAGATCAACATCATTAAAGCTTCACATCATGTTTTTAAAAGCCAGAGGGAAGGGAAAAAAAAAAAAAGATCTGGCAAAGCCAAACTTTAGTCCATCAAAAGGGTGTATCACAACTGAAGGGCACTGAAAAGCCCCTGGTTTTCCATTCCTGCCAATCACACCTCTCTTGGTGACACAGCAGACAGTGAGACTTCCAAAGACAACTTTAATCAGAAAGGGGCAGTTTTGTGGGAAGACTATTAGCCTTTCAATAATTCACAATAGTCTCAAAAGTTTGTCTATTTCAAATATTCATCCATTGCTATAATGCCATAATTTATCCTAGGATTTTACATTAAAATATTATTTTACAATCAATAAAAGATGGAAAAGAATAAAAACAATATATACACATAGGCCTGTTAGGAGGGAGTACAATACAGTCATATTTCCTGCAGGAAAATAGTCAACAGGGTTCTACTGGATATAGCCCAAAAGTCAAGAGGGCAGTTGTGACACACATTAAAAAAAAACCAAGCAGAGTTTTGATTGCACTGTCACAGCCACCCTCTTGATTTTTTTGATCACACTCTGTTTACCTCCATGGAAACAGGATGTAAGTCAAAGAAACAATTCATATTAAGTTGCAAGAGCATCTAGTAGAGAGATAAACAGAGAAAACTAAGCAACACCTGGACATTCAGGGTGGCCCTATGGAGGCCTGCTTAAACTGAAGAGAAACGTTTTATACCCCATGAAAATCCTCGCCTGCCATATTATTGCTAAATGTGTCTGTACATGGAACTTGGTCCTTCAGAAACAGTTTTTAGCCCTGAATGATGAGAACATTCCAGGGAATAATTTTAAAATGAGATGTGATTTCAATCTCATAACTGGATGTGAGTATAACAGCTGATTCCCATACTGATCAGAGGCCAGATGCTGCTTGGAAACTATTCCCACATAAAGGAGAACCAGTTTGGCCTAGAGGTTAAGGCGTAAGGCTAGAAACCAGAAAAGTGTGAGATTGTTGGGGGCAATATGCTGACTCTGTAAACTGCTTAGGGAGCACTATAAGGCACTTGAAGAAGAGGTATATAAGTCTTAGTTCTATTACTATCTGACTGATTCAACACAACAAGAACAAAAATGGACCCTAAAGTTGCAGAAAAACCCTGAGAAGGAAAAAAATAAAAATAAAAAGGCAGTCTTGCTTTCTCAAAAGAGACTCGGCCTCTCACTCTTACATCAAAACAGCAGGGAAAAAACAGTCAGGACCTTCCCACCTTAATTTTCTTAGGTATAATGCCAGGGGTTCTCAACCTTGGCAACTTTAAGACTTGTGGACTTCAACTCCCAGAATTCCTCAGCTGAAGTCCACAAGTCTTAAAGTTGCCAAGGTTGAGAACCCCTGGATCCCTTACCAGAAAATTTAAAACTTGGTAGAATTCGTGTGTTGCTACTTTAACCTATGTAAATCTGACTAATTAGTTATTTGAGTGAGTTATTCTTGGGATTATCTGTTTCCAGTCTCGGAAGCTGTTGGAGACCTGACACTGACTCTCATCAACAGATAAATGATTTTTAAGAATACAGTTATTGGCTTCAGGGTAGCTGCCCATATCGATCTACAGGTCCAGCATGGTTACAAAGGAGATGGGAAGAAAAGAGGTAAAAATAAGATGAGAAAGCTAACAAGATGAAAGAGACAGAGAGACAGCCAGAAAGTTATAAGCTATTATCTAATGAAGTAGCTTTATTGTAATGTATTGTTCTGGAGCAGCTAATTAAGATCCTGCAGAAAAGACAACAATTTGGCAATGAAAGTAGAACACATTATAGCAATGTTATCAGCTTGGTATCTGGATATGGATGCATCATTTGTCTAAAATAACGGCTATTAGATGATTTTACAATGTTGTTTTGGAGTACCTGTACACATGATCTTTTCCAGTTTGCAAAGAAAGAAAAGTATTTTTTATACAAGCCATTGTTGCTTGCATTTCATTCCATGCAAAAATATTGCGATGGAATGGTTTGAATTTGGGTATCGAATAGAAGTACCTGAACAGAATATGTAGATTCACTTTTTTAATTCTTTTACTGCACTATCATTTTAAAATAATGCCAAAAATATGAAAAACCCCACAAAAATAGAAAGACAGACATTGTCAAGGAAATAGAAAGCACAGTTCATTTTCTTTAAAAAAATGAAAAAAGAGAACAAAGAAAAGATGGGTATAATATATCACAGCAATACATATTTGCAATTTTATATATAGTTATTCAAGTGCATACATGTTTCTAATACAGTTATATAATTATCATCCTTTTTTACCCAATTGTATTTTGTAAAAATGAGTCCCATATTTCATTATATTTTTATACATAAAGGCAATCCACTCACAGACAGCAAGTACAGTCATGTCTTCAATTCATTGAGTGGAAAGAGTCCTGCATTTGTCTTTCCTATGAATATTATTATTATTATTATTATTATTATTATTATTATTATTATTATTATTATTATTATTATTATTATTATTATTATTATTATTTATTAAATTTCTATACCGCTCCTCTCCCGAAGGACTCGGGGTGGTTTACAGCCTTAAAATTTAAAAAACATATAAATGTACAAAATTAAAATATTTAAAAATAAATTAAACAAATTAGGCCATAAAATCTATAAAACCCAATATATACAAATCCTAAAATCCTAAAAATTACAAAAATCCTAAAAATTACACAATCCCCCTAAAACATTTTCACCCGGTTGGAGCCGGAGCTTCTATGCCAGGCCGGCCTGTTGAAAAAGGAAAGTTTTCAGTTCCCGACGGAAGGTGCGTAAGTCCGTCATCGTACGGAGTTCGGGGGGGAGCTCGTTCCAAAACGTTGGAGCTCCCACAGAGAAGGCTCTCCCCCTGGGGGTCGCCAGTCGACATTGTCTGGCCGACGGCACCCTGAGGAGGCCCTCTCTGTGGGAGCGTACCGGATGGCGGGAGGTATTTGCTAGCAGTAAGTGGTCCTGTAAGTATCCGGGTCCGATGCCATGGAGCGCTTTAAAGGTGGTCACTAACACCTTGAACCGCACCCGGAAGACCACCGGCAACCAGTGCAGCTCGCGCAGGAGCGGTGTTACATGGGAGCGCCACGACACTCCTGTCACTACCCGCGCGGCCGCATTCTGGGCCAGCTGAAGCTTCCGGGTGCAGATTATGCAGATTCACCTAGGGATTTGGCTAAATCAGTGATGGCGAACGTTTTAGAGACTGAGTGCCCAAACTGCAACCCAAAACCCACTTATGTATCGTGAGGTGCTAGTGGGCATGTCCCATTGGGTGGGCGTGGCTTCAGTGATAACAGCAGACTGGGTGGGACTAAAAAGTTCAATCAATCAATTCCAACTTTGCGAGATCTTTTTTTCCCGTGAAAAGTTGAAATTGATTGATTGATTGAACTTTTTTTTTTTGCACATGGCAGCGGAGGCCTGAAGTCAAAAGGTTTTATAAAACCCAGCTGAAGGCCTAGAACTGGGGCGATGGCGCACATGTCCACAGAGAGGGCTCTGCGTGCCACCTATGGCACGCATGCCATAGGTTCGCCATCACAGGGCTAAATTGTGCAAGTGCGGAGATTTTAGAAGCATGTTATTTAGGATCAAATGGCAAGAAAATTCATTCGTAATTCATTGTATACTAAACATTTACAGTAGAAACATCTAAGGCTGAAAATGGCTTCCCTGCTGGTACTTCTGTTGACACAAAGGATCTTTTAAGATTCTCTAAGTACAAGTAAGTCAAATTATCACTGTGGATTACTGAACTGTTCCAGAAAGCATTCTGAAGTAATGAATGTATCCTTTTAGATTGCAAGATAGGGTGAGGAAGGATATTTAACTTTGGTATGTTTCAAGAAAGCTGGAAGTATATTTTGAGACCAGCTTACAAAATATCACATTCTAATACACATAGCCATAAAGGCAACTGACAGTGAGGTGAAGGAAGGAAGATTTATTTGTTTAGTAAATCCTCAAAAGAAAGTTTGAGAGTTAATAGCAAACCATTTGTGATAGTGATTGATGCTGGAAGAAGGTGGAGTTTTATTTTTAATAAGATTGATTATAAACTATTTATAAGCTCATATCCAAAGCTGCAGTCCACAAAAAGGAAAATATCACAGCTGGTCCTTCCCACTTAAATATATGTGATATTTCAAGACAAATTTGTTTGAAGAAACTATTCTATATATGATTTCATAGCCCTAAGCTTATGAAAAGACAGATTATTTTCTAGACTTTTCTAAGAGGATAACATCTAGTAAAGTGTTTCTCAGCCTTGGCAACTTTAAGATGTAGGGACTTCAACTCCCAGAATTCTCCAGCCATCATGGGGGAGTTGAAGTCCACACATCTTAAGTTGCCAAGGTTGAGAAACACTGAGCTAGTATGTAGATAATGTTCTTGTGTCTATTGATCAGCCTTCTGATGGATTACACAGAGATTTTGAAACAATACAGAAGCATGAACAATCCTGCTTGGAAAATAATTGTTGTCATTTTGATTTTCATAATCATATGGTCTTTCAGACACATGGAAATATGTTCTTCTTCCTAGTCATTAAAGTCTCATTTGCTAGTTACTGCCATATGAATCTAACTTGTTAAAATGGGTGTGGAACCTTCTTTCGGCCGTTCCATGAAGGGTTTCACACCCATTCACACTTGAGGGCACAGATAAACCTCCAAGTTGCCTCAGTGATTCTCTGAATGAGCGCAAAAGATCAGATGATCACAGGGAATAGAAATCCTTCCATTCTCCACCATTCAGTCAGAACTGAAGAAGCTTCTTGGATGAGAAGCAAGATGTCTTCAAGGAAAAACAAAGTCCAGTTTGCCTTTTGAAGAAAAGCATCTTTGGGACTACTTCTAAGAGGTGCCAACTTTGATCCTTGTGCAATATGCTCATCACGGGGTGATGAAATTATACAGATTCATTGTGAGAAATTTTACTGGCCAAAGGTAGATATTTTATCAAGGTCTGTGCTGCTTGGCTGCCGCTATCTGAGAACTAATCTGCCACTTGACATTCAGCCCTATTGTTCTTTTTAGCATCCCCCCCCATCCTTGCATGAAATCAGGCATTGATATTATGGGATCTCTATAACAGAGCCCCACACTTTCAGTCACTGAAAAAAAGGCTATACAGCCAAGCATTTCATCTCAAAATATTACTCATAATTTGTTAGTTATTTTAGCTCACTTGGGTTATTTATTCATGTATTTGGAGATAGCTACTGACAGTGTTCAACATATTGTTGGTTGCCATATGACTCGGTTGCACTCAAGTTGCGTGGCCTTAAACGCATCCGTGTTTCTCCTTATTACATAAAAATAAATGGGAAGATAAAATGTTTCATCGGTTTTGAAGAAAGCTTTTCAGCAGTTTACTTTGACAAGAGAAACTGGAAGACCAAATTACTAAAGATTCTAATGGCAAAGTGCTGTGTGCCTCACAGGACATCAAAAGCTTAACAAGCTACTGTGCTTTTTCATGTGATGTTTATGCTGTACTTCTGGGTCCTTGTGCTCAAGAGACAGTAAATGAGTTATCTATAAGAGAACTTAATAGCAGCATTGATAAAAAAAAATAGAAGAGTGCAGGTTGTCCCAGACTTATGATCAGAACTGAACCAAAAGTTTCCATGGCTAAGCAAGACAGTTGCCAAGGGAATTCCACTCCATTTTATGATCTTTCTTGCCACAGTTGTTAAGTGAACACTGCAGTTGTTAAGTTAATAAACATGGTTATTAAAATGAATCTGGCTTCCTCATTGACCTTGTTTATCAGATCGTAAAAGGTATGGTCACATGACTCCAGGACACTGCAACTATAAATACATTCCAGTTGTCAAGTATCTGAATTTTGATCATGTGATGCAATGGTCATAAGTGTGAAAAATGGTCTTAAAATCCCCTTGTAACTAAACAAATGGTTGTAACTTGAGGACTACCTGTATGCAGCCGAGGAATGCTGTTTCAAAGTTTTCAAGTTGATATATATATTGCTAAAAATAATTGTAGGCAATTAACTATAGGAATATACTGTATATACATAGTTATAGCATTAAACAGCATTATTATTATTTTTTGCAATGACCTTTTTTTGACTTGTGTACACTGAAGATGGGAAGGTTTGGAACATCTGCAAAAGATATCACAACCGGAATACTCTACCAAAACTACCCTGCTTATTTCCACATACCACAATAATTATATTCCACAGAAAACAACAGCAGGAACCTCTGAGGAAATGTTTGTTGCTGATATGGACTTGTTCAAGAGAAAACTACTAAAATGTGTAGGCCGAAGTAGAGCTAGATTAGAAGATATGGATGCAGAAACAAAGTAAGGATGTGGACTGAAAAGGTTAATGTTATGACTTTATAGTTCTGATAGTACTGAAAGGATGATTAGTTCACTAATGTTGTTTAATGATAGGAGGGAGGTAATCTAATTATTTATATGGATCCTTAGAGATGATTTGGCTGCCATCAAAGCTTATTCCATCTTTAAAACATTTTAGTGTTTTATTCAGCAGTATCAGATGCTTGAGACAGTTACTTCACTGTGGCTAATAGTAAAACTGCTTTTTTGCTAAAAGATATTCACAGTTGTTTCTAGGCCAAAGGCTGTATTTGGGGTATGTCAGGAGCTCTCTTTCCAAAAACAGGGGACAGAACCATGGCAAAAACAAACAACAAAAACAGAACAAAAGAATCAGAAGGGACTTTGGAGGTCTTGTAGTCCAACCCCCTGCTCAAGCAGGAGAACCTATACCAGGGGTGTCAAACTGCCGGCCCGCGGGCTGGATGTGTCATGCTGAAACCGCGCCCACCCCATTGCCGGCAATGGAGAAAAAGTCACGATACGTTGTGACATGTCATATGACGTTGTGAGTTTGACACCCCTGCCCTGTACCATTTCAGACAAGTAGCGGTCCAACTTCTTTTTAAAAACCTCAGTGACGGAGCAGCCACAACTTCTGGAGGCAAGCAGTTCCACTGGTTAATTGTTCTCATTGTCAGGAAATTTTTCCTTAGCTCTAGGTTGGTTTTTTCCTTGATTAGTTTCCATCCATTGCTTCTTGTCCTGCTTTCTGGTGCTTTGGAAAAATACGATTTTTCAATTAATTACATTAAATTAATTTGAAATATTATTGCACTATAGATATGTTTTAATGATTTTCCTCCCTATATTCAAATGTATGTTTTGATAATAGATTTGAAAGCTGCTGTGACCACGTAGCTGAGTGTCAACATCTAGCTTGAGAATCCAAATATCCACTTGAAAGTAACACTTCCCCCCCTTAATCTAAAGGCAAGCTGAAACACAGAGGCACATAGTTTCATCCTTGATACTGAGACTTTAATAAGTCAGTTGTAGACCTGGGGATTGAGGATGGATTTCTCTACCACAAACCAACTAAAGTTTGAAGAGATTTTCCATCTAATTCCATCCAGATGTTCCAGCTGGAGACTATTTTTTTGCTCCAGGAATTGGGAACACTGGAAGACTGAACACCGAGCTTTCTGACAACTGGTAGCCTTGGGTAGTTTCAGTTTCCTTTCCCCTTTTGGAGGCATCAGCAAGAGACTATTTCTGATAATTAAAAACAGAAAAAGACACCTTGCCATCTCACTGAAGTTAAGATAAGACAAACACTTAGGTCACCCACCAAACATTTTACACATTTTCTGTCGCTCCCCCTCTGTTAAGTAGCAGTTCCTTTTGGCTTGGCCCTTTGTTAATTGTAGAATAAAGCTGAGCTGAAAGTATAGATCTTGCTGCAGTAATAATCACATCCACATTCTATAAAATGTAAAGAGTAGACTCTGCAAGCCAATATGACTCACAGATGAAAATAATTTGGTTTGCATTTGAATGCAAGCTGACCCTAATTTGCACTTCCTAAACTAATATGGGAAACAGAATGCAATTATCATGAAATTTTCTATAAATGTGGATTGGAGGATGAAATTCTCCCAGGAAAACATATCTACAAAAAATACCCACATAGCTAAATTGAAGGAGAACCTAATGTTGAACTGGTTAAGATAAATTTATACAGGACAATGTACTTTATGAGAAATTCAAAGTATTTTTATAAATTAATATATTGTTAGAAAGAAAACTGTATAGACAAGTCCATGTGATCATCATGAGTTGGCTGAACTGAATTTTCACATTTGTGTTTTTCCGTGTATTTCTTTTAGTGTATGATGTGGGGAAAAGAGGGTTGATTCTACATATAGATCTCTGATAAGAGAAATGGCTTCAAAATGTGTGCAAATGTTTCTTGCAAATAGATAAATATGCATAAAATGGGAAACTGTTATGGAAAATGGAGGGAACTATTAACTATTAGGGGAACAAACCAGTGCTTCAAAAAGTTCAAACGTTGTCTAAAGTAAAATAGAATAGTTTGTCCCCTAATAGTCAGTGTTTGTTTTCTTTCCCAATACCAAAGCAGAAAGAAACAGTGAAAATATAGTCTGAGCTTAAAGTTACACCCCTCAACTAAAGCTAAACCAGAAACTCAAGACTATAATTCAAGCATGATAACTGATTGATACACAGTGTTCAATATAATACAATACAATATAAATTTAAACGACCACAAAGAACTTCTACCAAGGCCATTTAAAAATACTCAATAATAATCACGACACTATAGTGTAAATAAAATATCATAAATGATATCAAGCAGAGGTAGCCAATTAGTGATGGCAAGTTACCTTCAACAGAGGGTGAGGCAATAATGCAAGGGATAGATTCATGTCACTGTTTTAAAACTGCAATGATTTTAAACATTTGAAAGTTTCTATGTATTTTCTGTCTCAGAAAGGCAGGAAATCCTGTTCTAGTTTTTGACAATTGCTTCCCCAAAATTCAGCTGCACAATCAAAAAGGTCTCGGGGGATTTCACAAAAGGTGATAGAGAAGTTGTCACAAAAGATTTAAGAGTAATTGTCTAAGCAGTTATAAAAGCAATTTTAATGAGAATAAAATCATGTGATTTTTCATTGAATTACTACGCACCTTTTCTCCTAAAATTCCCTCCAGTTCATTTAGTTTCAAATACTCTTAATCCATCTTAAATTTCTTAGCCGTGCTGAGAATCAGCCCACTTCAGCATCAAATTCAATACTAGCAATTTAGCACAGCAGGGCAGCAGATCCTGGAATCTTTTCATCTGCAATAGAAATGAAACTGCAGAGAAAGAGATACAAAGAAGGAAATGCTTGGGAAAACAAAGATCAGGAATGAAAATCTGTGGGAAGTGATATGAAAGCCAATGTACTTTTTCACTCTCTCCAACATATGCTTCAAATCTTTCTATGAAATGTGGACTTTATTGATTCTGTAATTCTGACATTGCTTTTCCAATGCTTCACTGGCCTATTTTATACCAGTAGTTCTGCGGTTTAGGCTAATTGTACCTTAAAAAGGATTGCCACAATAATCTGAACCCATTTTTTTCACACTTTATCTAGTAATGCATTTTCTCTAAGTGAGTGTTTCAACTTGATGACTTTGAGATGTGTGTAGACTTCAACTCACAGAATTCCCCAGCCAGCCATTCTGGGAGTTGAAGTCCACATGTCATAAAGTTGCCAAATTGAGAAGCATTGCGCTAAGGTATAATTGAAACATTGCTTCTGTATATTTATACATATGTATATTTATTTATCCTAAGTCATGTGGCAGTGACCTTGAAGAAGTTTGGCTCCGTTGTTTAGTAACTAGATGGAAAATCACCAGGAAATCTCGCAGAGATAGGCTACATTGAGAAGTCATAAGGCCTCAGAAGAAGGCAATGGGAAATCACTTTCATACCGTTGTCCAGATAACTATATGGATGTGATTATGAAATGAGCCAGGAGCTGAGTTTGATTCAAGGGTGTCTTTACTTGTATCTTATTTCCCTGACAAAAAACAATAACAATTTGTAGTATGATAAAGACCTACCATGCTAATATAAGAAGCCATCCAGAAACCTTAACACAACAACAGGTGCAAAAGTATATATTCAGTTCAGAGAGTCAGGAAATATTAGAGACTTAGACTAATTTCCTGTCTGGCACAAATAACCAGGATCATTTGTTGAGTTCAAAGCACAGAAAGTTTATTATTGCTACCTCTAATACAAGAATCTAATCAATTAAAGATCAAAGCTAAATTGGCGCTAGGTAAAGGTCAAAGGAATTCACAGGGGGCTGGACCTAGTCTCTTGTGGCAATGCAATGACTCCAAACTGATAACATGTTTAATTCTGCCTTCCAGATCAGCCTGCACTTCTTCCTACATTTCCCCAATTCCTTCAAGAAAGAGGGAGGGAAGAAAAAGCCTAGGCAAACTTGCAAGATTCTCTTATTATAGCCTATTTCAATAAGGTGTGGTTCTGGTCTTATGAGGGCAGTTTCCTGATCTCCTCTAACAGCTGGAGAGTGAGAGACGGGAAACAAAATGAATGTAGATTGCATGTCAACAAGTTATTTTTACATTTGCTATTTCAGAATTCTAGTCTGGAAAGATTATACATAAATTTGGAATTCTGCACCAGACTCCATACAGCCTAATTTTTGTAAGATGCCCAGAGATGCTTAAGAACATAAGAACATAAGAAGAGCCATGCTGAATCAGGCCAAAGCCCATCGAGTCCAGCATTCTTGATGGTGAGATGGGTGGCATATAAATTTAATAAATAAATAATGCTCAAGAGTGGGAAATATTGCGCAAAATGCAGCACCACGTCTGATTATATAGTGCACTATTGATGTTACCTAGTTTGATAAGGAAACATCTGCAAGAAAGCCCCAAGCTCAGAGAGCACCAAGGATCCCACAGTTTAACCCGAAGCTACAAATATTCTCTTCTATCTGTACTAAATATGAATACTTCATAGCAATGAAAAAAACACCTGCTCATTCTTTGCCTTCTTTACTCAGGTATTAAACCTTACTGCTTTGGAGGAAAAGTGTATGTGATCAAGAGCAGAAAATTTGCATAGAAGAGGCATGAGGTCAGTAGATTATGTACTCAAACGATAAATAGTTGAACTGATGTAAGTCTATTATGTCAGAAGCAGATAGGATTAGACCCCCCAAAAAGGAATAAAGACCATCCATTACAAAATTATTCTAAGTTTTTTTTTTCCATAAGAAAATACTATTGAAACCAACTCAAAATAAACGTAACATTTGTATTCTTGGAATTACACACAAAAAAACCCCTCCCTTGTACATTTTGGCAGCAGTTAAATGTATCCTTAATCAAATTCAAATGGGCCTCAAATGATCACAATGTTTGGAAAGGAGCCAGACAATAAGTAATTTAAACATCACAGGAAATTAAATTTTAGAATTCAATTTTGCATAAAGTTTTCTGTAATGAAAATGTCAGACGTAAATTATGAAGTCTGATTATATTCTTTTTTAAAAAAACTTTTTAATAAAATAATAGAGGCACTTGTCAGTGGAGAACAAATGCATATTTTATGCAAGCAGCATTATGTTAAAAACTAGCATTCTCTGGAAATAATGGAACAGATGTTCACACTGCAATATCAGTTATCAGGTGCTCTGTTAAACAGCTTCTAACACAAGTATTTATTAAAAATGCTAACAGGATTGTCTCTTAGGGTTATCTAATTGTAGGTTTAAACTGTGGATACTTAATATAATTAATTATACATGTAGAATTATATAGTTGGAGCATAATTTATTATAAGTATCAAAGTAGAAATTGCACTTTATTCCATTATAAATTAATTTAATAAAGGCAAGGGGAACGACTTTATTGAAAATATGAAATGGTTTATAATACAGTTGTAAATGGGTGCTAACTCTATTTTTCATTGCTTTGGGAAAAGGGGACGAGGAATCTTATTTTATTTGGGATGTTCTAAGAATGAACTGTATTTTTCTATCTAATATGAAAAGGAGATTAAAATGACTGTTAGCTGAAATGGCTTTAAACTTGATTAAGTAAGCTGTATTGTTCAACTGATATTTATCACAATATCTCAGAGCTTTCAGTTCTGAGGTATTATACCACTGACCATCAATTGACAAGACATATTTAGCTTATATTGTATGCTGTAAGTATGAAGTTCCCAAACATATCTGGTTGGTCAGTAGAAAGCAGGATGCTGACATAGATTAGTCTTACAGTTTTACCCAACATGCTTTTCTAATCTTATTTTCAAGAGGATATATTCTTGGTTCGCTGTGGATAGAGCAGGCTTTACCAAATCACACAGCATCGTATAGATAGAACTTAAATCCATGTTTTGTTCAGTTGCAGTCTGGAAGGTATGCACAAAACACAAGAACAAATCTTGTCTACAAAACATATATTGCATATTTAGTTCATGACTAAATATGCAATATATGACTAAATATGGTCGATCTCATCTAATCTTGAAAAGATAAACAGGATTGGACCTGATTAATACTTGGATAAGAGACCATGAGGAAATCAAAGGCTGTAGGATTGACAGGAAAGTGTAAAAGAAAAAGAAACGTCTTGCAGAAGAAGACAATGGCAAACAATAGTTGTCCCATTACCAAGAAATCTAGATAGATGTTTTCATTCAGTTACCAGGAATTAAACTTGATGCAAAGGAAAGTGTATCTTTTTTCTTGGCATGCATATATCACGGGCAATATGCATTCCAACTGAACGAAAGGAAAAAGAAGAGTTCCTCATCTGTCTAAAAAGCAGATTCAGTCTATTGTTCCTTTGGTGCACAATAAGGGAAGTATAATACAACTCTATTTGAATGGCAAGGAGAGCATTCATCAACTGAAATGAGATGCTAAGATAAATGAGATTACTATTGACACAACCACTGAGGGAACACAATAAATTTTGGTAAATGTGAATGGAATCCTTTACTTCGATGAGCTGCATTGTATTTTTTTCCTTGCTGCTTTTCTAACGTTGAATATTAGTCAAACCAACAGAAGAAAAAGTACAGCTTTAAACTAGATCTACTTGGTCTCCTCCCTTCTGCTTCCCACATCTGAAATATATATGCATACAGTATTATATATAATAAAGTATGTGTTTTTTTTATGATGCACTCGGCCCAAATATTTGTTAGCAATACAAATTTAACATATAAAAGTATGCTAAAACACTGATCACCGGGACAAAAAAGTTTTATTAAAATACTAAACTTTCGTTATCAAAGTGTAGGCTGACATTGGGGCGGCTTCGCCTTTATAGTTCCTTTAAGTGCTGGTAATTTAGTCATTGGCTGCGTTATAGGTCTGTTCTTCCACTGCCCGCCTCCAATTGGATGTATTACCCCTGATTTGATTATACTGGCCAACATCTGCCTCGTTCTCACCATTCTACCTCCCCCTGCCTGCTCCACCAGTTGAATATGTCTGTCATGCAACCCCCAGCTGTCCCAGTGATCAGTGTTTTAGCATACTTTTTAATAAACATATATATGCAAAGTATGCCCTGGGATAAGTGTATGTTGTTGTACATCACTTGTATCAGCTTGTAATTCCTGTTAATCTTAAATATAGATGAAATGGTAGAATTTACAAATAAAATAACCCAATAATAACCTTGATCCTTTCATTAATAGCACCAATGTTTTAGCGACAGTCCTGTCCTAGCTCTAAAAGCCCTCTTAACTGTGCTACAAAATCATACCTGGAATCTGGAACCTATCTTCCTGCCCAGTGGAAGGTCATTCCACTCAGGTCATCACTGAGATATTCTCAGGCCAAGTTGATTTTACGCCCCTATTCCAAAGGTGTGAGTTAGCAGCTGGCATTTCTTATAACTGACATAAGTTCTGTTTATATCACAACTGAAGTTTAGATTTTGAGGATACACAGAGTGATTCAGTGCTTTTTTCAACAGTGAATCCATTTAAGCTAACCTCAAGATCTATTGTCTTATTATTTAGGTAACATTTCAAAATGTTGAATTATAAGAGCATTATGTAAATACATACTATTGTAAATACATTGTCAAAGATAATCATTCCATGTAAATCTTATATATTTATCATTGTTTCCTCCCTCCGTCTCTTCCACTAACTCTGGCTCTAGTGATATTTCCAGAGAAGAAATATACAAAACCCCAAAGTTATTTTTTAAAGGATCTGAAAGTCAAACTAAGAATATATCCAACCATGCCTCTTCCTCTCAAAAGCTCAAAATATTCTAGAATTTCCTTCCAACCCAAGCTTTTGTTCCTAAACTTTCCTCTTATTGCTACTCCTATATTCAGAAATAGTGATTGGAGACATAAAGCAGCAAAAGAGTAGAAAAAAATGGATTGGGAAAACCCATTTATATATACAGTACTTATCTAATTCAGGTCAGAACATTTTATCATTATGGGTGAAAGTTGGAGAGAAGTAGCTGTAAACACATATGTCCAAATGCTCTTTAGAAATAAGTGGTCCAAGGTGTGTATGTGTGTACATGTGTAAAAAAAAAAAGTGAGGATGATTGCAGGTGACCTTTTACCATTCCAGACAAATGGATGTCCAGTCTCTTCTTGAAAACCTCTAGTAATGTAGCACCCACAATTTCTGGAGGTAAGCCGTTCCATTGATTAATTGTTCTCACTGTCAGGAAATGAGTTCTAGGTTGGCTCTCTCTTTAAAGATCTTCTACCTGTTATTTCTTGTCCTGTTCTCAGGTGCTTTGCAAAATAGGTTGACGCTGACTCCTTCTCTGTGACAGTCCCTCAAGCACTGGAAGGACCTCTAGTCCTTCTCTTTGTTAGACTAGTCACACCTAGTTCCTTCAGTCGTTCATTATATAGTTTAGCAATGATACCCCTTTGTTATTCTTCTTTGCACTATTTCTAGGGTCTCAATGTCTTTTGGGTAATGTGGTGACCAGACCTGGATGCAGTATTCCAAGTCTGGTCTTAATAGTGCAGTATAAAGCAGTACTATCACTTCACATGATTAATACTCCACCTTGTTTTTATATGTGATACCCACCCCCACTTTAGTATAATCTCATCATTTACTTTCACTAAATATTAAGATATAAATTATAGCTGATGTCCAGAGATCAATGCACTTTTAAATAAACTCTATATCAGCTATAGCAGTTGTTATCATCTTGACCATTTCTTTGGCAAATTGAAAAACTATTTCTTCAACAATGTTTTACTCTTAAAGTTACATGTTTGAATGAAAGTAGTGAAGAAAATCTACTGTATTATTTGAAAGGCTCTTCTACACTTTGATATAAAATTGAATATGATTGTCATAACTTCCTGCATGCAAATCTTATTCCTTTGATGCCATGTGATTAATGAACCCACCATTATATGACCATAAGAATTCACTCTGTATTTCTTACCTGGAATCACAATCTTACCTGGAGGAAAACTCACTGCATTCAACTGACTTCACCCCTTAAGAAGACTATTTAGTATTGTAGGCCAAGCTTACAATTTGTGATCAAGCTTCTGAATGTATTGGGGATGAGAAGGAATTGGTTTATTTTAAACTCAGTGTTTAGGAATGAGGTGAAGGGCATAAACTCTGTGATACTTTGCACTGAATATCTGCTTTGGAAAGTTGCCAACCCTGTGATCTTTTCCTGAGACCTGTCAAAATGCATTTCAGGATATCAGGAGATATCACAGGGCTAGCAGCTTCCCAGTTATACTCTTCAAGAGAAGACAGGCTGTAAGGTGGTTTAACTTCTATCAAAAGAAATGACATGTCTTCTTCACAAGAGTTTTTTTCACAAGAGAGAGATGGCCAGAAGGAAGCTATTCTTAGGCAGGCCTGAATTAAAGATAATTCTTGGTAAGTTATTATTATTTTAGTTTCCTACAAGCTACAGTTATCATTATTTTGGTTTAGTGGTTCCTTCTGGACACCTCACTTTAGGCAGGCTGCCTATTGTGGCTACAACTTTTCTTGTAAGCTGAGCTCATATTGAGTGGAAAAGGCTTGCTATTTTAGTTAGACAAAGGTTCTGATTTGCCTTTCAGCAGAAATTATCCTTCTCAAACTGTTTAGACCCAAAATAGACATATCTCTTAATTTTTTAAAAACAAATAAAATCAAATTACTAAAATATAATGTTAGCCATGGTGGTGCAGTGCTTAGAATACAATATTGCAGACTAATTCAGCTCATTGCCAGGAATTTGATCCTGACCCGCTCACGGTTGACTCAATTTTCCATCCTTCTGAGATCGGTAAAATGAGGATCCAGATTGTTGAGGGTAATATGCTAACTCTGTAAACCACTTAGACAATGCTGTGAAGCATCATGAAGTGGTACGTATGTCTAAGTGCTTTTGCTTTTGCTATAATTTTCATGCCTATGGCCTGGTTCATACATAATCCTAAATTGTAATGTAACTTGCTTGATTTGGCTCAACATTGTTTTTGAATCCATCAATTATGATTTAAATCAGGGCTATGCATGGCAAATGGAATTGCTACCCTGGACTTAGAATGATCCAAATCCTTTCTCCAAAATAAATAAATACTGACAGAATAGAAAAGAAATATTTCCTTTTTCCTTTTTGTTGCTGAGTTCATTTCCCCCTATCATCTTTAGCCATTAATTCCAATATATCCTTAAACAACTTGACATTTCATCTTAATGTAATTGGTAGATAGAGGAAAGTTGGGAATGGTGGGGGGAAGAATACAGTATTCATAGAGAAGCTTCCTGATATAATTAAACACCAACACATTCATAACCTTTTCAGCACAATCAGTAACAATCAGCAACACCTTGCTGGATATATGTATATATTTATAAGCTTATGTCTCAGTTAAAAATAATCATGTAAAATGAGTCATAGATTTCAGCTACTGAATTGATAAGATGAAGAAGGGGGAGCTTGGTTCCATATCTGAATCAACATATAGCTTTGTAATCTACAGCAAAGGTTGTTCATGATATGCAAGACACTTTATGATAGTCTCTTTCAACTTCTGATACTTAATTGCTGTGTTTGGTTTGCAGGGGAGGGGGACAGAGAAACCCCAGCCTCCTTCCTTTTCTGGTGGTCCTTTTGGTTTTAGAGGGTTACAGGATGAGCATGATGGGGCTGAGCTTGGGAAAAATCAGGCAGCAAGGCCTCTGGAATACATTAATCTTGTTCCTCACAAGCTTGACCACCCCTTAATGACAATGATATGATAAGAGTTCATTTTTAAATACATCCTGAATTGCTCCTTGCCGGAGAGAATTCAAAAAATAGTATTAGTTTTTATGGATAAAACTATACAAATGCAATCTTGCAAGGAGCAAAACTGAGAAATTGAGACTAAGACATGCTTTTCAGGAACGGTTACATGAATAATGTCTTCTGAAATGGTATCACATATTCCAATATGTTTAGAAATGTTGTTATCTAAGAAAACCATAGCCAGGCATAGCAACATCTACTGAGAACCACAATAATACTAAATGATGTATGATTATGTCATTGCATAAATGCTGCAGTTTGTACAATTGTCCTGATGTCCGTGGCAAGTACGTAAAATCTGGCACTGGAATCATATGTCATGGTGAATGTTCCATCAATGGCCATAGATTCTTTCTCTCTTTCTCTCTCTTGGACGGACCTAACTGTGCTTCAATTTAAAGAATTTAAATTTAAAAACTATGTTAGACTTATCATTAGGCATTAGTCTTAATGCCGAACAACCTTTCTGGCTTGGCGGACCAGCGGGCGGGGGGGAGAGGGGATGCACTCATAAGCACGATTGCCTGCTGCTTGCGCAAGTGGAGCTGCACACATGATAGCCAACTGCTTGCATGAATGGAGCTACGCATGTGATCGCCCACTACTTGTGCAGCCTGGTTTTGAATAGGCCACGGCCTGGGGGTTGGAGACCCTGTCTTAATATGTTCCATTGATTTCACTATATCTAATTTAAATATGACTAAACATGGCTTTAACTCAGTTGGCCTGGTACAACTACTTCTGTACTGAACGGTTAACAAAGCAAATTCAACTGCTTTGCAGAGATGCTGCATGTGTAATTATCACCAAGAGAAGGACAATATAAAGTGGTAGCAGTAGACTATGAATAAAGTTATGTTCATCCTTCTCTGAGAGAAGGATTGATATCTATATTTTTTCTTGAATGTTTCTGACATGTCTACCAGGATAGGGGTTCTCTAGAACCAATCATACAAAGGATAGTAGGATGCATTTGCAACGGCTCTTCTTTACTCCAGCCCCAGTTTAAAGCCATCTGATTTGGCTGATCTAGAATGTGCAGTAAGTCCTCTATACAAAGAAAATACATTGAGAATTAAAGAGCATAGAATTTGCTAAGCAACATTTCCTATTCTTAACTTCTAGGAACTTAATTAAAGGAATGATGCTTAATATATTGTAGCTAAAGCAATCATCAATCCCACATGAATCCTAGAAGTGAAGTAGAGGTCAAGGCTATCTAAATCATTAACCTTTGGTGAGAGAGACATAATTCACTCCCTACTCTAAAAAATACAGCATTTTAAAAAATAGTGAACAAATTAACAATTTAAATGAAAAAGACAACAAATTCACATTTGGGAAGCATGCATGCTATTTCATTTTTTTCTTGCATGTTTGCAATAATGTTGCAGCATATTAAATATTTTATTAGATTTGATTTTAAAGAACCACAGTGACAAGTTGCACAAGCACTGGCCTTTTTGCCTGTTATCATTGGTTTGAATTATTCTATAGGATGTCTGCATTTCAAATAGGGGTAGTAAAAAAGTTAAGATGACACCACAATTTTGTAAATGAAGCCCTGCCTTTTGTTCTACATGTGTTGTGTGTGATACACACAAAAAGAATCAGAGCTTCGACCACATAATCATGGCCAACAATTTGACTTTTTGATCTCCCCTACAAATACTCTAAGTATAATTTGGAGATACTGCAATGGAAAGTGTTGGTATGGATGATTATTTGTAATGAACTCTGAAGCTCTACATGTGAAAAAGACTTCTTGGCATGTGCATATAACCGAAGATTTTCCAGTGTTCTAGATCATGATCCATACTGCTCAAAATAAAGGAGATTCAGGATCTATTGGTTGTCGGGACAGAATAAATACAAAAATCTGGTTTCAATAGTATTTATTAAAATTACTGTTGAAGCAGGAATAGAAATACCCATACCCTGTTATTTTCCTAGGTACATTATGCACAGTAACATTGTTCAATATGACAAGTAACTCTTATGGAGGACCCATGCATGTTTTAGACTAGAGCTAATTATTCAAGAGGAAATCAGCTTCTGATCATTCATACTCCCAATAGCACAATAGCTGCATCAATGTGGCGGAAGCTCATGCTACATCTCACACCATACCACAACTGACACAGTGATAATTCACAAATGAAGACAAATATACATGTCTCAGGATAATGTTGCAGGATCCAATCTGGGTCAGTCACCGGAACCAGAGCTTTAGTCTTCCAAGCTTTTGGACTCATGCTGGAGCCCATCCTCAGGGAACTTCTCTGTGTACTTTGGGCTGTTCTGTGTGTGGTATTTTATATGGTGGCTGTTGTGTGTAGCTTTTTTAGATGTAGATTGGGTGTTGATGGCTTGCAATTAAGTCATTGGCTGTTGTTTCCTTGTGCTGCCATAGTGATATTTCCATATGGAAAATATTTACAAGGGGTTGCAACATTGTCCAGAAGGGTTATTATATTTGTATAAAAATATTTCAAGTTCCATCTTGATACATATACATGGAAATGTTATTTATTCCAGATAATTAAATGATACATATAGACATTATTCATTCCAAAGAAAAACAGACATTATCTGATTTATATAAAAAAGTGATGGTTGTTAATTGCAATCATGTTACAATAATAATAAGCATGCAAGAAGTGATAGTGCCATTTCTGCTTGGATTACCATGTTATTGTGTGGTTAGTGTTTATCAGTTTATCCATTGTGGTTTTTCGTTTTTTCTGATCTCTTAGATTTTTCTGTAGAATACCCAGAATCATCTTGGTTGAGTTGGGCAGCCGTACAAATGTTTTCTGTATGTAATAACCAGAACACATGCTTTTGAAATACATGAACTTTGGTTTAATTTACAAATTAATGTTTGAACATTACTGAAACTCATTTCCTTCCTTACTGAACCCTTATTAGGAGCACCGAACAAATATAATCCATAGCATATGTTGAACCCTGGACCAGGTAGCTCAGGGACCAAAGTCCAAGTGATCCTTTGCTGTTTTTGTAGGAATGCACATTAGAATTTCACAATGAAAACCCACGCACAAAATTCAAACCATGTTTATAATGTGAGATGTATCTCCAGTATGTATGACTTAATGAGGCACAGGTTGTCATAAGGTGGAGGAAACGGTGCCATTTGAATGGCTTTGAAAAACTGCAGTTGGATTTGTTTCCCTAGGATTTAAATTGGTAAATTATTTGAATTTCTCCACCCCTAGGTGAATGATTTAGATGGCCTTGACCCCAGTCTGACTGCAGGGATTAATGTGGGATAATGATTGCTGAGGCTATCACTGCAGCCGGCATCATTAATTATCTTTATTGATTGTAGCTTTCAAAGATAAAGCATTATGCTGACTGGAAAATGCCCACTTCCTGCAAGGTCAAGGCGAAAATAGGGAAGCCAAATAATTACATGAACAAACATAGAAAATAAAAATCACCTCTTAGATAATTGTGTAATTAAGATCCAATTACAACATTTAAGCCTTGTTTACAAAATGACAAGGTTTTTCTTGTCAAGCCATTTTCCTGAAAACTGTTCCACTACGTGACAATTGCATTATAGCAGATAACTGGAAGAGCAAGCAGAAAGGGAGGTTGGGAGCAGCGTGGTGGATCTCTGCTAAGCTGCTCCTGCATTTTGATTTGCCCAACCACTAAAATGCAAGGAACACAGAGAATCTTGTTTAAAAGATATACTACTGTAAATCAAATGAGTTACATGGAAAAAGAAATATTGACCCTTACTCTTATTATACTTATCTGAGGTGGAGGGGAGAGGTTTTCAAGATAGCCCTATGATATTCCCATACAAAATTTCATTTACCTCCACCCTCAAATATCATTTGGTTGCAGGAAGAAGGAAAAACAGTTCAACCTGCAACTCCATTTATCATGGTTAAAAGAACAAGAAATCTTTAAATATACATATAGATGTGTTTAAATAAAAGGAGACACTGAAGAAAGCAAGAAAATCTATTCCAAGACTGCCTGATAATAAACAATGCTATAAATACTTATAAATAGCACTAAATGATTCTGGGAAAATTTATGTAGAAGCAATTACCATTTGAATTCACTTGGATATTTAAGTGGATATCCACATGTGCATTTTTTGGGGGGGGCTATATAAAAACCATGCTGACTACTTCATTTTGGGACTTACTGATAAAATAAAGACCTCAAGTTTTAAGATATACTTATGTTTCTTTTTGGAAAATTGTCTTATATGTTTATTACATATTTGTTCAAACATAACATTGGGTAAAGAAGTGATGGGATTCTGTCATTCAAATAGAAACACTTTTTATATTCACCTAATTAGAATTATCCAAATCTTAACATTTGTTTCAAGAACCCCATAAGTCAAATAATTTGGGGTCCTTAATTTTTTTTCTTTCTGCTCTAAAATATTTTAAATCTTGAAATAATTACCCAGAATGTAGATGTGACTAACAAAATGTAGCCAATCATCTAGTCTACTGCTATTCTAGTCCATCAAAAATATGAAATGTATGTAAATAGTGGTCCCTACTGAAATATATTAATGTGAAGTTGCTTCTTTGGAATTTATTTACATAATTGGAAAATATAAACATTTGATATAGACAAAACTATATGAGGATAGTACTATATGAGGATATGTAAGCTGATACTTTCTATTTTGACTGGGAGCAATTTATTCTGCAAACCTATCCTGTTTTTTTAAAAATAAATAAATTGATAGAACCCAATGAGATTAATTAACAATTGGGCTGTTAGGCAAAAATATTCATTATTAGCTATACTCTGGTAATTTTAATTGGAAATATTAGAGACTGAATATGGTTGTTTCTGTTTGCAAAATATATGTGCCACTGATTATTCCAACCTGTTGTCCTCTTTCTAACCAAACCTTGTTACATCTACTCACACCTTCTTCTAAAATCCTAACTTTTCACTTTCTCTCTGTTAGTTGCTAATATAATCCTTCCTAGCAAAATCTAAGATTTAAATCTTAAATCTTTAAGATCCTTAAATCTCCAACACTGCTTGGCTGAAGAAATGATTTGGATGGGGTTTAGGAAATGAAGCTCATCCCTGGCAAGACAAAAAATATTGCATGTAAGAAGAACCTCTATGCATATGTTCATATGGTAAAAGGTCTAATTTTTGACATTCAAGAATAGAAGTGTTCCAAAGTACTGATATTGTAACCTCTCAAATATGGAATGTGCAGCCTAGAAAAGTTGATTGACTTTAATTGATGGATCAATGACATAGATATCAACTCTTAATTACCAGATAGATAGTTTTCTTCAAGATGATGTATCCAACCTGGTCTTTCAGGTCTTCCAGCAGAGCACTGATGATTGGTGAAATTGAGTCCATCTTTCCTGCTACTGGTTATCCTTTTTTCCTAGAATTATGCATTTCTTTATAATTATATTTATTATAGAATGATGTTAATACTTATTCATATTTGGTGAAAATCCAGCTGTTTAATGGTTATATCTTAATTTCATATCATTTATTAATCATCACAATCTCTGCTATGTCAATGTTTTAGCCTGTAAAATGCTTTAAATCCTTGATTTATAGAATTGATGGATTTGTTTTAGTATTTTAATTTGTACTGCAAATATTATATTCCTCAAGCTTATGTTTTACAAGTGGTTTTCAGAAAATGTGTTTGAGTTGTACACATCATGAGCTCCCTTACTATGGGACAACTCAGGAATGCAATAGAATTAAAATTAATAAAGAGGACATATATACATAATAATGAAAAATGTTAATAGGAAAATTACTATTGTATTTAGGACTGATTTAAATATAATAAAAATGAATAAGTCAAGCTGAAGGTATTTTATTATAGTTATGTCAAAAATAATAGAGTCAAATCTTAAAGAAAATCTAGACATTTTTTAAAAAAGGACTATCTAGTTTTTTTTTTCTAAGACTGTAGTATTGATTTTGAAATGCCCAAAGAAATAAGAGATGCTGTAGGGGGTATAGATAATGCAATATGAGTTGTGTGACCCTCAAGTTAAAGTACTCTCTGAGATACAAATGTTCTAAATACAATGCATAACTAGACAAAGGAAGTTGAGAAGAGATATGATTTGATGCTACGCTGTTTTGAAAGATGAATTCCAGATACTTTGATTTATTTCTGTTATAGAAACAGTTTCCACTGATGGAATAAAAAGTATGGACACTTTTTACAAAATAGGGCATTTCTATTTTTTTCACCTACATATTTCAGATGGTTTCTTTATCAAGGACAGCTATAAACAAATTACAAGGTAAAATAAAAAGTAAAACTACCAATTGAACTTGATACTTATGCTAGAATATTGGTTGACATGTCTATATCATTTTCTTGGCAGTTATCTACAAATACACCCATAAAAATATTTGTAAAAATTTTGTAAAATTTGTAAAAAAATTAAATAGCATATTGTTTTTCAAATGCCACCATGTAAAATAGCAACCAAAGGTCTTGTTTTTATTTTATGCACTGATTGTTTTAAGACCATTTCGTTGGCTAGAAGATTTTCATGGGATCACTAAGTTATGATTGATGTATTATTGGGTATACCAATGGTAGATGATTATAGAACACACTGTGAGTAAATTTCTGAAATAGAAGATTAACATCCTACAAATACAATATGACCACATTTGTTTTAAAAAGGAGAATAAAAATTATGCATTTCCTAACCATTTTGTTCCACTAAAGTAATAAAGGATTACTCTTAAAGATAAGAATATCTCTTAATGAAATTTTCTCTCTCATACAGGTACCTTCCTATCTTTCAGATTTGTTTAGCTGCACAAGAAATGCAGAGAGGAGAGCAAGAAGTTATTGAAAGAAATTATTATTAAAATTAAACTTCATTTTAAGAGAAGGCATAGAAACTGATACACATTTTTTTCCTATGGAAAATAACATAATTTTTCTCACTATTCTCTTTGAAAGTCTAAACCATTAAGCAGAAGAAACCCAGCAAAAATAAATAAATTAAAACAAAATAAAATAAAATAATACAGGTTTTGGCACATGATGGACTCTGATTCTCTTTGACACCTTGTACTTACAAGCCAGGTTGAATACAATTCTGCTAAATGATGGAGTGATCATGTGATTAAAAATTACTTGAAAGGTATCTAAGTGCTTCAATTTTTGGCAGAATGAAGGAAAATCAACTATTAAAAAGGAGTTTGGCAAGAAGGCCTTTCCAAAACTAGATACACAGAAAGTTAACATTATTCACTTTGTGAAGAAGCAAAGCAGAGATAATACATAGCAAGAAGGGGTAAAAGCTTATACAATAGCACCCATAGCAACAATTTCTAAAGCTAACTTCCAGCCAAAGAGCTACTCCAGTCCTAATGTCCGTCCCTTGATCTTAGTATCATAGAACACAATTCAATAAACGAGGGAGAGAGAGGGCCTCCTGCAAGGACAAAGAGACCCCCCACTGATAGGAACCTATAATGGCAACTTATTGTTTACAGTACAATGTGAAAGGGAATATATGATACTGAAGCAAGGAAAGGTCGAGTGAACAAGTTATCCCATCACCCTATTCCTTTATTTATTGTGCAACATAGGCCATTAAATACGGTGTTGGGGAAAAAAAGAGAGTTGAACATTTATGTCAGGAGATTCAAGAAGAAAAGTTCATGTCAAGCTATATGTGTTTCTTTTTTTCCTTTCTCAAAAGTTCAGAATCCAAAAGGCACATTTGAACTGTTGCCCCATGAACAGCAATAGTTTCCCATTTATGATTGGTAAAAATCACACCAGGCAAATCAGAAGAATGCATTTATGTTCTGTATGTAAAAAGAACTTTGATTTTTTTTGATATCTCTTAAGTGCCACTGCAAAATGAATTAAACTTTCCACACCTTATTCATTTATTCCAGTCATTTGATCTGATTCCCAACTGAATGGCAATATTTTGTAAAACAAAACATGTCTAAAATAAGGCGATTCTTTTCCAGCAGCTTTTGTGAACTCATTGCCCTCTGGACTAGAACTCCCATTATCCCCAGTTTGTATGGCCATCTGAAGAGTCTCGGGGATTCTTTATTGATACTGTTAATCCCAATCAAACCAAACCCCATATAGTGTTATTTCAGATGCAAGTGTCCTAAATTTTAAGAGAAAAGCAAGCAAGCAAATAATGGCTGATTCTCTGCTTTTGGAACTATAAAACATTTAAAGGGCATTTGGGAAAGACTACCTAAGCTTGAATAGTTGTTACTGGAAAAAAATCAATCCTTAGTTCAATGAGGCATTACACTGTCTCATTCTCATGCCTCTGAGAAGAGAAAGAAAACAAATCCTCTTGCAACCTTGATTTTGGTAATTGCGCATATTTATTTAGTTTTTCGCCAAAATCACTTTAGGGCCTGCCAAAGTTCTAATTTCCTGCAAGAATAACTAGTATGGAAGATGGAGGGTAGATCAGAAGAGATTCTGGAATGAATTCCTTGAAATTTGTGTCAAATCATCTGCAGGTATGCTTAGTGCTGTTGTGATAGGAAATTTGATTGATGAGGTTCTTGGATTCCATGCCTCCATCAAGAAAATATAGTAGTCAAACTGGGATAAAATCATCACAAACTTACTAATGACTAAACCGCATTGGAAGAATTTATATCTTCCAATATAAACAAACATATTTAAGATGATTCCCTAGACTGTTTATTTAGTTCTGCAACTCCAATGACTTTTTTTCACATTGGAAAGTAAACGTATTAAAAAAATGCACAAAGTTGGCAAAGGAAAAATAAATTATTTTTCATTTTCATTGAGGAAATGCCACCATGAGGGTTGATAAAAAAGTTTTTGCTCTAACTAAAAAGAAGGAAAAAATACAGAATCTATGCAAACGAGAGCTGCGACTTTACAATAACCAGAATGGCACTCCAAGGACACTGATATTCTGTAGTACAAAATAAATGGACCACAAGTATTCTGCTGGGTACTAAAGTGATTTGACTATAAGTCTGGAAGGATTCCATAATTTCAAATATAAAAGAAGGCTATGCTGTCAGTACTGCATAAATTGCTAGCCTCTAAAAGCTTTATTTTAGATGATAAAGATAAAATGGAATATTTTGATGAGATAAGGTCTTTCCCTCCTTCCACCCAAATTAATTGTACAATTTAATAAACTAACAGGTGGTTTCACTTCATGCACAGCAGATGTTAGGCTGAATGAATGGAGTCCCCTCTCGTGATCATCTTATCCCCATGCTATTCCTTCCTTTATATTAGTCCTTTTCTTTTCTCTTTTCTCTACTTTTTCTGTTTGATTTATGAGCAGCTACAGTAGATGCTTTGTCTGAATTATATGAATATTGATGACAGGATAGTGTTGATTTTAATGGAACCAATAACTCTTGCGTTCCTCTCGAAAATGCTCTTTTCACTATAGAGTATAGTATTCTACCATGATCTCAAATGTTTGCAATGGGTGTATATGTGTTTATGTGTGTATGAGGGTGCATTGTGTGTATATGGGTGTGTATGCATGTATACCCACAGTTTGTCTTCATGTGTGTGTGACTTTGTGCATTGCAGGAGGAAAAGTAGAGCAGATGCAGATAAGCTGTGTCCATTCCCTTTGCCCAATATTTTGACCAAATTTTCCCAGGTTTTTGATGAGCAATCCAGAAAAAGGAGGAGATAAATTTACTGTCTTATAGCTGAAAATATATGGGAATCTAAAATATCACTTTTGGATTGTAAGATTTCTAATGTGCCATCAACAATATGAACATCTCATTCAGAGGTTTTGATTGGTGTTTAGCATTTCCAGGAAGGATCATATGACCATGCCCAAATTCATTCCAAGCAATTATTTTTCATCTCTATCTGGGATACGAAATATTTGCTTCAGATTTATTAGTTTCTTATCTTTTTTGCTGCCTAACTGTAACAGATACCAGAGGTGAACTTATGTGGTGGATGATACACAACTATTAAAGCTGTGCCAGCTTATCCCAGTGAATAGAGAGGGTAGTCTTCTTCCTCTTACCCTTTTTCTTAATGCCATTGTGAGATTTTTAAAGCAAACTTTCTTGGAAAGTAATATGATAATTACTTTCTCATGGCATATTAATACAGATATAGGCATTTATGTGTCAATGGTATGTTACGTTTTAAAGCACGTATAGTTATTATAATATTCGTCTCAAGTGAAAATTTTAAAGATGCTGTCTGATCATAGAAAACAATAATTTGTACATTGTTGTTGTTGTTAGTTGCGAAGTTGTGTCCGGCCCATCGCGACCCCATGGACAACGTTCTTCCAGGCTTTCCTGTCCTCTACCATCTTCTGGAGTCCATTTAAGCTCATGCCTACTGCTTCAGTGACTCCATCCAGCCACCTCCTTCTCTGTTGTCCCCTTCTTCTATTGCCCTCCATCTTTCCCAGCATTAGGCTCTTCTCCAATGAGTCCTTCCTTCTCATTAGATGGCCATAGTTTCTTGAAAAGGAGAAGGCCAGCCAAAAGTCCTAGTGAAAATTTGTGAATGAAAACCAAATATTTCATTACTTTCACCTAGTGTTTCCTGAACTTAAATTTAGAAACAGAATATACCACAATTCACTTGTTAAATAGTTTTGCTCACTTTTTGAAAATGTCTTTATATATATTAATAAAGATATAGGTATGAGTATTCTGGAGACAAGATGCAAATAAATACTGAGCAATCTCTCTCTCTTGCTCTCACACACACACACTTCTTTTATCAGTCCTCATGCAATTTGATGAAAGTTTTCATTTTTCAAGTTTTTCTCAAAGGAAACATTTCTGACGCATCCTAGCAGTGGAATGTGGTGATTCTGCAACGATTTAGTTACAGACTGCATGTGAATATTCTGTCCTTCATTAGCAACAAACTTTGCAGCTTTCCTGGCCTCTTATGCCCCCCATTAAATCTCAAGAAACGACACCAGGAAGGATCTCCTTCCAGTGGATTTATTCAAAGGATGACATGGAAGCTGTTAAGGGACCTCTTTCTTCAATGGAAACAGCAGAGTCACAGAAAACACTGCTGCTAATAGTAGCATTATCTGTTGGTCCACAGAAATAAATTAGACTCAACACCATGAGAAATTCTCACAGATCCTGAGGCAGAAAAGCAGACGTTTTGGAAAAAATTGTAAAAGCAAATGTTGGCACAGCATTATTAGTTGTAGCTACTGTATATTCTTTATGAAATTCTCTACTTTTAATTTTGAAGCCTTCTTTTTTGTAGCCATTATACCTTTTGTGTGCCTTGCTCAGGTATTCCTCCATTTATAGGGGGACTTGAAGTTTGGAACAGGCATGTACAAAAGCATTGTCTCACATGCTCCATATGTGAGGACTTCTTGGAAAAGTCTTTACTAGCATATTTGTCTGATCGGATTTGGAAACATCGGTGCAGCTATAAATTCTAAAATGGATGTCAACCAGATTTTTTTCCCATGAAGAGGGTGATTACAAGCCTAAAGTATATGATATTATTGTAATTTGTAACTTACATGCATGGCTAGAACCATACTTATTTATTTTCCTAATATGTGTGCCATTGGAGCTTGTTCACAAACTTGACATCTTCAGATATTTGACACAGAAATGGTAATATATTCTAAATAAAAAAGGAAACCAAAATTAAAACTTCTTCATCTAGCTCAGAGTTTTCTACACTGAGTAGGAGAGGCTTTCTGAGTTTTTTTGTGTTCCCCAGCTCTATCTAGAGAAGCTACAGATTAAATCTGACTCCTTCTATATGCAAAAGAGTCTTTCATTAACCTGAAAGCCTTTCTCTTGGAAATATGCGAAGTCTGCAAGAAATGTCACAAAGACAGAGAAAAATGGATATACCTGGTTGGGATTTAGAACTCCCTATTGCCAGCTGCGATCAAATTTTATATTACACCAATGCTTTTGGAATGTTATGTTCATGGAACAACAGATTTTGCACTAACAACAACAACAGCAGCAGCAACAACAACAATAATAATAATAACCCAATCATTTCAGAAAATATGTAAAATCTCTAGTAATTCTGTTGGCTGGGTGTCTATTGTGAAACATGGGCCTGACCTTGAGAAACTGGCATTCTTGGTTTACTACTTTTTCAGTGAATAATTCTGAGATCTGGACAATGTTTTTCTACCATGTCCTCAGAGACTGAAATTCAATGAAGCCTAGATGAAGAAAAAGACTGGGTTTTTTTTATTAAAAAAATGAAATCTGAGGATTACAGTTTGAGAAGTAAGCTGTAAAAACTCTTGAATTCTGATTAACTTAGAAAACCTCTTCAGACTTTCTTGATGAACCTGTTACAGTGTCTGAGTAGGAACATAAATGATGGAGCATCTATCATATCCTGCTCCCTTTCCATTATAAGCTTTTGTGGATAAGACTAAAGTTAGGCAAGAACTCAGTAAGTTTAGAACTACAATATATTTTTCAATTGTTTGGTTAACCAAAGGAAAAATAAATCTCCTGGCTTTTAAATCAATGTAGGACAATTATTGCTATAAAAGTAAATGTCACCTTATACAGTGTGTACTGCAGGTATTATTAAGACTATATTTTTCTAGAAGAAATATTGGAGAAAAGAATTAGATTCTGAACTTCTGCATGACTTAGCACAGGAAATAATGCATCATGTTGTCTTACAGTGTGGTACTCGGTACTTATTCCCATAGTGTAGTTTGGATCCATTGAAGTGATCCCACTGAAATCAATGAAATTTACATTAATTTCATTTGTTCTGGCCTGGGTATGGCTAATTTGAACTTAATGCAATATTCTTAAGATTATAGTATAAAATAAGAGCACTTGTCCAACTTTTATTCACTATTATGACTTTTTAAATATACATTAACGTACATATTAATTGACTCATCCAGGCAATTTAAAACATTCCTATTTCACTTAGCTTTTGGCATTTACAAACTGTCTGATTGATATTGATTCTAATATATACTCACCAACACATAGGTAGTCAAACTGGTAAGCTCTGGGAGTTTTAGATTTCAACTCTCATGAGCCCTAGCTTGTATGGCAAATTGTACTGAATGAATAGTATTTTGGGCTCATAGTTCAAAATTTCTGACTGCACACTCAGGTAGTAAAGTGATTTGATATTTAATTGTTTAAGGTAATCTACACTGAGCAATATTTATTATATTTGTAAACCAACTCACTGTAGCATCTCTTCTGTTGTATAAAGTCAAACACAGTACAAAAAAACAGTACACAGTACAATGCATTTTTTTTAGAAAAGGAAGTGGAAATAAATTTATATAGCAAATCTTAAGCTACAAGCCTTACAAAATCTGGCACACAAGACTGCTTTTCATGATAAAATCAATATGAAGTTGGCCTTTCTAGGTGAATTTTGTGGAAATCTACTATAAGGATTTTTCAGTCATTAATATAGCTTGACTTTTATTTTGCTGTGTTCTTAATTCTCTGTTTAGACTGTTGTTTTTATTATTGTTGTATTATTGTTATACTACTAAAATTGCTTTATGCTTTATATTTGGATGCCACCCTGTGTCCTTTGGGATGGAGGCAACTAAAAATATTATAAACAATTATTTTCTTTTCTTTCCCTTAGTTCCTATGAATTTTCTCAATATTAACACAATAATTTTAAAGCACTTTTACATCAAAACCTATTCCCATTTATGTGGCAATAAGGGTCATGGAATTCAATAAGAATGAGTAAATATATGTAGAATTGTGCTTGCTATTAGTTCCCAACAGAGTAGAGAAATAGTAGGGTGTGGCAGTGGGTGATAGTGTGTAATTTCATTAGCATTGCAGCTAAACGTAGACTGTATAATATATAAATCCGTGTGAATTCTCCATTTCCAAAACCATATTTAAAAAATCCTGTTATAATCTTAGACTAAGTTGACTTTACCAAGGCAGAACAGCCCTAAGGGCAATATTTTATGTTGCTTTAATCAGTGGCATAGTTTTTAATATTTTAATTTATGATGGGAGAGTTTCTGATAAGCAATGAATGTTTTTTATTTGTAAATACATATCTTCAGAATCATGACATTGTCAGCTTGCATTTATTTTCTATAGAAACTTTCTCTTGCTATAATGGATCATTATTTCTTGGCCAGACCAGATTTAAATTCAGTCCAAGTGCTATTCTTCAGTCACAGCTTTAAAGGATTAAAAACAATTTCACTGGCATTTGTCATCTTGCCTGATAGACAAGCTCATGTCAGTATTATCTCCCACACTGACATCCAGTTTCATCTTTGAGGTGAGAGAATAAACTGTTGACTAAATGGATTAGCTATAATGTAATTCATATTTTATTCAACAAGTTTTCTTTGAGTGCATGTAGTAAGATATAATAAGTAAGTAGTGCTTAGAAAAAAGATAAATTGCTTTGTTGAGAATTTTACATTCATTTTGTTTTGCACAGAGATAAATCTGTTTAGTAAAGGAAAACTTGACCCAAAATAAAGTCATAGTAGTATCATGAACTATTAAGAACAGTTTTCTGCTTCAAAAAGATTCAGGTAAATATGAGTTGTTGCCTAAATCACTTGAGAACTACATGCAGGGTGCTGAACAAGTTTATTACTGTAATATTATTATTGGTGAGTATATTATATAATATATAGTTCTGGATAAAAAGTGGATTAAACAAAGATGAACTCATGTGCCACCAGCTGGTGACTCATTTTCCACCATTACTTTAACTAATACCAATGCCATGTTAAGCAAGTATAAAAAGAAATATAACATAGAAAATCCAAGGTTTAAATGTCAATTTGGATGGACCGACTGGATAATATTTCTTCAACGGAAGACTCTTAGCCAAATCCCAGAAATTAATTCCCTTTATACCTTGAAGTTTCTAGTCCCCCTGATTTGCTTCAGGTAGTTGGCGTAGCCTTCAGAGCAGACCAGGGAGGAATCTGTGCACATGTATTGTACATAGATATGTATGGATTTTGTATATGTATCGATAGTATTATGTAGTTTGAAATGTATAACTACTCCTTTATGAGCAGATCTTGTTTTATTAATGTGCATATACAGAAACAATGTTGTGGTTTGTTTCATTTAGATTCATGCTCATATGGCAAACAAGACTGGGGAATAACAGTATTTTCTTTATATGTGTGTGAATTGAAAAGGGTATTTTTGTCACAATCCAATTCTTATTAATTTGATTTTATGGAGATTCTCAGTCCTCCATGGTTATCCCAAAGATGCCTTTTCATGAGGCAACTGGACTTTCTTTGTTCTCTTTGAAGACATTTCTCTTCTCATCCAAGAAGCTTCTTCAGCTCTGACTGGATGGTGGGGAATGGGAAGAATTATACTCCTGCAAACAGCTATTCATTTGCATTCTTTTAGCGAGTCATTAATGCTACCTGGAGACTTATCTGTGTCTTCGGGGTCACCTAAGTAGTGTAAATGGGTGCGGAGCCCTCTTGGAACTGTTGAAAGGACTGTGTTGTAGACTGAAGATAGATGATGTCGTATCCCTCCCCCTCTGTTGAGAGAGGGCTGTTCATTTTTGACATAGATGGCCTCTTTGACCCCTCTTTCAAACCAGCAGTCCTCTCTGTCCAAAATGTGGACTTCGCTGTCTTTGAAAGAGTGGCCTTTGTCTTTTAAAGAGAAAAAAGAAAGACCAGTTGCCTCGTGAAAAAGCACCTTTGGGTCTATTGAAAAATACTGCAATCAAAGGATGTGTGTTGGAGAAACCCCGGCTTTTTGATTAGTTCACAAAGCCATGGCACAGTGTCTTGTGTGCAAAAAATATTCTCCACAAATATGGATAATTTTCAAGCTCTCTACATAAGGAAGATCCTAGGAAAGGTGAAAGCTATAATTCTGTAACTGACAGTACTAGATTATATTCAAATTATAAATCTTTGAGGGAAGAATGAGTAAATAATATATAGACCCATGATGTCCTTTTCTAGTCTAGTCTGCAAGGAATGGAAATTTTAAAGAAACATAAAATCTGAAGGATCTAGATAATAATAGTATTGCTTGCTGGCTTGCTTGCTTTGAAAACCTTAAAAGTATCCATCCCTTTTCTTGGCCTGTTTCTCTTTCTGTTTCTGTTTCTGTTTCTCTTTCAATTCATTAGAACAAAAGAAGCTTCCTATTGTTTTTCATTCATCATTGGTCCCTAGCCAATGCATCTATCCTTCTGAAATCCTTTAGGATTTTTCCTTTTGCAGATCTTTGAAACTGAATATTATCAGAGCTTCATTTGAGTCTTATAGATACGTAAAGAATCTGAGTGAATAAATAACATTAAAGTTATCAAAAATGTGATGTGACAGTGTGAAAAAGGAATTTCTCTCCTAGTTAAGGAGTAACTAGGACCAGTTGTGGGTTTTTTTGCATGTTATAGGGTGAATTGGACCAGCCAATCCTCATATTACACAATGTTTGCTTCCCTCATCACTGTGAAATTCTTACCAGAAAGATTCTAGAGATTCATCATGCCCCTCCTGGAAAGAAATTTGGGGAGGGGGAGAAGGAAGAGGAGAAAGAGGAGGAGGAGGAGGAGGAGGAGGAAGAAGAAGAAGAAGAGGAAGAGGAAGAGGAAGAAGAAGAAGAAACTGATGCCTAAAAGTCTAAAAACACTATTTCTAAAGTTCTAGGGCTTCCCCAATTCTCATTTAGAGATATAGTGTGGCAATGGTGAAATTTTGGGACAATAATGAACCTCTCCAGGATGGGCTTGCTGTCTAGAAGATTGCAAAGACCAGCATAAAATCATCCAGATAATCAGGAAGATCTCCAGAACAACATCCAGTGATCTTCAAGGCTTTCTCACATTGGCTAAAGTCAGTGTTCATGACTTTACTATTACAAAAAGGGGGAAAAAAACAAAAGAAAAAAAAAACCAAAAACCTCACTGGATAAAAATATGATACAAAACATTCAGGCAAGTCCATAGCAGAATGAAATGACTGTTGAACGTTCACTTGGACAATGCCCTGAGTCACTCTGTGAGGGAGATGGGTGATGTCTAAATATAACAGTAAACAACTGAATGAATGAATGAATGAATGAATGAATGCATGAATGAATGAATGAATGCATGTATGTATGTATGTTCTGGAATGGCAAAGTCAATGTCCAGACCTAAATAAAACAATGTGGCAATGGCTGAAATGAATAGTTTATTATTAAGACTCTCAAATTTTATTAAGCTGAAGGAGCAACAGAACTATTAAAAAATGATCACCAATTGTAGGATGTTCCATTGTAGTTTTACAGTTAAAGATGGCATAATCAGTTACCTTTTCACATTTCAAACTTACATATGCTGTACAACTTTGTTTATGAAATAAATGATTCAACCTGAATGTTCTTTGTTCATTCCACTACCCTTTATACTGTATATCAGCAGGACTCACATAAAGCTCCATACCATTCAGTACAAAAATTGAAAAGGGGCGAATAATTTTTCACAGACATGTATATCATTTTCACAGCAATTGCTAAAAAGTGTGTATGGGGGGGAAATGGGGGGGGGAATAAACTGTTCAAAAATTGGAGGTTCTCTTTTCACAAAAATCACCATATCTGGCTTTCTGGAATCTGGCAGTTTTGTTAGCTCTTTTCTGTGCACCATTTTCAACAAACAATTGTCCAAATCAGAATATAGGATAAGAATGTCCTGACTCTCAAACATGTAAGTCTGTGCAACTATTGATAGGTAATTGGTTATAAACCAGTTATGAAAACAACTGGACATTTTCTTTAAAAAAGCTGTTATGAGCAGCTATAAATCTCTGTATTGGGATCAGAGCCTGATTTTTGTCATCTGTGCATTTCTCCAATTTATACCAGTCTAATTTAGTTATAATGAGGCAACTCTGGTTATTTTAATAATAATGGAAACAAAATTGTCTCATTTTCTTCTCTCGGCCCTAGTGATGGAAAGAGATGCGTGGAAGTATCTCAGTGTGAAGGTTGCAAAGGATCACTGATATAAGACTGATCTGTAATTTAGTATTATAACCAGAAAAAAGTGTACCTTTACTCAGAAAACATACACACACACAAAAACAATTTTGTGTATATCTGCATTACATTTCCTTTATGTGGAAGCTGTAACTATTTAGAGTTATAGTTAATATTTAAACACATATGAATTTATTTAATTGCCATAGTATGCAAATGTTTATGATGGATATCAAAGCTCTTCAAATTTTAATTCAAACATTCAAGCTTTGGGTTGAGTTTTCATAGATTTACCAACAGCTTCATGCATAAACCACCATTAGGGACACTTTAACTATCAAAATAGATTACATTATACCCCTGGCAGTAATGGTTCACATCTGGGTGCTTACCAGAACTGTTTATTTAAAAAATGTTTCCAAGAATGTACATAAAACACAAATGATAGGTTGTTGTAACCCATATTTTGCTTAAAAATACGGTCACTTGGCTAGAAATAATGAGCAACTACAACTGGGGGTGAATAGGGAGCATCCAATATTACTAGAGGAGGTTGAAAAGATGTTCTAACTGGCTTCACTCCCAACAAATTAGCTTTTCAAGTAGTTACTGCTTCTGGTTAGCCATTTTGTTAAATGGCAAGTCTCTCCCTCCCATTGATGCAAGTTTGTAAGAATGATCATGATGTGCTCTCCTAATTCCAAACATGGCAACTGATAAGAAGACTGGAGACCTCTGTTCAATGATCTGCACTCTGCATTTAACAATGAGCTATGAGGACTAGTGGGATTGATGCTGCTAAGCCAGGGGTGTCAAACTCACAACGTCACATGACATGTCACGACGTATCACAACTTTTTTGCCAATGCTGGCATTGGGGTGGGCACAGTTTCGCTATGATGCATCCGGCCTGCGGGCCAGCAGTTTGACACCCCTGTGCTAAGCAAAGCAGTCATGTGACATCCCATTTTATGAACTCACTATTTAGTGATGGAAATTCCAGTTCCAATTACTTTAAGCTAGGACTACTTATAATCACTTTCAGCAAGATTGCCATCTCCTTTCTGTGCTTCAAAACTTCTTTATTTTCCCAAACGCTGAAATAGAGATAAGGAAACAATTTTCCTAGATAAGTTCATAATCAGTTGGGGATGGGGGGATGAGAGTGGAATAGCTGAAAATGTTCAAGTAATGAAAATCCCAAAAGGAAGCAACTATCTCATCCTGAATGTTAGTCCCACTAAAACAGCACACTTAACTTGATGGATTATTAGACCAAGATAGTCTCCAATCACTACTAGCCATTGTTTCTACTTCCTTAGGTCAGATGCAGGTATCTTTTCCTTAATAGAGTTGGACAATAATTTTCCATGCTGCAGATGCTCTTTATCCAGAAATCCAGACTTACTATTCATGGGAAGGCTCTAGAACAGGGGTATCAAACTCACAACATCATGGGACGTGTCGCGACATATACAACTTTTTTTCCATTGCCGGTAATTGGGTGGGCACAGTTTCGGCATGATGCATCTGGCCCGTGGGCCGACAGTTTGACACCCCTGCTCTAGAACCTGTTTGAAGGTTGATAGAAAAAAGAGCTGTTCTCAACAAGCTTGTTCTCCTCCCCTCCAATCTGGTTTTCTTCTGTTTCTGGGGGTGATTCTTGCATTGTCCTTCCTCAAGTGTTTTCTGTATCCTATCCAGGAATTCTTTATCTTCCGTGATAAGCTGAAGGGTAAACAATTTTGTCTCTAGCCCCTTTATCTTCTTTTCCAAGAGGGCAATCAGTCTGCACTTACAGAACTGGGAGCAGTAACTTGAATAAAATTGTTTCCATATGGAATCATGGTTTTAAGAGTTGGGGCTTTTGCTCAGAGGGGGATCTATGATTATATGACAATAATCCATCTCAATGAGGACCAAATGGGTAGTTTATCCTTCGGAAGTATTGTTTGTGTTTTTGATATGTATTTACTATAAGTAAATATTAAGTAATTCAATTCAGCTGACAGGCATATTGAGACACACATCTTTGTTGCTCTATTCAAAGTCCAATCCTGGCATGAGCAAAATATATCAACATGGAAAGGCAGATTCATTCTGAAATTAAATCTGTTAAGCCTTGTTTTCGAGGAAGCACTTAAATAAAGGGCCACTATGATGGGGAAGTCCCAGCCAAGATTGTGATATTTGTATCCTTGTAAAATCAAAATAAAGCAAAGGTTTTTCTAATTTTATAACTCAGGGTTTTTTCCATTATACTCTCCAGGTTTTCTGGAAGAATACAGTTCTCAAAATTTCCAGTCTTGGGCAAATCTAACTAGTTCCCAGCTTAAACTTACTTCAGAAGGTTGTGGTGAAGATTGGTGTCATTCATATCTGTCTGGCAGAAGATATGCAACTCATAGCTGTATAAAAACTAACTTTTAAATATGGATGGGGATCTGGTCAGCTTGGTCTGGTAAAAAATTGTTACCTGTGGTATACCTAAGCAAAAAAAATTTTTTTCTCTTTCTTTTCTTTTCTTTTTTCTTTCTTTTCTTTCTGGAAAAGTTGACTTATCTTGGAAGACTAAGAAGGAAAGTCCAGAGCATATCTGAGATAAATCAGTTTTCACGTGTACAAGTAAAACCAGAGCTTATGTCATATTATGGGATCATATTATAGGTTTTCTTGATAGGCAACTTACCCAGGGGCAGCAGGTAATATATGAGGTTATACCTTATGGAAAATAATATATTCTCTATTGATTTTTATTTTTGTACTCGAATTTGATGTGCTTAATTGTGGTGTGTGGATAAAAGCATTTCCCTAATTTTTGTAGGTATTTAATGGAGTAGGATTCTAGGCCTAAAATTGTTTTAGATCATCCCAGTTCCAAACTAAAAACTGACCCATGAATTTAGGATTGCAGTTTATGACTCAACTAGAAAAACCTTTAAAAATATTTAATCATGTAGTTCAGGCATGTCAAACTCACAATGTCACATGATGTCGCGCGACATATTGGGACTTTTTCCCCATTGCCACCATGGGGTGGGCACGGTTTCAGTGTGACGCATATGGCCCATGGGCTGGCAGTTAACATGCCTGATATATTTGTATAGAGTTAGTCCTCAACTTACATCCACAACGGAGCCCAATATTTCCATTCTAAGCAAGGCAGTTGTTAAGTGAGTTTTCCCCCAATTTATGACCTTTTTGCCACAGTTAAATGAAACACTGCTATCATTAAATGAATCCAACTTCTTTCATTGACTTTGTTGCTAGAAGCCAGCTGGCGAGGTTACAAATAATGATCACATGATCCTAGGATGATGAAACTGTCATAAATAATGCTAGTTGGCAAGTGCCTGAATTTTGATCACATGACCATGGGGATTCTGCAATGGTTATAAGTGTGAAATATGGTCATAAGTCACTGTTTTCAATGCCACTGTAATTTTGAATGGTCACTAAACAAATGGTTATAAGTCGAGGACTACTTATACTGAATCAGCAAAATTAAAAAGAGAGAATGTTAAAGAACGCAAATAAATATTTCTAAGCAGCTATGTTTCACCATCCACATTCAAGAGACATGTACATTTATTTTGTTTTTAGTTCTTGGAAGAAAGCAACTAGGATCATTTTTTTTAATCTTTTATTATCAAGAACTATCCTGCTCAAAGAGAATTCTTACCTGGAATATTTTTATCGGTATTTTCAATATTGGTCATAGGTTCTCAAAGGTTTCAATTTACGTTTGGTTGAACTGCAGTGTTTAGAGAATATGTACTGAATTTGTAATAATATGATGATGAAAAAGAATCATTTATTTGCAACTTTAGATGATTATGTCTTATTTTAATGGAATTGTGACTTGTTTCATTTTTGATACAATCTGATTCATTATTTTTATATTTCTCATTTTGGAGGCTAGTGAATTATTACTAATGATTTTTGAAATACATTGCTGCATAATTTATTATTTTTTCCATTTTACTGTTGTAAGTTGACGAGAGTAGCAGCACAGCAAGATGGGCTGCAAATAAATTTAACAAACAAATAATTTAGAAAGCATCCCTGAGTTCTTGAGGACTAGCATAATGTTCAGACTGAGCTTCCCCATGCTCATCCTGGAAGACTGAATTGATTCTCAGCTGATGCTCTAGATGAGAAGTTCCACTGCAAGAAACAAATATTGTTGACCAACTCAGATTATACCTTATCTCTTATCTATAACTTTACCCTCTTATTTTGAAGCAAACTGAACGATCTAGAAGTAGGGAGATAATTCAGCTATACAGATATTTTAGAACACAACTAATAATTTAATCTCTTGAAGGAGAGGGAAACCAACTCTTGAGAGGGAAGAACCTGACATAGCTATATGTTGACAACTCTACACTGAACGACATGAGGAAAAATCAAACTGAATTGCAAAGCCTGATGGCAGATATATATTTGGCAAGGAGATATAAAAGGGATGGTTTTTCCTTTGAAAAATAACAAGTTGTGTACCTCCATTAGGTATAGAACTGAAGGCATTACAGAGAGCGCTTTGAGAGAGGTTCTATGGTAATTATCCTGACACAACCTGTAGCTAAACTCATTTGTGCTGTTCAGTGTGCACCACTGCATTTTCACATCTGACTAACATTTACTAAAGCCGGCATTCCATACGCTTTGTTTAGCTTTGAAATAAAAATAGCAGGGATTTCTCTTTGGATCAACGGATTCTCAGTGTGACAGAACAGTGGGAGGAAAGACTGTTGTAGTTCAGGCCTTTTAGAGTCATGATCCCAGAACATAGACAGATCTTTTCCTTCCCTCCCTTTCTTTTTAATCAAATGGAAAAGGGTATGTTTGTGCAGTGGAAACACCCCCTCCCCAAAAACAACAAAAATGCCAATTGAATCCCAGAAGGCCTGTTCTGTTTATTTATGGAAGATATCATCATCCTTTGGGGAATGATCAGAAAAACAGAGAACAAAGAATTTGATGATTTGACAATAAAGAAACAATACATGATAAAGTAGAAATGTTTGTCTTGCTCTAGTATGTGAATTCTAGAAGGTTTTAGTTGACCGTCATTGCTTCTTGTCCTGCCTTCAGGTGCTTTGGAGAAAAGGCTGACCCCCTCTTCTTTGTGATGGCTCTCAAATATTGGAACACCACTACCACGTCACCTATTGTTCTTCATTCATTACACTAGACATACCCAATTCCTGCAACCATTTTTCATATGTTCTAGCCTCCAGTCCACCTTTAATTACTCACTACACCAGCTGACTACTGAGCTTTGATTATTGTTCTGGTTAGAGCAGAAGACTGGCAAAATCTGAGATTAGGCCTATATTTGGCCATTGACCTGGTTTAGTCATCATCCAATAGTGTATGCTACTTCACAAAGTTGTTGGAAGAATAAAATAGACAATGCTGAAGTCATTACAGTAGTGTGCAAAATTATTTTGTCCACCATATTTATAAAAATGCAAAGCAAGTACTGTTTTTTTTAATGAGATTTAAGATTTTCTCAGGTAGGAAATAAAATGCTAAGGAATATTTAACATTTCCAATCCTCCCTGTTAACATGTTATCAGTCACAGGTCCTTTGCAACTTAGATTATAAAATTATTTTTGAGAAAGGGAATAAATGTTAAATTAAATGCAAGGTCATTATGCCACATGACTAACGTATTTTCTAGCCTGTTTTACCAATATTTGGCTGCTGGACAGAACATTAACAGAAGGAGGACTCTTCAGTGGTGCATTATTAATATGATGCTGGATTAGATGTGGCAAAATTTAATTTACTAGATATTTAACTCTATAGCTATGTTTTGATGGAAAGTTTTAGTCTTTACTTTAATGAGTATGAAGGAAAGAATGTTAATAGGTTGCCTTGAGACTTCCAGAGGCTTTCAAATACTTTTATATTTATATTTTGATATTGTATGTAGGAAGGCAGCTGATTTTTTTTAGAAGAGAAAGAACTCTTAAAAATTGAGAGCACGATATATGGGGTATGGAAAAAAATAATAGGATTTCTATAAGTGAAGCAAATCAAAGTCAAGCAAACCTTCAGGTATATACTTAGGAAACTCAGATGCAATGTTTTGACATAAAGCTTTGTTTTGTATTAATCTTTTGGATGCATTTAATTGAAACTATCCCATATCTAGATAAGAAATATTCTAATTTAAAGGAAAGAAATAAGAAAAAAACCCCAATGCATTCAGGTAAGTTGCAAATATGAAAATATTTATTTTCCAATATCTAAGGCGCTGCCACAAAGAAGAGGGGGTCAACCTATTCTCCAAAGGCACAACAAGAAGCAATGGATGTGTTAAAAGAAAAATCTTCATCAGGGTCCAGTCCAAGATAGGAATAAACAAAATGGAGACTGCGTTAGAAAGAAGGTAGTAGTTTATTGAAGAGCAGAGCCAGACAGAAAGCTGGAAAAGCTGATGACATGTAGCTGGGAGTGGTGGGTTTTTATACCTTCTGGGACTTTTGAGGTGTTTCCTGTTCCTGTTTGAGGCTTTGTATTTCCTGTGTCATGTACTTTGACCTGAGTCTGAGTGTGCCCTTTTGATATTGGTGGGTTAATCCTATTAAGTCCTCAAAGATCATGTCTTTTAAAGTTTGGGTGGGGTATGTAGATTTTAGGAGTCTTTGTCTTCCTAAAATGGAGCTGGAAGGCTCCATTCTTTCTGAAAAGATTATTGAATTTGCATTTCTAAAAGCTGGCCTCTGTTGAGTTTTCTGCTTGGGAGAGAGGGGCTGGGGCTGGGGCTGGGGCTGGTTTCTGACTTTTTAAAGATCTTTTCTATTATTCCTTTGGAGAAATATATTCTGCCTTTTTTATATTCCCCAAAATATTTCTTTCTCTGGATTCTTCCCACAGATGGAAACTAATTAAGGTGATAACCAACCGAGAATTGAGGAGAAATTTCCTGACAATTAGAACAACTAATCAGTGGAACAACTTTCCTCCAGAAGTTGTGGGTGCTCCAAAACTGGAGGTTTTAAAGAAGAGATCGGACAATCATTTGTCTGAAATGGTATAGGGCAGGGGTGTCAAACTTGCAACATTACATGATTGTGTCGCGATGTATTGCAACATTTTCTCCATTGTCAGCAATGGAGTGGGCACAGTTTTGGCATGACGCATCCGGCCCGCGGGCCAGCAGTTTGACATCTCTGCTATAGGGTCTCTGCTTGAACAGGGAGTTGGGCTGGAAGACCTCCAAGGTCCCTTCTAATTCTGTTCTAATTCTATTTTTATTTGATCAATTTATATAATCACCCGTATCACATGGATGACTCTGGATTGTTTGCCCAGATAAAAATCAAAAACTACATAAATGATCAAACAACAACAAAAGGCATTTAAATCATTAAAATCCTAAAAACATAATTTGTAGGAGTATGACATTCATCTTACAAACTGGGAAGCCATTTACAGGATCCATAGTGCCATTGGATCCCCAGGCACAATGGCAAATATCTTCAGGGACTTCCAAAAGGCCAATAGGATCAGGGCTAATCTAACCTCAGGAGGAATGCCTACTGCTGAGAATACTTTATTTATTATTAATTTTATTTTTCTCCCACTTCACAATTCAAGATGACTCTGACTGACTTGCAAAATCCACTATATTAAATACAATACAATGCAATGCAATACAATGCAATGCAATGCAATGCAATACAATACAATCATATTTTAATTATTATGAACCAATATCCAAATATGGCAATGCACCAATTTTTCTCTCTCTTCTGGGCTGTCATATATCGAGAGGTGAGTCCATTTAAGGCTGGGACAGTTTCTGACTTTTCTAGAGAGAAATTCAGAATAGGCCAAAAACAAGCAAAGAAACACATTGATGGTAAGATAACAATAACAGAAAAAGAAGTTGCATTTTTCTCTTTTCATGTGCTACATAATTGTTCTCCGTGATTCTTTTCTTACTGCAATGAATCTCAAAGCTGTGATACAAAAGGAAATAGATATGTTTGGTTTAAATATGTGGTTTAACTAAAAATCTACGCTGAAAAAGAAATAGTTATAAATCTAAAAAGATGATTGATTTGATTGTGAAAAAAAATTACAGAATTAGTGACGGATATAAGAGACAACTTTATATCTTCTCTATTTCCCCTTACAATGTTGAATGGAAGTTTGGTTGATCACCCAATAAATTTCTACCACTAAAGGAGAGACCTGAAACTCACTTTGTCTAATCCTAGATCAACTTTTCCATTAATACCTCATTGGTTTTCCTACAGAAAGAGCAGAATTTTGTTCCTTCTTATGTTTTGGCAGATAAGGTATCTGTCTATTTTTCTAGTACTCTAAACACTGAATTGTACATGACAATTGTCATTCATGTCTAATTATTTCATAGAAATCCTGCCTTATCTTGTGGAGTATATAGAATCTGTTCCAAGTGGGCCATTTCATCTAAGATTTGGAATCTGGCCCAATTCAGCTCATACCACTAATGGCTGTTTTTGCATGTTCAGCTGAGTGATTGACAACACCCTATTCAGGAATTATGGCCTTAATTTTAGTCTTCTTCTGGTAAGTTAATAAGTCCTTTTATCCATATGAAAAATATTTTTTAAGCCTGTCTCAGAAAATAACCTTATAAGCACCAAATGTCACAAAGCAATGACTGGGACTAGCAGTGGCCTCATGTGCTAGAGAATGAAATACTGAAAAAACTGTAGACACAATGTGTCCTACAGACTCTTCTGGAATAAGTAACCTGGGGGGCTTCCACGGATTAAGAATTATAATTCTCTCCTGATTTGGATAAATTTCCCTGCAGCCCATGTGAACCCTTCCCTCCCCAAATTCTGCTACGCTGCCTCATCAACAAATTGTAAACCACCCAGATTCACTGGGAGTCAGACAGCAAATGCATTTAATAAATTATTATTAATATTTTATTTGGTCATAACTAATAACTAATTCTGTTCAAGCAAGTCTCATTTCATCAGGCCCAGCAGAAGGGGCATGTCTCTATTAACTATTATCATCTGATGTGACTAGGAAGAGAGTTTTTTCTGCCACAACAACTGCTCTTTGGAACCTCATTTATGTAATTATCTGTTAATCTAATTAACCCAATTGTGCATCTGTGTTAAACTGTTTCAGTCAGCCATCCTGGGCTATATAATAGAATACAGGTAGTCCTTGGCTTACAACAGTTCACTTACAGTTCAAAGTTATAATGGCACTGAAAAAAGTGATGTATGACCATTTTTCACACAGCATCCCCATGGTCACATGATGAAAATTCAGACGCTTGGCAACTGGTTCATATTTATGACACCTGCAGGGTTCCTGGGTCATGTGATCAACTTTTGACACCTTCTGACAAGCAAAGTCCATGGGCAAGCCAGATCACTTAACAACCACGCTACCAACTTAACTACAATGATTCACTTAACAACTGTGGCAAGAAAGGTCATAAAATGGGGCAGAACTCACTTAACATATGTTTCACTTAGCAACATAAATTTTGGGCTCAGTTGTGGTCATAAGTTGAGGACCCCTCAATCAAAATAATTCCATTTGTGAATATTACTAATTGCTATAATAATTATAGCATTGAATTAGTTTATTTGATAAGTTATTGTATTTTTCATACATTTATTTTTGTTCAGGTAATATATTTTTGTCTTTAATTCAGGAACTCAAAGGGCCGTCTGTAGCACTTTTTCATTTCCTTCCATAGAAGCATCTCTGACCTACACAGCAGAGAGAGGGAGGGAGGGGAAAAAATGATCCAACATCAAGCAGTGGGGTTTCATGGCTGAGGATGAACTTGAAAGACATTATTGAAGGGTATTTATCTACTTGTGCATATTTATTTTAAATCATACATGTCTATATTTTAATGGAGGCAAATATTGCACATGAAACTGCATTATACTGAAACAAACCATTGGTGCACTTGGTTCAGTTATGGGTTGCTTCCCATAACTGTCAATTGATAAATCTCAATATAAGTTTTTGTAGCTCTATTACATAATTGTTCAATTGGATGCACTGGTCACTGATTGAATCCGGAACCTTGTACATGAAAGAAAATATTTTATATATGAGTGATGGGCTTTCTCAAATGCATGTTGATTTTGATTCCCACAAATAATTCTACAGACATATCTCATATCTTGATAGTTGCTTAACTGCTATAGCCATTCTGCAGATGACTGAGCAGAGCATTCTGGGAACTTCCCGGTCTATGAGCTGTAGTCTAAAAGGCAGTTTTCTAAGGACAAGCAAATGATTTATGTTGCTGTATGACATTTTATATCTAATTCTTGTAAACTCTGTGATTATAGAAGGAGAAAGTGACAGTTAAGTAGGAGGTGGGTGGGATTTATTTTCATATTATGTATTTTACAGCACATTTGGTTCATAATAAATCCCACTAAACTGACCAGAATAGAGACATACAGGTGATGAACTACCAATGGAGCTAGATGAAACAGATTATGTAGACTGAGTAGTTTTTAAAACTGTTGCTCATCCCTCACATCTAGCCCTGAACATTTAATGAGATCAAAAGAAGCCCATCCAACAAAATACTTCTTGCCAGTTTTTTCTTTTACCTTCCATCTCTAATATTCACAAATATTCATTAATGCCCCATAAATATATTGGATATAGAAATAGAGGCTATAGGATAGCAGACATCTTAATGTTGCAACAGAGCTACAACAAGCTTGTTACCAGCTATTAACAATTAATATTCCATGTAATTTATTGTACAACTGAATTTGGGTAAGTAAAATGTCGATATATCTTATACTGTCATATAATCATCGATTCCCCCACTGAACAAAAGGCCCAACTCTTAAAACCATGGTTCCATATGGAAACAATTTTATTCAAGATACTGCTCCCAGTTCTCACACAGGTGTGAGTAGAACCAAGCTGAATTCATCACCCTGTGGTCTGGCCCTGCTAACTTTGATAGATTAATTCTACTGCTTGGAAACAGAAAGTACAGCAGAAAATGCTGCAGTATGGGCTTTCACCACAATTGCTAAGGGGAATGGGATATGTCTGACCTAGAGATATGCTGAATAGAGCTACTGAGATAACAATCTTTTAAGAACACAAGGATGCAGTCTGTGTTGTGTAATAGCTGGGAGTTGGTTGTCTGTTTCTCTAGGCAGTCAGATATCTTGAATTGCTTTTTCCTTCAAAGTATTGTGCTTTTAACATCTTTCCTTCACTAATCCTTGAGGGCAGGTATGAAAACACAACGACTTAGCCCATATGGGGCTGGAGTTTAGAAACACTGTCCATGTCCTACTTTATATCTTCTTTATAAAGACAATAACAGAAATCTTGATAGTCTCCAATACAAAAACTCACATTTGCATGAATATTATCCACCTACAAACACAGATTCTAATATTTTACAGTAGCAGCAAAATTGTGTTTGGGAGAATGTTGAGTATGACAGATACAAGGAAGAGCACAAAATAAAGTAAGGTAAGGATTATGAGAATTTATATTGTTTTATGCAATTTTAAATTGGCCTGTAATTGTAATAAAGTGACTGATCATATGACTGATAACCAGCTTTATATCTTAAATATTCTAATATTTTTATCTTATGAATTCAGTATTTTTATAACATTTTAATTAAAATTTTAATTATGCCAATAAAAGATCATTCAAATTTAAAGAAAAGAAAAATGGAAAGAGAGAATAAAAGATACAAGAATGCAAAACGGAATGAAAAATAGAAAGAGAAAAAGAAAACAGCTTCCCAGACTCATGATAAGTATGAAAAATTTTACTATCTCTTACTATTTTTACTACCACTTCATAGTAACAAATATTTTATAAAAATCCCTCTTCATTCCATAACTCAATTCTTAATTATGGGCAAGTCCAATAAACAACATCTTTTCCAATCTAGGATCAGTAGAAAATCCAAATGGAGCTCTAAAATAACTCATTAAGAAATTTAAAACTCATCATTCCATATCTTGACTCATAACTATCAGCAAAACCAGTACACAGTGTCTTTTCAATTCAGATGTCAGCGAGTCTAGAAAGAACACCCCCCCAAAAAAACACAACATATCACATTTTATCCCTGATCAAATAATCCAACTTTATGTTCCTTCTTTTTACAGAAAACAATCTTGCTCTTTAATCCATTCAAATAATCATTATCACTTGTTTCAAATTTGTTCAGAACTTTAACGAAGCTATTTTGTAATTTCACCCCTGAGCTATATATATTCTCCTTTACTGGTACCTCTTTTGTAAGTCCAGCAGGAAATTATTCCAGTTACTCTCTTGAACTGACATTTTATTTCCTTCTTAAGTTTGAGAGCCTCATCCAATTTTTTAATGCATATCCAGTGATAAATTCTTGTTGTTCTCCATAATCGCGTCAAACAGGTTTTGTTCCAAATTGTTTTCCGTAACAACAGCTTCTGGTGTAACAGCTTCTTCTGGGAACAGGATATTCATAAAAAACATACAACATAACTGATACTGTTGATTCAAAGTCCCATTGCCATTCCTCCACAATATCTCTGAATGCCATTATAAGTTACTTATCTTGTTATGTCTCCAATATCAAAAAAAATTTCTTTCCCTTGAAAATGCACCTATTCTTAAAAATTAATTTCAAAATCTTAATATACAAAATCAAATTTTCTGAGCCCTTAATCAGATTAAAACTTTCTATAGCCAAATCCTTGTCTTACTTTTTGCTCTTTTGAGTTCTTAAAACTGGTAAAGGCACAGTTTCATTTTCTTATATTAAGAACTGAAGGCATTCACCTGGTATTTTTTTTGTAGGTGTCTAACTTTAAAGCAGCTTATAGGCAATTTCTCAAGGAGGTTAGCAAAGAAAGTGTGAACTGTGTGTCCATTAAAGGTTCTAATAATGGCTGGAGCAAAAATGGCAAACATTATTTTTACAACTTTGTCAGTGAGCCCCTGAACTAAGGACTTCCACCCTCAATTTATTCACTCCACAAACTTTTTTCTACTAAGTAAAATAGTATATTGCTATTTTAAAAATGTTTCATTTTTTAACATTGAAATGGAGGATTTCCTCAATGAAACATCAGAATGAGTAGCCATCCCTCTGACTGTTGCCTGCTTCAATATTGTGGTTGGTGTGTGTGTGTGCTTGTCAACAATAAAATAGCAGAATGTATAAAGGGTTCTGTCAGCCACACATGCTCAGCTGGCTAGAGTCATTTTGTGGTTGAGATGGGCAGCAAATACATTTAATAAATAAATAAAATCCCATCCACAGGAAAGTCAAGAAGACAAAATGATAGAGATGAACAACAAATGAAGCAAGAATATTGTCCATCAATGTTCTAGGGGTTGCCAGCAGTCTGGACTGAAGCCTTTAACGTTATTGGCAAATCATTTTAATTAATTTAATTAAGGCAGGTTTTTCTAAAATCGGTTTAAGCTTAAGTTGGTATACATACACAGAACAGGAGCAACGTAAGCATGAACTGCAGATATAGTCAAAGGGAGGAACAAAGAAGTGCCTTGTTTGTTATCACTACTCCTAGTGCTATTGGTGGTCAGGATGATAAAAGTCAAAGAAGATGCTTCTAGAACTGCAATTCCAAACTCAAGGGTAGGGCAACTAGGAGTTCATGGAGTTTGTTTCCTCAGAAGAACACATTTTAGGGTTCCTGAAACAATATAAAAATGTTTTGTTGCCATGATATTATACAAATATAATGTTCAAAAAAGTATATTTACTTTTCTGGGAATATAGCTCAACAGATATTAAGGTTCATCAAATATCAACCAAATAAGATGTAGTCATTACCTTCCTACTCCAAACAGTCTTATAACTCTATGAATTTAGGCCCAACACAAAAGTACCAGTTTGGGGAAGAATACTTTATTTGCCCAAAATAAATTATTTATTAAATATTTTGCTGTTCCTTCAGATTTTTTCTCAATGGATGCCTACACATTTCAGATCTTGTATGGCTTTTCCATGGTAATTTATCTTCTGCTTTCCTCTTATCTGAGATGGCAAATCTCTTTCTCATCCAGGTCCTAAATCCTTGAAGATACTGTCTTGTGGGTTGCTTGGCAGAGGTTTCACAGCCTAATAAGGTCCAGGCTAGTCATAAATCAAATCTACTTACAATCATAGTTGCTTGTGAAGTCATAAATCAGACTATAATGTCTGAGTAGTGAAGAGTCAGGCAATGATAGTGTCTAAGACAATTTGAGAGCAAACTTCAACAAGCAGTCTAATGAAGTCAGGAAATTTTCATAAGTAAGCTTCTTATAATTGCTAGGTTCAGTCTAGGGATCTGCAAAGGCAGATACCAACCAGATCAGAACAGGATATGCCAGTCAGGCCAGGTCTGAACTGATTACCAATCTGAATTGATCACTGATGGGAAAATGTAAAATTGGCTGCCAAGGACTTCTATGATTAGGTTGAGGACCATGTGCATCCCTAGAACAATTCGCTCATGCTCTAAATATATTTTGTATATTGCAGCTCACATGCATCCCACTGAATATGCATTTACATATAGCTTCTTGAAAAGCTATAGACTTCTGAAGACCTTTTTGGAAGCTATACATTACTGAATATTTGAACCTTTTATACAGGATCTACTAGGGTTTTGTAATCTATTGGGAAAGATGCTTTGCATGGCCTCTTTTCATGAGATTTGTGCTGCTCAAAGCATCACACTCCCCCAAAGTAGCTCAGCATGATTTCTCCAAGCTTTCTGTAATTCATTATCTGTAGGAGAGTATGTTCATGAAAGTATATATCATGTAGTTCCAGAGAAAGCATTGTCTGGGCATACACATTTATGTGCAGACAGGTGGGAATAGTCTTTAACAAAGGCATATGAACTTCCAAATACTATGGAGAGGTGCTTCTCTTGTGCCAATGAACTTTGTAAAACATGTCTTTTGAATGCTTTCTGTAGTGCTAAAATCTATAGCTAAATAAATATTTCTATGATGATTTTTATACAGATTTAATGTTGGCATTTTCCATTTAATTTTTGAATCAAAAATACAGTTAACATGTCATTATGTATTTTTTCTACAGCAGTTGTGAATTTCTGTAGCTGTAAAGTAAACTATCTCAAGTTATGCTGTTATAACGTATACTCTCTTATGTAGCTTGGTCTTGAATCAACAGTTAAGATCTCTAAAGTATGAAAAGACATGCAAACCTAAAATGCCTAAAATAGTTGTTACACTGAAAATGTCTAATTGATTGTTCACCTCAAAAACTGGTATTTAATGCTTTTTGTGAAGCTCGTTTCTCTTTCTCAGGCCTTGTTAAATCCTTATCCCATCTCAATCCAGAAGAAGAAAATGGCTGATATTCTGTATCTCTGGATGCTGATTTGTCTTATGCCGTTTTGGGCATGAAATGAACTTGAGATGTCCCACTGGTTTGTCTCTGTCCCATGACAGACTTGTAAACTTATTGGAACCACTGAGTCAATGATGTTCATGTTTGTGCGATTCAGCATGTCTTACAATGTCAGGACTTAAATACAGATAATATAAATGTAGCATTTTGGAGCTCTGTGATGTGAATTAGTTTATCATGGTCTACTAATGAACTAAAATTAAATATATATGTAGTGAGGAAGAAATGTTTCTAATGCTTATGTAAAGTGAATTTAATGAAAATAATAATATTCCATTATTGCAAATGTAATACAATATTCTTTTTTCCCTGTAGATAAAGGAAAACAAGGTTTGATATCTTTTTTCAGGGATAGAAGTAATCTCATTTGTTTTCAGACAGGAGGACTTTCCCTCTAGAAAATTTATGAAAAGATAAAATTAAATGGTAATAAAGATTGTCATCCCTTAAGTACATTTTTATCAGACTCATTCTTTTTTTTAAAAAATGAGTGTCTTGATGCAATAACGTTAAAATAAACACTTGCCAGTTTATGATAATTCCATACATTTTTGTAATTCTCCTATCAGATATAAAAAGCCTCTTTCAATCTAACTGCACTCGATATTGGTGCTTTTATAAAATAGAATTTAGTTTGGGTTTGATAAGTCTTTTTTAAACCATTTCCAGACGCTTATCACACGCATTTACTAGACACACAGAGGCAAAAAAAGACGATAGTGTGTATGTGCATGTCTATTTATGTATGTATGTATGTATACATCCTAACATAATACACTCATGCAGAGAGAGAGAAAAAGAGAGAGAGTGTGTGCACCGAGGGCTCATTTAATTAATGTGTCTAATTAACCACAGGAAAATTAATGTTATTTTGTAGCTGCTCCATTGGTTAACAATAGCAGAAGGAAATGTCAGCTGCATTACATATGAGCTATGACTATTGCTTTTCCAGAACAGAAGGTTATCTCAATCTTGCTTTAGTGGTACATGAAATTTGATGTCTCTGTCAATTTTGGGCCAGCAATCTATGTGATTCTATAATTACTTTTGCCACTTTGCTTTGGTGTAATCATTCATTATGAGGCCATGCTTATCTTGTCATACCTTTGTGTCATTAGCAATGCTCTAATGCATTAGTGACCAAACACAGGTTTCCCAGGCAAGTGATTAGAGCCGCTGCACTGCCAGCTCAGTGAGTGATGCTTGAAATATCAGAATTGTTCTACTAATTTCCATCAAAATAATAACAGTGAGATGTCAGCATGAAAAACTGATGCAGATCAAGCAAAGTACAATGTCTGGAAATGGTGTTGATCTTGACATTGTAATGTCTCCCTTCTGGTACAGCTTAAATGAATTAAGAGCTCATTGCCTATTTCCTTCCACATATAACCTCACACCTTCGTTTAAAAATATAGTAGTGCTACGTTGTTGTGGACAATATCTAAAATACATAATTACATTATAGTTTCCTGGGGTCAGGAAGAATTTATCAAATTGTTATATGCATCATGCACACACACAAACACTTACACAATCATTATCAAATGTTTTTATTATGCTGTTATCACTATGCTGCCCATGCATTTAGCCTCCAAAATGGCACTGGAGTAACAGATGGCATAACACTGATGAAGCTGAGCAAGTATAGTCTCAGAATGCCTCCAGCTGGATGGCTGCCAATAAAATTATTTGTCTTTTCTTTCTTATTTTCCTTCTTAATGAATTTTGTGCAGTAGGGGAAAAGAAAAAATGAAATGATAGGAAAAATCAGGAAGATTGTAGGTGGAATACCATAACATAATAAAAGCTGGTTCTGGAGATACCAATCATGCACATTTGTGTTGACACTATTCTGAGCTGGGATAGATTTTACTAATATCTAGAAGAGGTGTTCCATTATTGCATCTTGATGAAGAAAAAACTGTGCATATGGTCAGTTGTTGTCATAATTTAGTCATGGCTAATGGTTAAAAAAGGTTTCATGTGTGAGTGGAATTAACAATAATTAACCTTTTCCTTCATTTTGTTTACTATCTGCTCTGTTGCTTTGGCATTAAGCATCCTCCCTTATACCCAATTTTATTTCTCTATCCTATGCCCAGTAGGAACTGTGGTAAGTGCCAGATGACCGTGAAGGAGAGGATGGACCAGGATGGCCAGCTGAATTTGAACAATATGGAGTTACCATCCTCTGGTTTCTTGGACGTTTATGTCATATTTTTGGATAAGGTTGTACTTGTAGGAGAAGAGCAGGCTGAACTTGATGGTGGGGTTAAATGTGTCATCAGTTTGGAAAGATGACATGGCTACATGAGACCTAAGTGCACCTCCTGTGAATTCCATTGACCTTTATCTAGTGCCAATTTAGCCTTGACAGTTAGTTGACTAGATTCTTCTATATAGGTAGCATAGCAATAATAAACTTTTATGTACTGTGAACTCAGTGAATACTCCTGGTTATGTGCACCCGACAGTACTCCGCTGAAAGAGCGTGTATTTTATTAGGAACTCATGGTTGTAGTGCACTATTTCTGTAATATTTGTAATGCTTTTGATCATGGTAAACGTCAAGTGCCAGGGAAATCAAAAGATCCAGGCAGTTCAAACAGGTATAAAAATGTATTGCAAACTTAAGCTCTCTACAAGAATCTAAACTACTAATGGTTAAAGCAATTTGGAATTCAAGGTGGGTTGGACTTAGTTCTCTTGTGGGCACAAAGGGACTCATGACTGGTGATGTGTTTGACCCCTCCTTTGGGCTCAGCTAGGTCATCTCCTACAGTAAATTGATGTTGTGAACTAATCTGGATATTAAAATTAATTTAAAAGCATTCATCTGCATAGCAAGGTCTCCACTGACATAACTTAACTATGACACAATATCCTTAATTTCCCATGCCTGCAAAATAATGCTTAGGATCACCCAATGCAGGTTAGAGCTATATATTTAAAGGAAATTGCAAAAGTTCAAACTGATTTTGAAAAAGGTTCTAGAACAAGAGGCATTATTGCTGATGAATGCTGAACAATTAAGAAAGCCAAAGAAGGAAGTCAATATATGCTTCACTGACATTAAAAAGGCCTTCAGTTGAATCAACCATGTCCGCATTTAGAATGCAGAGTTCCAAAAACGGAAAACTCTAAAACATCTAAAAATTGTCCCCTTGTGAAACCTATATATAGGTTTGGAAACCTCTGGAGGGGACATAGCAAAACAGTCTTGATCCAGGTAACACAAAGTAATGATGCAAGGTTGTACTTTCTCTACTTATTTATTTAGTCTATATGCTGAATGTTTATTCAGAGAAGCTGAATTGGAAAAAGAAGAATGGCTATGTTCAGTTTTAGTTTTCTTTACTCCAGAAGAGTAGAGATTACATAGAGTTTCCAGCTAATCACCATTTCTCAACAGGTCTTCCCCATTTTATGCCATAAATTCATGAATTTCTAACATTGTTGATTTCCATCCTGCATCTCTTCACTGTGAAGAGAAATAACACCGTCTGTTTAAGGAAATTTCACACAAGATCCTTGTATCAGATCTTCTTTCAGTGCCGAAAACCTGATATGAATCCTTTTGCTACTATACTAAGAATCTTCATCCAATCCTGCTGTTTATGTCCTGAAACCACAAGAAAAAATGTCTTTTAATTCTTATGTACTGACCAGCATTACAGAAATGAAAAGCAAAACAAAACAAAACAAATAGAACCGTTTTAAAATGCCATTTATCCAATATGCATTTTCAACCTCCTATACAAAATTGAAGAAAGAATAACTCAGAAATGTATAAACTTAAACTGAAGACACACCAAGTTGCATAATTAAATAAATAAGGTGTGCATAATTTATGCAACAGATAAATTTTGCTGAATTGCAATATTTTCCCCCTTAATGCATTTCCCTTATTGTTATAATAGGAATTCAGTTGATGCAGTACAATATATGGATGCATAATTATGTTGCATAAGATTATTTTATGGGGTTGTATTTTCATTGGTAAGCAATACATACAAAACACAGCCAAATCCATTTACCATTATCTATATTTCAACAATGCTCGCCCATACCTGCACTTTCTTCCAAGGCTCACTTTTTTAGCAGCATGATTATCTTATACTTTCTCCAGCCCATCGTTTTAGTACATGGTACATAACCCTTAAAATCTTTTGTTAAAGAAGTGAATGTCAGTGAGATTATGCTAGTTCTGTTATTCTGTTCTGCTCTCAGGTAAGTGTAGTTATCTGCTTTTACAACTGCCTTTCTTACGACAGCTTGCAATATAATATCCCCCAAATTACTAGACTCCTGCTTACCTTCCTTCCTTGTCCTTCACACCATCCATGTTTGGTTCTGTTTTACCACTTTCCCTAAATAGACTTCCCCTCCTCTTCTTATTGTGGGCCAAACTGTGAGACCAGGGATAATAAGAGAACATCAAAAGAGGACTTCTTCATTTTTAAAAGGCTATGGAAAGAAACATAGCTACATCCTGCAATATCTTATAAACAAAATTAACAGGGGAGAAACAGTAGCTAGTTTTGTACAGTTATACTATAGTGTGAATACTGTAAACCCAAATTATCTGAGTTTATACATTGGGATAACACTAGAAGTTTTGCTTGTAAACCAAGTTGTGCTCTCTTTCCTTCCTTCCTTCCTTCCTTCCTTCCTTCCTTCCTTCCTTCCTTCCTTCCTTCCTTCCTTTCTTCCTTCCTTCCTTTCATATGACAACTATTCACCATGCAATTCTGGGTGGCAAAACAATTTTAAGTAACAATATAACAAAAAAGCAGTTAAAGCATATCAGATACAGCTCATATAATCATAACCATAACTGCTGAAAACTAACAGTATATTTTTCTGCCATTTTGAGGTGGAGATAGATGAAAATTGTAACTTGACTCTTATAATAAGTATGACAGCACTCAACATCTCACCAAAATATACTCTACCCATGTATGATGTGGCCCCACTCTTCTGTAGTTCTCCTAAAGTTATATATGATTGTTCATGACCAAAAGACTGCTCATGCTTTCCCTGTGCCATGACCTGAAACTATATAATGGCTGTGTTGCTACAAGATGCTAACTCAATCTCTATAATATACTTTAATGCAAAGTGTTTTGGGGATGCCTGCAATGGAAAAGCTTTGGGAGATACGGACATTTCTAAACTACAATTTATCTCTTTTTCCCAAATGATTAAATAAATTTCTCTTAACAGTGCAGAGCAATCCAGAACTATTCCAACAAGTGATTTAAAAGTCTTAACCATTCTCCGTTCAGGTAAGGATTATTGATGATGGAATCCACCCATAGCAATCCAGTGTTTTTTGTTTTCAAATCAAAGTAAGATTCAGGTTTATAAGTTGGTGATCAACTGGGCACCAGAACCATTTTCACCATCGTTGTGCATAACTAGTTCTTTGGCTGCAGTGGTGGGATTCAGCCAGTTTGCACCAGTTTGGTAGAACTGGTAGCTAATTTTTTGTTGCCCGGACCCAGAATGGACTTCCGGAAGCGGCATCCACAGAGAAAACCGGTTGTTCAAATATTTTAATCCCACCACTGTTTGGCTGTTTATTGAAAAATGTATATATTTTCTTTCTGCCTGAATACCAAACCTCAGCCATTTATCAAACGAACATTAAAGACATGGAACAGTGAAGATCATATACATGTTGTCCTCAATTTACAACAGTTTGTTTAGTGACCGTTCAACTGAAAAAAGTGACACATGACCATTTTTCATTCTTATGACCATTGCAGCATCCCCATAGTCATGTGATCAAAATTCAGACTCTTGGCAATTGACTCATATTTATGACGGTTGCAGTGTCCCATGTCATGTGATCACCTTTTGCAACCTTCTGGCAAGCAAGTCAATGGGGAAGCCAAATTTACTTAACAACCATGTTGCTAAGTTAACATCTGTAGTGATTCACTTAACAACTATGGTAAGAAAGGATATCAAATGGGGCAAAATTTACTTAACAACTGTCTTGTTTAGGAACATAAGTTTTGGGGTCAATTGTGGTTATAAGTTGGGGACTAGCTGTATATATGTAAGAATGTGTGTGTGTATAATGGAAGAGCAGAAATGTAACCATAAGGCAAGTCACCTGTAATAATCATTTTTACTTGACACCACACTAAAAGGATGGATAGCAGCTGAATAGCTATGCTGAATATGGAGTTCCATAGCCAAGCAACCAGAACAAGACAGCCAGATATTCATAACTTCAAGTGATTATGGCAAAGTAGCATTATCTTCCTTCATGGCTGAACCTGACTGGTAGGTTTAAATGGCAGAAGTTTGTCTAAGTATCAAGATTATCAGGATTCCAAATAACCCACAATATGACTAATGTAAAAACTGACATTAAAAGGAACATGTTATAGTCCTTAAATTAAATAGCCATTATGGAGAAATAGTAACAGCAACAATTCAACTTACCATAAATTTCATTTTATTTATTTATTAAATAACTATAGAGCAGACACAGGTCACTTCATTCAATACCTTGATAAATATTCAGTTCATTTCATGAAACGAAAACAATGTCTCTTCATTTTATTTTTAATGACTGATCTGCTGTCCACTAAAGAGCATCTTTGTTTGTTCGGTCTATTCACTGAACAAAGATTCAATAGCTTCATAAACGGTATAAAATGACTAAGTTTTGCAAGTAACAAACAATTTCCTTTAAAGATTACAATATAAAAGCACAAATGGAGAGAGAGAGAGAGAGAGAGAGAGAGAGAGAGAGAGAGAGAGAGAGAGAGAGAGAGAGAGAGAGAGAGAGAGAGAGAGAGAGAGAGAGAGAGATCTAATTTAGCCACTGCCCACAATCTACCTCTTGAAGCAACTTCCCAGGACAAACTCAGGGCAATGCCACAACAGTCGTCTCTTTTTGGAAGTGGGTTCTTGTGGGCAATTGGTACACTTCCAGATTTTAGCAAGAATGTAAATATGGAATGAATAAAGTTTTTCTACATTTTCTTTTGCAGCCCTTTTATAAAGAACAGATTTTCCATAGAGAAAATTTAAGAATATATAATACTGAGAAACTAGACACAGAGATATCTTTTTCCCTCATGCTGAACACCTAATTCCCACAGTACTGTCTTATGTGTATTTATTCATATAGTATGGCTGTATTATTATTATCCTTCTCATCTTCTCTACTACCTTCTGTTATTGGTATCATTATTATGATTATTGTTTCTCTGTTGTTTTGCACATACACTGAGTGCTTCTGCACTGGAGACAAATTCCTTGTATGTCTTATCACACTTGGCCAAATAAAGTATTCTATTATTCTGCTAATGTTGCAGCAGTTTTTACTATGAATAACTGGTATTTTTGCCATAATCAAATGGCCCTGTTATGCAAGGCAACTTTTTTTCAATTAGTTCTAGTTTTCTTTGAGAAACAATTATCACAGAGCCCTAAAATAACTTTTCCCCAAAGAGATGTGTATCATTATGATGAAAATCTTTTATGTCGGTTCCTGAAATTGTACTTCCTTGTAAAAAATGGCTAAGCATTGATTTAATAAATACACTTGATTTGTGTATATTGTTTAAATTAGAAAAAGGCACAGCATAACTTTGGTTTCCTGTAGGGACACTGTAAAATTGTGGATTTTTGTTTTTGTTTCACTGGCAGTCAGAATGATCTTTCACAAAATAGAAGGGGGGGAGGTACATTAGCATTTGGTTCACATTTCTTTTTTTGGATGGCATTCTTTTGAGTGATTTCTAAAATAATGTTTCTTCTCATGGCATCTGTAAACATCTAAAAAAATGATATTTGATTAAGACCAACTGTAATGGCTGGCTTAAAAAAAAAGAATCCCAAAACTAGGCAAAATGGTTGCTGCATTGCCATCCAAATGTAAACCACATGGAAAGCAGATGTTGTAAATATGCATTGAGACAAACATCCATTGACATTTCCTCCAGTTAATGGGCTTTTTCTACATTACATGCATTCAGATGTTCTTTCCCGTTTGTAATGTTGACACTGAATATTTGTACAGATCCTTTCCTTCTCTGCCCTGATACCAGAAGCAGAACCTTTTTATGATTAGTCTCTCTGCTGAATTTTCTAACACCAGATGAGTGGGGATTTATCGTAATAGCATGTGTTTTGTTTCCTTTATTTCTCCTTCAGGAGAAGCACTTGTCAGGTCAGCCCCCGTTTCTGAGCCCGAAGCCATGCAGAGAAGGGATATCGTATTTGCCTTGTTCTGAAGGAAGATTTTCCTGCCAACGGCAGTGATCACATAGATACCTGCAGGCCAGGGTCTCTGAGTCATCAGTGGGTGACCTCACTGACAATCCACAACCACAAAATGCAGCTTATGAAGTTCCCGCTAAAGCAGTCAGACCAGATTGAAGCAGTGCAATGTCAATAAACAAAAATGGATACGGTCCAAGCTGAACATTTCCAGAAGAGCATGTAACTAATTTCAAAGAATAATGGTGGTATAAAGCTCCTTGAGGAATGTTCAGAACACCATTACCTGAAGCACTTTTCAATAAAATCCAAGGTACTTAATGGAATTTTCTCTTCAGGGCTCTTTCATCTTTTAATCTGTAATAATAATGGCTAGGAACAATGTAAAATTTAACAAGCAAATGCATTTTGTACTTTTTCATTGACAGCCGATATCCCAAGAGATGTTTTGAATATGTTCTTCTGTGTTGCTAAACAAAACCCAGGAAAGCAAGAAACTGAGCATTATTTTCTAGAGCTTTTTAAAAAACAATTCTAAATCTCCCTGAATGCTTTTCTTTTTAAAGATAAGTGCATACTAGCAGGCATTTCTCTTATTTACGTGATATTTAAAATAGTACAAAAAGAATATTCAAGTATACTAACATGTATATTTCTGCAATAGCCAGAATTTGTTTTGAACCAGGCAAGCAGTTATACTGTCTTTAAAAGAATATCAGGTTTTGCTAAAATCTGGAAATAGATCAGAATTGCATTTTATTTTATTATTTCATATTTTTAAAAGGAAATGTGGACATTATTTGCTTATACCATTTTCCCAGCCATGCTAATTACCTAGTATTCTAATGCAATCTTAACCAACACAGATATTATTACTATTTTATATTGCTTTGATCTCAATATACCAAAAAGATACACCAAAAGAGGCATTTAGAAGACACTCTATATAGCATCTTGGCCTAAATAATTTAGTTCCTTCTGCCACTAAGCTCTCCTTTTTTAACCTGATACCTTCCAAATGTATTAGGATTACAAATCCCAGAGCTTCCCTAAATTATAATTCAAAACTAGAAATTGAGAGCTTTAGGTGCAACTAATCCTGAGAATACCAGATAAGTGATGGACGCACTGAGCTGCTTATTTTTAACCTGGCAACATTGAGGTTATTGAGAAAATACAATCATTGACAGCCTGAACCCTGGAAAATGAAATTTATTTTATTACAGAAATTAGCCATTGAGCACACAGCCAGCCATGAGATGGATCATTGGATTTTCATTGTCCCTTCAAATTTTTAATAGGACTCATTTTCCATGTGACATCAAATTGAGTAATAAACTCTTAATGTGACAGAGAAAACTTCAAATTAAAATTGAGGGAAGGTTGCTGTTTACACATTTTAAGAAATAGCATGGTAAGAAAGTTCATATAATTCAATCTTTTTTGTGCTAGAATTATTTTTACCCCAATAAGTGTCAAAACAACGATAGAAGTGGTTTGCCATTTCCTTTTTCTATAACGTTTATAGAGATTCTCAGTCATCCAGGTGATGTCCCAAAGGTGCTTTTTCAAAAGGCAACTGGACTTCATTTTTCCTTGAAGATATTTCACTTCTCATCCAAGAAACCTTTTCAGTTCTAATTGAATGGTGAAGGATGGAAGGATATATACTGCTCCAAAAAATAAAGGGAACACAAACGTATAGGATCCTATATGTTTGTGTTCCCTTTATTTTTTGGAGCAGTATATATTCCTTGCAGTCATCTGATCATTAGCATTCATTCAGAGAGTCATTGAGGCCACCTGGAGGCTTATCTGTGCCCTCAGAATAGTGCAAATAGGCATGGAACCTTCTTGGTGAATGTTTTTATAACATTATTTTTAACTTCTGAATATAAGTAATTTGGTGGTCTTCCCAAAAAAAGTATCACATTTTCTGTTTCGGATGACATCTCCAAGCCAAAAAAACAAAGCAAAAACCCAAGGATACAATATGCATTGATTTAATCAATAGATTTGGTTTGTGCCCTGACCTAGGGCAACAGCGATTGTAAAATTTTGCTCTCTGCAAAGCTTAAAGGACATCTTTGCAGTATAGTACATCCTATATTTTTTTTACTACATCTTGTACAACTAAGAGGAATTACATGATGGCTAACACATAATCCACGGCACTGCAATTGCAATTCAAAATGCTAAGTATGTATTTTTCTTTCTCTAATACAAAACCAAAAAAAACAGTGTGCCATAGCTTAATGATTGTAATGATTGAATATTTGCTGCTTTTGGGCTCAATGAAAAAGCAGACTCATAAGTGCAATGATAATCAGCCCTTAACATGTCCTAATGAACATCCTTGGCATTGAAAAATAAAACACACAGAGGTTTAAAACTAATTATATGCAAGCTATGGTAACAGATTTATGTTACAAGCACTGAACTATGATCCTCATTTATAATAACATGCTTAAGGGAGGGGGGAACATCTTAACAAGACAGTTAGCCCAGGACTAAGAGAAGAAAAACAAGCTTTTGTTTTGAAATGCTGGTAACTGTTTAGTTATTTATAAATAGCTTGAACAAGAAGAAAAGGTCTGGAATTAAAGATTGATTGGAACATCATATGAAAACCTCTATCCTCATTTAAGTTCTTTTGTTGAGATACATCTTAAACAGGAAATTAGAAGCTACTTCAGGACACAATTGTATATTGCTAGAATTTTATGGAATTGTTCTCTTTATTGCTTATAATAATCCCACTAATTTAAGCAGCTATTCATTCATATAGAAACAAATCATTTTTCTGGAGCATCTTCTTGATCTGTGACATCTAAATAACTCCAATTCTGGAAAGTATTCTCAAAACATATATAGAACACCAGGTTGGACAAGGATGGTTTAGCATATTAGTACATGAACCCTGACAGCCACAAAAAAGTCTTCACTGCACAGCTGCTTCATATCCCTATTCTATAAGCAAATCTTCATTGTTGAGTTCTACAGAGATATAGAAATCACTTGAAGGAATTAATAAATATTACTTTGATTTTCCTATGGGTGAGAATGGACTCTCTTATATAAACTGAAAATGTGTGAAAGATGTTACTCACAATAGGTAACAGTAAACTTTCCAGAATTTCTAATGCTTTTTGTACTCTTAAGACTACATCAGCAGAAAGGTTGGTGCAAGTCCACAAGAAGCTAAAGATGAGATCAAGCATTTTGTACTACAAAGCTACATACACATCATATCTATAGAGATGTGGGACACCAGATTTTGTTGGAAGACAACTGCTTCATCCCTAGCCATAGGCTACACTGCTGGTTGCTGATAGAAATTAAAGTCCAACAATACGAAAAGATCTGAAGGTCCAAATGAACTCTATTTTTTCTGTTTCTGTCATGCTATGTTTTTGAATTCTGAATTTCTTTTTCCTAGTTTCTCAGCCCCATCATTTCTCCTGTTCTTTCTCCACATCTCAGATCATTTGCTAAGATGTCTTTAGGGAGCTAACCATATGGCTTGGCTTCATCTCATATTTAGATTACTCAACCTTTGGGGATGGTTATGAGATAGCTCACTGCATATTTAATATATATAGAAGCACAGCTAAGAGAGAGATGCAATTTGTGAGATCCTCCAGTGTTCAGAAAAGGAAGCTACAGGGAAGAAAAACAGTTTTCTGACAGCCTTTTGCACACAGTTAAGTAAATTAAATTAACTAATTAAGTATCCTTTGGGAACAATCCAGTTAATGAATGCTTGGCTTAATAATTATTTCTGAATACAGTTAGGCCAGGCACAAAAGTAAACAAAATGTGATTCTGTCTCCTTGTTAATCTAATGAGTGATTTACTAAGCATGTCTGTTAAAATATCACTAAAATTATATATTTTTTGTATTGGTGATAAAACCACACAATACGTTTTCTGACAGATGGACTCTGGATGTTAATATCAGAATATGGCAGCTGGGGAGAAATGGATGAAGTTGTGAATCAAGGCCAAAGCAGCAGTGTTCCATGAGCTCCTTATAAATTCACTGATACTGGTTTGACTTCTCTTCCTCAGATATGTTTTGGATTCACAATATTTGCAGCAAGACACACCCATACAGAAATGATAATATATGGACAATGACATCATGATACACTTACATTTTGATGTCTGACACAAGTACTCCTTGCCCTCTGCACAGATGTCCAACCATAGGTGCCTTGGTCTGGATGGTGAAAACTGGAAAAAAAATATTTATTATCCTTTAAAACAAGTTTTTTTAAAAAAAAAAAACAGTGACAAAAGCAATGGGCAGAATTACTACTTGCTAAACCCATTTGGCTCATAATAATTAAGCTAGAAAGTATAGTAACAGAGAAATTGCATGGAACCAGGGGTGTGAGCAGTACACTGAGATTTTTTTTACAATAAACACATATTGTGATGCAACAATAATCCATTCCCTTTAGGTATTGGAATGCAGGTACAAAGGAGGGGAGATGACTTGTAGTATCATAATGTACATTTCAATATTTGCCTGCCGTGTTCGTCCTCCCTAGCAGATGCATAGGGCAAGGCTAATTTTTTTATCTTTTGGGAACCAGACGGCAGGGATCCTCTGAGCCTATATCAACTCATGACATCTGTCAATGGGCACCATAAGATTGACTGAAATAAACATTTATTTATTTATTTATTTATGTATCCTACTTATATCTATGTTAGTTCAAGCAGTTGAACCTAAATGGCTATTGGCTCAACAAATTCTTCATCATACTCTTACAAAAATAATAACAATAAAATCTTAACACCGTAGTATTGCTCATTCACCTCAGGGTAAGTAAACATGTAGTGTTGGAGTTCTCATCTCTTCGGTCCCCAAAGGCTGCATGAAACAACCTGGTCATTACTAATTTATGGAATATTGAAAGAGAGGGAGCTGCTCTCAACTCGGGAGACCCAATATTCCACAAGGGAGAAGACCAATCAGAAACTGCTCACTTCTGAATTCCGTCCTCTGCACCTCATTGAGGATGGAGAATGAGCATCCATACTTTGCATGAAAATCTTGCATGTGTCTCTTCTACTTGAGCTATGCAAACTCAAAGAAAAGAGCCATATGCCAACACTACAAAAGTTGAAAAGAGGAGAGATTACTACTTAGAATAGAAAAGAGCTAGAAGGGACTTTGGAGGCCTTCTAGTCAAGAACCCTGCTCAAGCAGAACCTATACCATCTCAGACAAGTGACTGTCTAGCCTCTTTTTAAAAATCTCCAGTGATGGAGAACCCACAATTTCTGGGGGCAAGCTATTCCACTGGTTAATTGTCCTCACTGACAAGAAGTTTCTCCTTAATTCCAGGTTGCTTCTCTCTTTGATCAGTTTCCCACCATTGTTTCTTGTCCGGCCCTCTGGTGCTTTGGTGAATAACATGATCCGCTCTTCTTTGTGGCAGCTCCTCAAATACTGGAATACTGCTATCATGTTTCCCCTATTTCTTCTTTTCTTTAGATTAGCCAAACCCAAGTCCTGCAGCTGTTCTTCATATGTTTTAGTCTTCAGGCCTTTGATCATCTTAGTTGCTCTTCTCTGGATTTTTTTCCAAACTCTCAACATACTTTTTGTGACCAAAATTGGCTGCAGTATTCCAGGTGTGGTCTTACTTGGGTTTTATAAAGCAGTAATAATACCTCACTTGATCTTGATTCTATGCCCCTGTTTATACAACCCAGGATTGTATTAGCTTTTTTGGCTGCTGCTCCACATTGCTGGCTCATGGTTAAGTGATCATCCACTAGTACTCCAAGGTCCCTCTCACAGTTGCTGTTTTTAAGCCAGGTCTCACCCAATCTGTACTTGTACCTTTGATTTTTCCTGTTCTCCACATTGAAACTCATTTTGGATAGGGCCCATTGGATAGGGCCCATTGTTCAAGTTTGTCAAGATCTTTTTGGATCCTGAGTTTGTCTTCTGGGATGTTAGTTACTCCTGCCAGTTTGGTGTCATCTGCAAATTTGATGAGTTCCCCTTCAATCACCTCATCTAAGTCATTGATGAAGATATTGAAGAGTACTGGGCCTAGGACGGAAACTTGTGGTACCCCACTGCTTACTTCTCTCCATGTGCATGTAGTGCTGTAGTGCTCTTTTACTTGGGCTAGGCAAGGCCAAAGAAAAGAGCCATATACCAACACTACAAAAGTTGCAAATAGGAGAGATTACTACTGTTTGTAACATTTAAAAATATAACATGTTTTCATATGGAGCACATGCTGGAGGTGACAGATTAGTGATAGATCCCATGTTCTCCCTGATCATCCTACTCTCTCCCTCCCCATCTTTTAATTATAGCTGACAATTTCTTTTTATAGTATTTTAATTTATTTTAGGTTTCTACATTGTTTTATTCTTTTTTATCATTGTAGTCTGCCCAGAGTAATTTCTTGGTTAAAGAGCGAGGCAAACAAATTTAATAAAGAAATATCCTGAGATGTACGGTAATTTGCAGTTCAAGTGTCAAAGTACACACTAGAGAGAAAATACAGACATGGTCCCCAATTAGAAGAAAATCATTTTTTTTTCAAATTTATATGCCATTTTATCTTTTCCAATGAAATTCTCCAGTTTTTCCTCAGTGACTGTACATTTTGTGACCGACCTCTCTTGATCCTGCTTCTTCATTGTGCATTACTTATATAAAGCATTGGTGAAGCATAAGTAGAGTTAAGGGAAAAAAAAGGTGAAAATGCAAATCCATCTAGTAGAACAGAAACAGCAATGAAGCAATCCCGAAAACCTACTCCCACGCTCAGAAATTCTTATGTGGGACCACACAATCTCCTTAATCACTAATTTCCCATCCATTTTTAAATTACATTTAAGGCACAAAATGTTAGTTTTCTTTTCCTTATCACCCCTGGGTGGTTGTGGCACAATAGCTGGCAAATGAAAATGAGCCCTGAATCCATAAGAAGATAGCCTTGTGGCTAGATGAGTAAGATTCCCATAAATATTTGAGGCAGGGTCTTAATCCCTTTTACTTTTGTAAGGGCGAGCATAAGGTTGTAAGGGGTTCTCATGACACTACATTTCAACCTTTTGTTGAAGAGTATTAGTTCAGGTTCTGCTTAATTCATCCAATTGTTTCTTGCCATATATATATATATATATATGTATGTATGTATAACATTAAATTTGAATTATTGATTAAAGGATTAAAAAAATCATAGAAGGCCAGTAGCATGAGTGGAATTAAACTGTCCTCAGATACACTTGGGAGTAAAATGTGGCAACCCCTTTTTTACTTCAAAAGACGGGGGAGAGAACAGACAAGGGATCCTGGGTAACTTTGAATTATTTCAAACCTCAGTCAATCATTTCCAGTTCTCTGTGCAATGGGGAAATTATTAAAAAAAATCAATTAGGAAACTCTCCCCAAATGCTAAAATTAAGTCTTTGTCCAATTTCAAAATTTATTCCATACAAAGTATGGGTGGAGTTGAGCTTTTATGAGATGGATTTTGAATTAAACATTGTCTCATGTTCGAGAGTTTGAGTCGTTTAAATTCATTTACCCTCCCCAACCCACTGCTTTTTGCTTCCTTAGCTCCTATCCAGCACCAGAACCCAGACTATAATTATCATGCAAAACAGCATCTCCCAGGCTCATTAATGCATTTCAGACTTTAAGTTCCTTGAAGTTCTGACGATTTTAAAATATTGATACTCATTCATAGCATGACTTCCTAGGACATAATGATATTTATGGACTTGAACATGGTTAAAACAGCTAAAAAAAGAAGGACCATGTCATAAGTGTTTACTCTTGTGAAAAACTATACCATGTTAATATATGCCAATTTCTTAAATTCTGTTAGCAGTTGTAAGGCAGTCAGATACCACCCATGGGATTCTGTGCCCTCATGAAACACAATTACAATGAGAATATCTCATTATCTCATTGGCTTTAGCTTACTGTTCTGTTACCATGGTTTCAAATACACTGAGGAGTCTGCAACTAAGAGTGCTGCTAACAAAGAACATATCCTTGTACAATGACATCAGATCATGTTAGACAGAATAGACTTAATTAAATACCCCCTGATGTAGCCCAAAATATAGAAGTTGTGTATACCTTTTTTCCCCCAATAAGAAACATGTTATTAAAAGCAGCTGGGAAATACACACACAGATACACAAAGAGAAAGACCCACACAAATACATACAAAAAGAAAACTCTTGTGGTTATTGAAAATTAAATATATTACAACCATTTACTGCAAGAAATCTATTACAAGCAAGAAAATAGAAACATAATAGATGGATCAGATAAAGAGAATGATGTATATTTCTTTGGTGAATATAACTTGTTGTGGATGAAACGTGCACCATTTTTATTCTGGTAATTTAGACACTGGCATTCAACATGGAAGTATAAAGACATGTCTGATTCATTATAATATAGCCTAATTTAAGAAGACACACTTCTTGGACTATAAGTAAAAAGTGTATATAACCTATTTCATGAAGAGTGTAATCCTTTGTCTTTACATTCATCTGTTACAACAAAAGAGTGCTTTTTCTTTTAAGTTTCTAACTGTGCACTTTTTAAAAACTCATTGAAACTGCCAATACATAAGCACATGTACCAAAGTACTTGATTGTGGCCATTGGTGTTTTTTTCCCCTTAAATTAGAAGAAAAGAGGCCAATTATGGGTGAATGTGTACCCTTCCATATGATTCATGCTAAATGTCAGTTTTCCTGTCTTGTGACCCACAAGATATACTTGGCATGCTGGCTTGGAATTCTAGTAGCAAAAAGATGGGGGTGTTTTAATATTTCAAAAAGAGGTGCTTTGAAAAGAGGTCTATATCTTTTTTCAAAGGACTTGCATTAGCTTTGATAAAATTATTTTTTTTGGTGGGGGATGAGGTCTTTTCTGGAGGCAGAACAACACATGGATATTTATTTCTTGCACAGATTAGATTGTCTCAAAACTAAAACAGGGGTAGGTTGCCCAGAATCTGTTGTACATCATCACCATCCGGAAACACCCACAGAGAGAATGCAACATGCATAATTTAGCCAAATTTCCCATGTTTTTGTTTCAGAGTCATGGCATTAAAAATTCCACAAATCATTTATTTACCCTGGAGGATATCATGTGATATAATGTGAGAATAATGACTTCCCTTGTGGTGTTAATTGATTTTGTCCTGGTAGAGAAGGCAATTTGGCATCCATAGCAGTTTCTAGATCATGGACTTACTGATTGTCTGTCTAGGTAGTATTACTGTTAATGAAGAGAAAACACACATTCCCCTTTAAACACAGTATGCTAATTAAGACCGACCATAGTGAGCCAGAGGTCATTTATTATTTTTAAAGAGAGAGTTAATTATAAATGGGCACAGAAATACAAAATGATTGTAAATTAGTAAGTGTGATTTTGAACTCATAAAATCCAGTGTCACATTCTAACCATCTTAACATTTTAACATGTGAATAATTAACAGTCTGAAGTTGAACAATTGCCAGCTTGTAAAAGATCTGATTGAAAGCAGCATTTATCATCTGCCCAATGAACACAGCTCATTAGGTCAACAATTTTTAATTAATGGCTTTCTGGTAATCTAACATATTTTTAGCATCATGGCTTTAAAAGCTTGTAGTTGTTGTTGGTTTTATATTTAATCTGCACAATAATTAAAAAGCTATGCCTAAGCTTCAAGGATTTTCATAGCAAAATAGCATTTGAATAACTGTTAGAAAGGATATGTCATTTCATTCAATTTCATTTTGGTACATTTAGAAATTTTGTCCCAGCTCTCTCAGCAACCATGGCAGTGAACATGTGGTGGTGGGGAGAGACTTATTTAAATGGTCCTTCCCATGTCAAAAGCTTCCCTCCTATCGAAAAGCAGACAAAAACATTCTAGTCTAGTTTTCTGATTGCACAGTCATCCTATTTGGTACTACTACTACTATTATTATATTATTATTATTATTATTATTATTCAGGAAAATTAAAGATTGTTGAACATGAGTATCAGCTCTATGAGGTAGACCATGCAGAAAACATGACCAGATAAGCTAATGCTACTTGATTGTAAAGATAGGGTTAGGGTTAAACAGAATCTTGCAAGTCTGAAAGTATATTTTTTCTCCCCACCCCCATTCCCAGTCTTCTTTTCAGCCCAAGAAAGTAAAGAGGGTCTCTTTCACTGGCCCATTGCTGCTGCAGGCTAAGCTGCCTTTTTCCTGACTGTTCCCTTTTTGCCCTGTCTCCCAAGGTCATCCTCACATACTATTATGTTCAGAAAATGCCCCATCAGGCTACCTGAATACTTTAGATGGGGGGGGAGTTCCATTTAGATCTTTGTGAATTCTGGAATTGGAGCTTCAGTACAACTGGGGGACTTTAGAAAAACATAAAAACAAGGCAGATAAAACACATAATATCCAGAAAAATATTAATACATTCACATTGTATTTCAGGTTCTATAATGATGGCTTCTTAACATGATCTTATGTTTAATGTCGATTGTTTTAATAAAAATAAAAATTAAAAAAAAAAGAATTGGTTAAAATCCTGACTGATAAAAAGAATCTTTACCAAAGTTAGTGAGTATAAAAAAACATTATTATACATATTTTATGGAATCTGTTGGGGGGGTAGGAGTGGGCTTCTGATGTCCTTCAGACTTGTCTTCCAGCAATAACCTTCTGGATTATAATCATACTATAATATGTTGCAAAATTTATTATAGTAAGAATCCAACTAAAGCAACCCCATACAGAAATAATTGCAACAGATCATGAGGAAAGACTTCAATAAAAAATAAATGGACAATTGGTATGTAAATCATCACAGATTTGGTTGGTAGTGGAAAACCACACAGAGAATGTTAGACTTCTTATACCAAAATCAGAACAAAGGAATATTTTTTAATGGTTTCCTTCTTTCTAGATTTATAATCTGTGAGGTTATAACTATTATATTGACCCAATGAGCCAATATTGAGCTGGACTGGGATTTTGATGCTTAAGTATAGCTTTCCTGCAGACAGAATGAGGCATATACACCCATGCAGCTTTTGCCGTGGTGGTGGTGTGTGTGATGCAGGTGTGAAGGTGGGGCTAAGCTTTAATGATACGGATTCATAATTTATCAATAGAGTATGTAAGTGATCATTTGCAATTTTAGGTGCACAGTTTCCTTTTGAAGCTCCCACATTAATGTTAATAGGAACAGTGCTTACATTAAAAGGAGACCACCCCCCTTAGGTGTTTAACAACTGATTTATCGAGGCCTTAAACTGCATTGTGAATATGACTTCTTTCACTTACCAAGATGACTTTTTTATGCTTCTGTTATTTCAGCTGCAGATCAAAAAGAAAAAATGAAAGCAGAGAAGCAAATTCTTAATAATCTGAGAAGACACCATGATTTAAATCTAGCTTTGTATTAAACTAAAAATAGTTTACTGTTTTTCCTTCTTTAGCTTTGAAATCTGCCTCCTCCCCATATCATGTTGAAATGAATTTTGAATCTCTTCTCAGTTCCATATTTTCAGTCAAATACATTTTTAAATAACTTTGAGAAAAACAAATTTCCTCTTGATTGGAATTCATCAATTTAACTTCATTTGCAACATTAAATATGGCCTTCAGTATTGCAATAGCATATATGGAACAGAAGGGGCACTCCAAATGCTGCCCTCCACACCTGCCCAAGAGTTATTTTAGATAGCAATTCAAGTTGCTAAATCCAGTAGGCAAAGTAGTTTTTTGTAATAACACCATTAAAAGAGGGTGCGATGGCTCAGTGGTTAAAGATGCTGAGCTTATCAGCTGGAAAGCTGACAGCCAGGTTCAAGGCCCAAGCACAGCGCAACAGGTTGAGCTCCCGCTACCTGCCCCAGCTCCTGCCTCCCTAGCAGTTCGAAAACATGCAAATGTTGGTGGAAAAGTAGCTGTTCCGTGCACTTTGGCGTATAGTCATGCTGGCCACATGACCATGGAAATGTCTTCTGACAACGCTGACTCATTCAGCTAAGATGAGCATTGCCCCTAAAGTCAGACACAACTGACAGGAGAAATCTTCACCTTTACCTTAATAGCACTATTAAATCCAACCAAGGTTAAGGTTTTCAAGAAGACTGCACAAATAATACCTAGATGAAAACTACGTAAAGCTGGATGTAATGAAGCATTGTTTCAATCCTGCATGGGACTGAATCTAGGAAGTTCTTAGTGTCCACAAAATACTTCTGAATAGACCTACCTGTGCAGGTGCTTCCCAGTGTAAACATGCAGGAGGGAGGAACCTTTGCAGGGCAATGCCGAAGAATTTAACATCTTTTTTGCAGACAAGGTCGCTCAGATCCGGGCTGACTTGGACTCCAATTGGAATGCAGTGTCGGCTGACAATGAGTCAGTCGAGATGACAGAGGCCCGTCTTAGTCCTGTTGAATGGGATGAGTTTGACCTGGTAACTCCTGATGATGTGGACAAGGCCATTGGAGCTTTTGTTTTCTGCCACCTGCTTATTGTACCCGTGCCCCTCCTGGCTGGTTTCGGCTAGCAGGGAGATGACACGGAGCTGGGTCCAGGCTGTTACTAATGCTTCATTGAGGGAAGGGTCCTTTCTGGCTCCCTTAAAGGAGGCACTTGTGCGCCCCCTCCTCAAGAAGCCTTCCCTGGACCTTGCAGTCTTAAATAATTATCGCCCAGTCTCCAACCTTCCCTTTTTAGGGAAGGTTGTTGAGAAGGTGGTGGCACTCCAACTCCAACGGTCCTTTGATGAAGCTGATTATCTGGGCCCTCAGCAGTCTGGGTTCAGGTCTGGCTACAGCATGGAAACTGCTTTGGTCGTGCTGATCGATGATCTCTGGCGGGCCTGGGATGGAGGCTACTCCACTATCCTGGCGCTTCTTGACCTCTCAGCGGCATTTGATACCATTGACCATGGTATCCTTCTGCGCCGGTTGGAGGGGCTTGGAGTGCGGGGCACCATTTTACGGTGCTTCACCTCCTACCTCTCTGGCCGGTCGCAGTCGGTGTTTGCAGGAGGTCAGAGATTGGCTCCGAGGCCTCTTCCATGTGGAGTCCCTCAGGGGTCTGTTCTCTCACCTCTGCTTTTTAACATCTACATGAAGCCATTGGGTGAGATCATCCGTTGACACGGGGTGAGTTATCATCAATATGCTGATGATACTCAGCTTTATATCTCTACCCCGTGTCATTACAGCGAAGTGATGAACTGGTGCCTGGAGGCTGTTGGGGTCTGGATGGATGCCAACAGGCTCAGACTCAATCCCGACAAGATGGAGTGGCTGTGGGCTCTGCCTCCCAAGGACAATTCCAACTGTCCATCCATTACCCTGGGGGGAGAAGTTCTGTTCCCCTCGGAGAGGGTTCGCAACTTGGGTGTCCTCCTCGATCCACAGCTAAGTTTAGAACATCATTTTTCGGTTGTGGCGAGGGGGGCATTTGCCCAGGTTCGCCTGGTACACCAGTTGCGGCCCTATTTGGACCGGGAGTCACTCCTCACAGTCACTCATGCCCTTGTGACCTCGAGACTTGACTACTGTAATGCTCTCTACATGGGGCAACCTTTGAAGAATGTCCAGAATGCGGCCGCGCGAGCCGTCTTGGGTCTCCCAAGACATGCTCATGTCACTCCAGCTCTCCGTGAGCTGCACTGGCTACCAATTGGTTTCCGAACACAATTCAAAGTGTTGGTTATGACCTATAAAGCCCTTTATGGCAATGGACCAGGTTACTTGCGGGACCGTCTTCTGCCTCATGAATCCCAGTGACTGGTTAGGGCACATAGGGTTGGCCTCCTATGAGTCCCGTCTATTAGGCAATGTCATCTGGCGGGGCCTAGGGCAAGGGCCTTCTCCGTTGCTGCCCCAGCCCTCTGGAACCAGCTCCCCGCAGAGGTTCGCACTGCTTCCTCCCTCCTAGTTTTCCGGAAATTATTGAAGACTCATTTATGCCAACAGGCTTGGGGCGTATGAACTGTACTCTGCCCCTGGGCCTACGAATGTGCCTCCATCAGTGGCTGTGTGTTGATTGTGATTGTACGCTGTATGGATGTGTTTTGGATTGAATGAATGTGTTTGGATTGGATGGTTGATTGTCATGGTAAATTGTTTTATTGTATTATTGTTGTAAGCCGCCCTGGGTCTCAGGAGAAGGACGGCATAGAAATTTAAATAAAGTTTAAAGTTAAAGTTTAAAGTTGTTTATCTTCTTGCCCTCTTTTTCTCCCTAAAAAAGAAATCTCAGACCTCAGTAATTCTCTCTAAAATAATAGATTCCACAGATTTTAAGTTGGATTACCTAAATCACTAGAAGGATTACTTCAAGAAATATTGGAACTTTTCAGGAGTTCTTCCATTGTGTAACTACATTGCATATTTTTGTCACTTTGCCTGTAACTATCCCTTCAGTTGAATGTATCTTTAGCTTCTGAAGCACATAAACAACTCTCACCATTCAGCAATGGAAAAGAGCTGATAAATGCCTTGCTATGATTTATGGTGTGACACCATAGCAAGGATAGAATATCTCTCTTTGACAATGAGTTCATTTTAGTTGTCACCAATATCAGAAGGCTCTGGGCCGATCCCTCCTCCCCAAAAGCCTACCTACTAAATAAACCAAATACAGTATCAAATGTATACAAAAGAAAAGCAATGAAAGAAAATGTTGAAAAACTTACCCAGTTCAAATCTTCTATTACAACAAGCCCACAGTTCCTCCTTTTCTTGATGGAATAACCATATCTTTGCAGATAGTCCTCGGCTTATGACCACAATTGAGTTTCTGTTGCTAAGCGAGACAGTTGTTAAGTGAGTTTTGCCCAATGTTATGAACTTTTTGCCATTGAATCACTGCAGTTGTTGAGTTAGTAACATGCTTGTTAAGTGAAACTGGCTTCTCCATTGACCTTCTTGTCAGAAGGTTGCAAAAGGGTCATGTGACCCTGGGACACTGCAACCATCATAAATATGAGTCAGTTGCCAAACATTTGAATTTTGATCATGTGACCATGTCCATGCTGCTATCTCCTATGATGAAGGACAGAATACCATCTAGATAGCAAGGAAAAGAACAGACTGGATCTTTGGGAATTAGAGAGGATATTTTTTCAAGGGGGGGGGATTACAGAGGAATAGTCAGTGGTGTTGGTATAAACTAGATTGACCCTTATTTCCTTTACTTTTTCTTATCTCCTGCCTTTAATTTCATTGTCTTACTATTTCTTACTCCTTTTCTATGTTTTGCATAACATAGTTTCTCCCAAAAGAGAATTTCATGATGGGTATGTTAAACTGAATTTGGAAACAGATGAATTGTCATATTACGAGGAGCAATATTAAAGTCTCAGTTAATAATCTGTCATCCAGTTTCAAACTACTTGCAGTTTCTGGGACATTTTCAAAGGCAAGGTCTTATATCCCACACTCTAGTAATCCACAGCTGCATGCAACCTAGGGTGTTAAATATTATTATTGATTTTTTAAAAATGCTCCAAGTGCACATCAATGATTTGTTCAGTTGCAAGCTAAATCTTTACCCCCAGAGAATGTTGAAAAAGATCGAGTTTAACATTCAGTGAAAAACCCTTCACAAAACTGCATCTATTTTTTTTGTCCAAAATGTATACTGGAGAAACGAAAGTAGCTAAATTAATATTAACCCAATATAACTTTGCAATATATGCTCTTATACTCAATATATGCTCTTATACTCAATTAGGGAATTATATATTCAAAGCTCTGGACAAAGTCTTGTCATTACAGAATGCCACTAGTTTAGTGGATCCTTATTCCTCTTTTTATTTATTTTATTTTTATTTATTATTTTATTTATCAAACTGGTATGTTGCCCATATCTCCAAGGCAACTCTTTTCCTCCAACAAAGAAAATAACCAGTGCATTTGAAAATATCTTCTCTTACTGGAAGTTTACATGATCCATTATGTACCACTTTTTATAATTTTTACTTGCTAAATGCAAGATTATAAAGTATTACCTGCTCTTGTTCATGTATACCAAAGACAGGAATATATACAGTGTGACTTTGATAAATATATGGTAGTGGCCTGACCCAGGCACATTCAATCTCACAATCACAATATTGCCTTAATGATAAAGTTTGGAAGTGGCAGAGGTGGCTGGGTGTTGGAAAATAGGCTTCAAAAAAGCTGGGTAATTTCCTACAACACATTGGAGCATTTGGCATTCATCTCTGTAAGTTTCTGTGCTAGTTCCTACATTCCTAGCAAAAGAGAAATGTATTCTTTCCATTTAATCATGCAAGAGGCAGAGTGGTCAGAATGCGCTGTACAATGAATTATGCATTTCAGCTCACCTGGGAGTCGACATTTACCATATCACACTGAAATCCATTATGTAGAACAAACATTCTATTTATACAACAAGTTGCAGAACTATTCATTTGACTAGCTCCAGGTTGGAAGACAAGGCAATGGCACATCCCATTGCCTGCAAAGAAATTTTATATTGCAGCATCATTTTCTCAGAGCACAGGACAATGTAGTTATTTCAAACAACAAACAGACATGTTCTAATTACAGATAGTGACTGACAGGACACTGTTTTCCTGGGAAAGTGCATATTAGGCTAGGAGTGCTTAGTCCATCATTTTCATAGTTGGCGGAAAGGCTGGGTATAAATCTGACAAACAAATGAGTGACGGTAGAAAGAAGCTATTAGAAGACTACAATGCAACGATTGTGTTGCCAAAGTTTTTTCAGTACCATAGCATTACATTTGTTGTAATAATCACAATTTCCACAATAATATCAATATGAAAAAAATAATTGCCACTTATAAAGCTAACAGGCAGCAGAAGCAAGGTAGAGAACAGAAATCTGAAATCCCATTAGCTCCTGGTTTATTGCTGTCAATAAGTCTAGAATTTAATTAATTGTGAAGTGTTAATACCACTTTATAATGCCTTGGTAAGGCCATACTTGGAATACTGCATCCAATTTTGGTCACTATGATGTAAAAAAGATGTTGAAATGCTAGAAAGAGTACAGAGAAGAGCAACAAATATGATTAGGGGACTGGAGGCTAAAACATATAAAGAACGGTTGCTGGAATTGGGTATGTCTAGTTTAATGAAGAGAGGGATGAGGGGTGACATGATAGCAGTGTTCCAATATCTCAGGGGCTGCCACAAAGAAGAGGGAGTCAAGCTATTCTCCAAAGCACCTGAAGGCAGGACAAAAAGCAACGGATGGAAACTAATCAAGGAGAGAAGCAACTTAGAACTATGGAGAAATTTCCTGACAGTTAGAACAATTAACCAGTGGAACAACCTGCCTCCAGAAGCGGTGAATGCTCCAACACTGGAAGTTTTTAAGAAGAGACTGGACAGCCATTTGTCCGAAATGGTATAGGGTTTCCTGCCTGAGCTGGGGGTTGGACTAGATGACCTCCAAGGTCCCTTCCAACTTATTATTATTATTATTATTATTATTATTAATAATAATAATAATAATAATAATAATAATAATAATAATAATAATAATAATAATCTGTTAATCATTAAATAATCTGAATAATTTGAAAATGTCATAGTTTTGGGGGCAGGGCTCTAAGCACATGAAGAAACATATATACTTGGCTGTTTCAGAAGAAAATATCATTATGACTGAGATTTTCAATTTCTATCATTGACAGATGCTTTCATTATTTTTTTGGGGGGGTGAGATAGGGGGGAAATCAGAAAATGGTAGGGATTGCTTGTTACCACCCAAAATTATTCACAAAATGATTTATTGCCTTTAAGGATTTGGAGGTTTCTTCATTTTCTCTTAAAGTTTATTGGTAATAGAAAGCAAACCAAACAAGACATGTTCAAAGGTGTAGAAGAATCAAATTCACAATAAAATTACAGCATAAACTTGGATGAGTAGAAGCCTAGTTTAATGTACAATATGATTGGTTAATGTTAATTCTCAGTATGAAAAATAATCTTAAATTTATTTAAAATTTTATAGTACAGATTTGTCCAAAGAAAATAAGATGTTCTTTGAGCCCTGGAGGAACAGGATAGCTATACACATCTATACCCCATTGTTGATTTGCCTTAGACAATGGCAGTCTTTATACAATGAAAGTGTTCAGTAGGGTAGAGTGGATCAACTAGGTATTTCCCACTTGTCATTTTGTATGTTATTGCTCACTGCAGATCCTTTATTGTTTTCATTATTAAAATCCATGATACTTTCAGCCATCCATGTCACCTTTCCAGTGTGTGGATAACAAACTGTACAGAATGTCAAAACCCCATTCTGTGTTGATAGATAGATAGATAGATAGATAGATAGATAGATAGATAGATAGATAGATAGATAGATAGATAGATAGATAGATAGATCTGGATGACTATTCAAACAATAACAATAACGAGGTGAGGCGGGACCAGCTGTCAAGAAGAACGGGTGTGCTGGATGACTCTCCGGAGTGTCTGCCATCATTTCCGATCATTTGACAGACTTTTCGGGGTCCCTGTTTCCTTGGAAGGGGACCGTGAAGAATAAGGTATCCTGGGGAGCAGTTCCCGAAGGAGGAGTTGTAGCATATATTAAACAGGAAATTTTGGCAAATCAAATTTATAAAGATGAAGAGGGTAGAATCTTAATAATAGAAGTAACCCTAAATAAAACAAGAATTGCCCTCATGGGAATTTATGCCCCGAATAAGGGGCAGAAACAATTCTACAAAAAAACTACATAGTATTATTAATAAATTGGAATATGACAACATTTGTATAATGGGAGACTGTAATATAATCGTGGATAGACACCTAGACTATAAATGTGGAAAGAGTAGAAAAAACTAGAGGAACATTACCCGATACATTCCTAAAAATGGTAGATGAGCTTAATATTCAGGATACATGGAGAGAGAGGAATTTAGGGAAAAAACAGTTTACATTCTACTCAGGACATCACCAATCATGGTCCAGAACTGATATGGTGTGGATGTCAGCAGATTTAAACTTGGAGGTAGAGGATATTTTAATTGATACAAACTCCTGGGCTGACCACAACCCAATTAGAATCAGATGGAAAGGGCAAAAAAGAATGAGGAGATGGACCCTGAAAAGAGCAATTCTAAAACATAAAGAATTCAAACTGAAATTGGAAGAACAAATGGACCTGCTTTTTAAGACAAATAAAAAGGAAGATATGAATTGCCAAAACTTATGGGATACAGCCAAAGCTTATATGAGAGGAGTTGTGATTTCTTATATGGCCAGGGAAAACAAAATTAAAACTCAATGACAAAGAAATTTAGAAGAAGAACTAAGTAGAGCCGAGGAAAATTTACAAAAGGAACCACAAAGACGTGATTTGAAACAACAGATAGATCTAATTAAACATAAGATGAATATCATTGGGAAGGAAGAATTAGGACAGCAGATAAAATGTACTAAACAAAATTTTTTTGAAAACGCTAATAAACCGGGGAAATGGCTGGTTTACAAAATAAAAAAACATAATAACAAGCAGAGG